>JAQFVV010000033.1:7314448-7651730 GCA_028023455.1 Epiperipatus broadwayi
AAAAATAAATATAAAGAGTGAGAGGGCGGGTTAGGTAGAATGGCGCCCAACGTGGGGCAAAACTAAATGTTTTGAGATGGCAGAACCGACATGAGTCAAGCGGTGGCCAGAGTCGTGTATGAGGACAGAAGTGATAGTTAGTAAAAAGACGCGGAAGGGAGCGTGATAGTAGAATTAGAAAACAGTGTAAGCGGCGCAACTGTAAAGGTGATTTTTTGCAATCAGATAAAACGTGGAGGCATAGGGACACTCCGGGGAATTTTAGTATAAAGAAGAAAAAAAGAGGGGAACTGGGAAGGTTAGGTTTTGGTTGTGCGTACGTAAGTTTATCGTTATTATTAAAAAGAAAAATGGATGAAAGTGGAAGTGACGGAGGGCAACGCCAGAAGAAAGCCCGATTTTTTCAAAAATCCGCAAATAGTGGAAGAAAGCGCATTACAAATGTTAATGAACATGATGAGGGAGATACGCCAAGACATTAAACAAAATCAACAGGAAATAAAGGAACTTAGGATAGAGATGAGAGAAATGAAACAAGAAATGAAGGAGGAAATAAATGAACTTAGGATAGAGACGAGGGAAATGAAACAGGAAATGACAGCAAGAAGGGACGCATTCGAGGAAGTGATAGGAGAAGTGAAAAAGAGTATAGAAGAAGAAAAGTACGAAGTAGTAGAATTAAAAGAAAATATAGAAGCAAGGGAAGAGTCAAGCAGTATAGGGAAAAGCCAGATAGAAGAAAGAATAGTACGCGTGGAAGAGATATTTCAAGACTTAATAAGTAGCCAGGAAACGACGCGACAGGAATTAGGGAATTTAGGGAAGGAAATAGAGACCACCAAGGACATCAAAACAAAAGTAAAGGAGATATATAAAGACGTAGTGGGGGAAACAGGGCAGAAAATAAGACAGATAGAGCAGAAGTATGAGGAGTTTAAGAATGAGAATAGGCACAGTGAACAGACGAGTAGATTTATGGAAAAGCAGTTTGCCATCTCGGTATTTAAAGCGGAGGTAGGAGAGAACCCGCTGAAACATTTGGAAAGTCTGAATAATATGTTTTATAATAAAAGTTTACTGGAAGAGGACAAGGTTGCGGTGGCCAGCAGTTACCTCCAAGAGACGGCACGTGATTGGTGGCACACCTTGGACGAGAAACCACAAACATTCGGAGAGTACAGGTCGGCCATGTTAAGGGCATTTTGGAATGAAGCAAGACAAGACGGAATCAGGTATAAGATATCCCACGAGAAATATGCAAGTATGCGGGGAGAAACATATGCGAAATTCTTTTACCGACAAGTGTCAAAACTCAAAGCACTGACAGCATTCCCTATGTCAGATGGTCAAATAGTCAGAACACTACGCCATAATATGCCGCCAAATATACAACAACTAATGCTAAGTAAAGACGGACGGTCAGTGGAGGAAATGGCGGAATTTTTAACACAGATTGATTATGGCAATCTACCTAGGGAACCTCCAGATCGATACAGGGAATGGGATGGGTACCAGGACCCACATGGCAGGAAGAGAGAACCACCAGATCGAGCATGAATAAATAAAAGTAATAAATCAATGGGCATAACGGAATCGCAGACTTAACAAGAATACGGACATCCAAGAATAAGAGAAGACGAACGTCCATCAAATTAAATCGAATAAAATTAAAATTAAACGTTAAAACTAAAACCTCAGAGTGATATTTTAGTTTCAAAAAGGGGGGATGGAGAAATGTACCGAGATATATTAGGAAGGAGTGTGTGTGCGTTGGCGGTACATATAATTTTAGAAAAATAATATTAATTAATAAGCGATTTGTGTAAATATTAATAAAATTAAAAGTTCGTGTAAGGTAAAATAAAATAAAGATTTTTTTTCATAGACAGGTGAGCGTTAAAAGCATAAAATAAATAGTTTTCTAAAATATAATTTTGAGTCATATTAAATAAAAGCTAAAAAAAATAATTAAAAATTGATAATTAGGTTTGATTTGATTAGAATTTTGATTTGACTAAACTGAAATTCGATTTAATAATTGCTTTAAGAAAAGAAAAAAAAAAGAAAAAGCAAGGTGGAATTCGTTTTGTCTTATAATCATAATAAAAAGAAAATTATATGTGTAATTGAATGAATGTAATAAACAATGGGAGCTAATGACAAACCTAAGAAATTTCCAGCAAACGGCTAATTAGTGCAAATAACTTTAACAAAGAAATTGGAAAAAACTTTAACAAAGGAATTGAAATAACTATAACAAAGAAAGTGAAATAACTCTAGCAGGGAATACAAAGAAGTTCAATAACCAATGCGAACACCAGAAAATCAGCACGGACCATAACTGAAACACCAGAGGATTAGTTACGTATTGTAGATTGAATCCGCGAGATAAGAACTGTAAATATAAAAGGGGCAAATTTTCTATTCTATTACGTCAATGCTTATATTATTATTCCTAAGCAATTATAAAGCAATTGTTGTTCATTAATTATACTATGCTGCATTGCTAAAACCATCGTGTGAACAACCGGCCGAATCCTTCCAGGCAATACCATCAGCGGACAGTTCCAAATTCGATCATGGTCGCATAAACAAGAAGGAGACGGAGTGTCCACGTGGAGCCCACATGATTCCAAAAACATCGGGAACGGATTGCAAGCAGTTAGCGCTAACTGACCGAAGGAAACACTATTGAAGCAACGCTCAAAAAACCGTGCAGAGGGGAGAAAGCTAGGTAATATTTGTTTCAATTTCTAACTCACTAATTAAAGCCGTAATAATAAACTTTGAACTTTATCTTATGAACTATTAACTGTCTTTAGCTCCCATGCCCAGAAATTTCAGTGTGATTTCCAATATAAACAAAAATGCGTATAATTATTTTATCAAATGTATTTTAGTGTGAGTTTAAATATCAGTGTATGCATATGATTATTTCCAAATGTATTTATATGAGATTTTATTGTTACTTCAAATGTAAGCGTATGCGTATGATTAATTTGTATTTATAATATGGAATTTTGAGTGCATTAAATTTTATTTCAACTTGAACGAAAGTGTAGATAATTGTGGTATAAGACAAAACAAAGTATAATAGCGTAAATGAATATTTCATTGTTTAGTTATTACTCAAATTAGATTTAACTTAAATAATTAAAATAAAGAAAAGAGAAAGCGAGAAAGTTAGCGTAGAAAAGATTTTGAAAAGTGATTTTTTAAGTAGGCGGAATATATTTGATTGATTATTGTATCTGAGCTAGCGGGAGCGGATACTAGACCATATTGGTCAAGCAGACTTGTCGACAAGCTCGGCTGGCGCCCATAGGATTTCTTCCTTTAAATAAATAAAAGTTTGATTGGCTAATACGTGTTCTAGTAAACGAGTATAAATGTTATTGGCAAAAGTTTTCCAATGATATTGATTACTCCACCCGTAGCACTAACCACCCTGTGATAGGATTCTGTGTAAGAGAGTGGCATAGAATTCTGATCGAGTCGTTATAATAAATTTAGAACATTGTTATTACTTTATATAAATGATGTTTTAGACAAATTTACGAGACGACGTACTTTATATATTATTAAAAAAAAAAAAAATATATAAAGAGTGAGAGGGCGGGTTAGGTAGAATATATATATATATTGAAATGGTAAATCTGATTTAGATTTTCCATTTCACAGTCTGACCCACCTAATCATTTATTTTACTAACGTTTGCTTTTTTTTATTATTCTAAAAAAAATTTTTAAATATTTTTTAACTATCCTGAATAAATTGCTAAAATTTATTTTGGATAGTGTTAATCATATAGATACTTGTACTAACACACTAAGTTTTTTTTTATATTATTAAAAGGAAAAAATTCAAATAATAAATTTTGAATTTTTTTTATATATTTTATATATGTATGTTTAAAATGTCTTATTTTTTTAGTTCAAGAATCCAAGATGGCCTTTTCTGAAAGATTTGTACCTCAATAAGAATTTTAAAATAAATGTTTAAATTAAAAACCCTTAGAAATTACCAAAAATCCATTTACTTTGGAATTTCTATTCATTAATTAGTAGAGATTCTACATCGTTATCTTAAAAGTAAAAATGAACATAAAATTATATTGAAATCTATTGATCCTTATAGAGGTACAAACTTTCTAAAATTAGAAGAAAAGCATAATATCTATTGTTTCCAAAGGAAAATCACCTCAGGCAGCAGAGAAATCGAAAGGTATAAATAGTGGTCCTTTTTACACACACAAAAAAAGAGAGAGACAAACAGAGACAAAAAGAAAGAAAGAGTTTTAGAAGTCTCCACACCATGACAATCGAGTAGTAAAAAGGGTAGATCACTGCCCTTTCTTTCCTAAGACCTGAAACCTCCTGACATACTGCTGCTAGAACATGCTTTCAAATGCCACAAGCCATTAACATTCACCCGCAGAACTCATCCTGGGGAGCACCAAGGTAAAATGCCGAAAAGCGTAAATATTTCGTCAAGATGTTAGAAACTATTATCGTAAGAATATTAATGTAATTTCGTAAATCTTTAGAAAAAATGTCAAAAGTTATTGTTGATTGAAAATCTTTTAAACTGATTCTTTAATCCTTTTCTTTTAAATTATAATGTTTCATAACTCAAGCTCACCATAATTTTTAATATTTTTGATTAATTGCTATGAATTTATTTATTTGTTTTTATATTGAGATTTCATGCTTTGATTTTTTTCTTATTTCGATAAACTTCACTCGTGGGGACTTAAGGAGAGTAATTTGCTAAGAGAGCAAATTATATTTACTAGGGGGAGTTTTTGCAAAGTACGATTTAATTTTAAAAGTAAAATAAGTTAATCTATTTTTATTTTTGTGAGTGAGGTTATGTCGAATATATATATTTGTAAATAAACTTACTGTAATTTTTAAATAAATTTATTATAGATTTTCCAGAATGGGATCTATTGTTTTATATTTCAGTAATTTAAAACAGAATAAAATATGCTATAGATTTTGACCTTGTAAAAGCGCCGCTGGATAGCGTCAGTTAATTATCATGCCTTTTTTTTAAGTTAAGAAAGAGGGAAGGGGGATTTATTCGAGAATTAAATTTTCTTATTTGATTTTGTCAGTTAAATATTTACATAAAGTAGTTGTTTACGCAGGTTGGTTTCTACGCAGTATTAGATCATTTAAGGCTATTTAATTATAATTCGTTCATATTTAATGATTATAATATCTCGGGTTAATAAAGAATGCTTGGAGTATCATGGACAGACCTAAAATGATCATTGATTTGGGGATTCGGAGTTAGCTTCTGTTTTTACATATGTCTGTGAATCGGATAGTGTGTTTGAGGTAGAGTTGATTTGTCAGCATAATTCGTAGACGTGGATATGGGGGCTCTCCATAAGTCCTATCTCCTATCGGTATATGGACACAACATGTGGATGTATCGATTTCCCTTTTTACTCTTCGTTGGATTAGGCATATGAGTGTCCATATGTTTCTACCTACATTTCTTCTCTCCTTTGCATTCATATATTTATTAACCTAACATTGTTTTCCTTTTCTTTTGCCTAGCTAATATGCAAGCCATAGGGAAATAATTCTCTTTAAGGATCTTCGACCTGAGTAATTAGCTATTTTGTTTGTTTTCATAATTAGTTAAAATCATTTGATTTTGGCTAATTCACATTATAGTTCTAATAGGTATGATTTTAGTTGTAAGTCCAACTAAAGTGGCTTGTTTGCTTGATAATTAACTGATCTGTTTTTTTTTTTATAACCGCTTACAGTTTTAATCACTGTAAAGTTGGTTATAAGCTATTCCAGCAAGGTCCACTAATGTCATCAAACATTAGTTATAATGAAATCTAAATTATTATTTTTATAAAGAGAAATAAAATCATTTTTTTTATGTATATGTTAGTGGAGTAAGATGTCAAATTAGTCTTATTGGAATTGTTTATTTGATATCCATTTTTAAATAAAATGTTTTCTTTTAATCTTTTTTTTGTAAAAAATAAAAATTTTTTTTTATTCCTTATATACCTCAGTCAGGCAAATGTTTATACCTGCTGCTGGATTATAAACTTGTACTAAATGTGCATGGATATTTTTTAAAATCCGTGATCATTTAATGTTCAAATCATTTTTGTTTTATTTTAAAGGACAATAAATGTAAACAAAAGTAAAAGTATATAAACTAAACAATGTAAAAGATAACCGCTAATATAAAGTCGTCATGAACTTGTCTAATTATAAAAGTTAATTTAAAGATTGTATTTTTGTTTTTTTTGTTAAGAGCTTGAGTTAAATATCCATGTAATATGCTTAATGATTTTTAAATATATATATAACTAAAACTAAAACTTCCAGTGTTCTTTGAATCATTTTTATTTACTTTAAATTATATATTTTGATTTTAAATATATCAATCAGTCAATCACCCAAGTTCTCACTAAAATATATAATTAAAAATGAATCTCATGCTTTAAGACTCAGCTGCTGGCACGGTGAAAGTAAAGGAATTTGATCGTATCGTTGAGTAAGACTATTGATTAGATCTTTGACCTGGGGATATAGGTAAATAGGGCAGATTCCATGATGTACCTGACTTATATATCTTGTACGTGGTCAGACTTGGGGTACTTTACCTGTGTTCAGGGGTTTGTTGGAATGATGTGCGTTTTTCGACTGGTACAATATATAAAGCATTTTTCCATCTCCTTCATAAACTATTTGCACACATTTAATTATCACTGCAATTAAAATGACTTTTGATAGCAATTTAACCATAATTTAGTCATATTTTGATTTCTATATTATATTGTAATAAACTAAAAATCAGCTTTTCAAGCTAATTCACATGCGCTTTATGAATTTTTAATAATAAATGAATACTTTCACTTCCAACACAAGATAAAGTCTTTGCGAAATGCAAACAAAATATTAACTTTAAAAGAACAATAATAATAGCAAAAATTAAAATGTTTTATTAAAAATATATATACAAATTGAAGCATGAATCAAAAAAAAAATATTCGTACTATCAGAGATACACAAAGAAAGTTATAAACGATTTTACTTTAAATTTAAAATAACTGATACCCCCACACACACACACACACTTTTTTTAAAGAGCACCTATCATAAGGATTGGACTGGTTAATTCTTATAATTTATATATATTTAAATAGCAGTTATATATAATATTTTTTATTTATTCAATTTATATAAAAAAACAGTGGAATGGACCTCATTAATTTCCATTTTTGATATTTTTTATACATTCAAATTTGTCAGATATTCATTTGTGTCAATTATAATGTCTACTATCATCTGGAATTAATTTTTATGATTATTATATTATATATTTTTAGCTTTGTATGAGTTTACATTTATGGGTTTTTTATTTTTATAAATCATCATAATCTTTTCTTATAAATAATCAATTTTTAAAAAAACTAAAAATGAATTTATTACAATATAATATCAAGAGATTGGTTACTCATCATTATTCCTTAGTTTTATTAAGACTTATCTAACCTGTATTCATCAAGCCACATGTATTTGAATCAATTATCACATAATTATTACTATTAACCTCAATTTGGGTTATAACAAGTGAAAATAAACTGGGATTATTTGATTATATAAATAAACTCATATCACTTTACGAACATCACATTTTGGTCTCCAGTAATTGGATTCATAATCATTCTAAAGATTCAGAAATTATAGATATAATACTTCAGTCAACATTTATATTAGTGCTGGTATATTTTATTGATGAAATTATTTCAATTGCCAACATATCTTTAGCTTTGTAAAACTAAGGTTACATGACAATCTTTTTCTGTCAATATTTGCTAATCCTCTTTTCCCTAAGGTACTTTGGTTTTATTTCTGTCTCTCTCATTAGATATTACATTTCGAAGGAGACTTCCGGCTCAAATAAAGTTTGCTGTTAGCAAAGCATATTGAAGGTGAACTCCTTGGAAAATATTGTATTTATAGTAACTATTAAAAAATAGAACTTTCACTTAATGTTCCAAATCTGGCTCATATTTATCTACACTAGTAAATGGCCAAATCATTTCTCTTGCTTAATTTAGTTGATACTTCAATTTAATTTCCAAGCACATGCCCAATACTGAATGTTCAGGAAAACGGGTACAGAAGAAAATAAACTAAAACCAAGACTTCTGCTTTATATATGCACAACCATTATATTCTCCTACATAATAACTTATTTTTTTGTGTCTCAAGTGACACTATCCTGTTTTTTATTTGACAGATTTTTTCTATAATATGCTATCAAAACAACTTAAATTTATTTTGATTATATTTTTTGCCATTAGTCTCATCTTGGAATCAATACTATAAATAATTAATATTTTTGGGGCTAGTATTATAGCCAAAGATGCCGTTCAATGGCACCATTTTCATGCTAAAACTATAAAATATGAACATTCCCAGGCCATTGATTTTAATCATTTTGATGTGTTTTTTGTAATGCAAAAATAAAAACAAAACAAAATCGTCTTTTTTAAATATTATTTTTTATTAACATATACAAATTAAATGATAACAATAAATGTAAAATAATATCAACAAATTACAATTTGATTTGTGTTTTTTATTTTGCTTTATTAGAAAAATCAATTTTCTATCGGATATTTTTTTAGTGGGGTTACGGCTTTTTTTTTGTTGTTGTTTAAAAACTCATAATCGGAATAAAAAGTAAAATTTCTTAGTCTTCCTTTTAAATTAAAATTTTTACAGAGAAACAGATATTATTGTGTCACTGCTATTTTTTACTTTTTTAGTCTTCGTTTTACATTTTAATTTTTTACAGACAAACAGATATTACCACTATTTTTTACTTCAAATAGAATGACAACAAAAAGTAAAAGTTGTTAGGGTTAGTTTTAGGGTTAGGTTTAGGGTTAGTTTTAGGGTTAGGTTTAGGGTTAGGTTTAGGGTTAGTGTTCTGTTGTTTGTAATGCTAAAATAAAAATATCTAAATCGTACTTTATGTAAATATTTTTTTTTATTAACATATAAAATAAATGATAACAATAAACGTAAAATATATTCAACAAAGTATAACAGTAGTCGGAGAAAAGAAAGAAAGTAAAAGTTTTTTAAACAACAACAAATATATATATATAAAATGTCTTCTTTACTTATTACCATGTTTGTAATATATGCTTTTTAAGAAATTTAAAAAAAGAGTGTAGAATTGTACTTTTTTTACTGGATATTTCTGTGTTGCCACTATTTTTTACTTCAAAAATAAACACATGGTAGAATATTGTTTGTCTCGTGGAATGTTATGAACAGTACATTACTTGACACGTTACCTAATTCCAACTCACTTTACACATATATCTTGTCAACATTTTCCCACTTAAAACTTCAATACAGTACGTTGTAAAAAGTCTGATAATTATTACTTTAGAAAATCTGAACATTTCAATACTTTAAAATAAAAAAAATTCAATCAAAACAACATTTCCATCCAATTCAAATACACACACCCTCTCACCAAGCTGTAACAATGGTATAAACTGTGCGAATTTGCCAAATTTATTTGCTGCGATGTGACATACATGCTGTACTGTGACACAACATAGCAGCCTGCAATCTTAGCACAACAAAAAATTTGTATTATAGAAAATGCGGGTTCGAACGTGTCGGCCGCAGAAACGGCATTTTTATGTGTTTTAGCACGAAAATGGCGCCATCGAGCAGCGTCTTTGGCTATAAGACTAGCACCATATTTTTTTAATTTGGAAAAATTTTATAAAATTTTAAGAGAGAGAAAAAAGACATTTTACAAAATCTAATTAAGTGAAGTTAAGTAATATTATCAAATAATTAAAAACGATAGTTCACTTTCTTAATTATAAACATTTTACTTCATAAAATTTATTTATAAAATATATTTAGTCATCAAAAATATAGTTAAATTCATTAATATTGTATCAGTTTAAACTCTATTTAAATATAACCTTTCATGACCATATTGTACTAGAGTTTCAATGATTTATTTATAAAATAATAATTAAAAAACCTCATTCCATTAAATTTCACCAACTTTTCCTTTTTTTAAAAACTCCATTGTGATAACTATATCTCTAATAAAGAATGTTACTTTAACTACTTTAGCTGTACCAATACAATGAAGCAATTTGTGCCCCCATTATTTACAATTGACAAATATATTCTAACTGATTCAATGTTCTGGTATTTTCTTTTTATAAAATATTTGTTCATATATATTTTTTAATATTGCACTTCATAGTTTTTATTAATCTGAAGTTAAACATATATAATAAGTTATTTATTTATATAGCACTATGTTTTTTTTAAAAAAACTGTAATAATAATTAGATATCACTCCATAACACATGCACTAGATATATTTTAAACATTTAATGAATACTCTTCTTTCCAAACACAAGATAAAGTCTTTTGAAAAGATAGAATGAATCCACTCTACTTTTTTAATCTAAATATATATCTATAGGCAACTCTTGAGCATTTAAAAATCAGAATGTGAAGATATTAAATAATCCCTTTCAATTCCTTTTATTATGTTTTGATGAATGATGTTTGCAAAATTTTTACAATTTACAATATGTCTAATAATGACGTATTGTAAATTGTAAAAATTTCACAAGCAACATTCATTAAAACATAGGCAAAGGAACTGAAAGTAATTATTTAATATCTTCATGCTCTCATTTTCAAATACTTAAGATTTTCCTATACATATACATTTAGGTTATTCATTCTACCTTTCCAAAATACTCTATCTTGTATTTGGAAAGAAATGTATTCATTAAATATTTAAAATCTATCTAGCACGTGGGTAATGGAGTGATCCTTAATTATTATTACAATTAAAAAAAAAAACAGTGTTACATAATCTGAAGTTAGTAATAAGAAAACTTAATGTCAATCACTCCCTTCTGACTATAATAATTCAGTCACTTAGCTCTATAATTTTATTTTTATCACCTTAATTTTCTTATCATATTTGCTACTGAAAGTTATTATCATTGTGTCTATATTAAACAAGACTTTTAATCTGTATATCAAATACAATGTCAAACTTTGTCATTTAAACTTTTTTCTCTATGATTTGCATTATCACTATTAACCTTATTTAATTTTAGCTAATATTTTTATTATCTAATATCATATAAAATAGCTATTATATGTATATAGTGTACCAGTCGAAATTGTCTGTCCCCATAACAAAATCTAGCATCTAGGTAAAAGTACCTCGAGTCCAATCATGTGCGAGATATATATGTCAAAAGTAATCATGAACTCTGCTCTGTATGCCCAGATTCCAGGTTCAATTACTTATGAGCAGCGAATCCGATGATACTAGAATATTTAATTCACCACCGGCCGACATCGCACATTGGAGAAACAAAGAGACTCAGGGGAAAATCATGACAAATGCGTATATACATTTTAAAACAGACAAGTATTTATGCTTAACTTAAGTGGGATCTTAAATCATTCCACAAATCATGACATTTTAAAGTTAACTAAATCAATTAACTAAAGAATAAGCAATGATCAGATGTTTAGTTTTAAAATTACATTTAATAATGAACAAATAGAAATAAAAAATATATACATTTGAATTATATTAAATGGAGATTAGCCTCATATTACAATAAGTTATATTGTGTTTACTCACACTTGAGCATAAGTATTTACAAATAAGTTATGAAGAATTTTGATGCGGCGTAATGACATTTCAATTAATCTAGTGCATTTATAAAGTGTACAATTTATAATGATTCGCCCGAATTACAAACGAAAACACAACATTGACGGATCCTATGATGGGTTACATAATTGTCAATTAACTAACTGACCAAGCTATCATAAGTTTAATATATAAGAAAATATTTTTTAATAAAGATTTATTTACTTTATTTGTATGACTAACGTATGTGGGATTATTTCTTTAAATTATATATAGAGAGTCGTTAAGCGACACATCAAAAGTTATTTAATTTATGAGATACGTTTACTTAGACCATAACATTAGATACAGATATTTATAGGCTTGAGCTTTTTGAAAAGAGGAATCTAATATAAATTGTCACGGTATTAGCATACTGGCTGAATATTTTCGGATCCAATACTTTGAAGTACTTTATCATATTACAGATAGTCTAGCTGACTTGCCACCCCACATTTTGTGGAAGCGGCTGACAAAGGGTCCTCAGACAGAGATGCACTGGGCCGAACTTTGCTGGAATTATCCAATGCATTGCTCTCGTTATGCAAGTATATATATATATGTATGGTCCAGGGACATTCATCACCCTGTTTACAACCTGAAACAAAGATGAGACGACTCAAGCATTTCGATACATGTCTCTAGATAAAGCATAGTAAAATCAAGAGTGGCCTATGATAACAATGCTTTGGGACAGACTAATCACTAGTCAAATATCTATAATTAAGCTTATAACCTATAATGATAACATCAGAGATAATAGTATGATCTTATTTATTAAACGTAGTTTAAAGACATTATTAGAAAAGTATTTTTAAGACCAACCAAAGTTCTAAGTCCCCTCCCCCCTTTCATTACACTTATTTAATAAAACTCCACATACATATAACATAGTATACAATTAAGTCTGTGTGCTTTAAAAAAATATTCATATATATGTTTAGATGGGCGAGAATAAACACAAAAACGTAATATACAATTTTAACATATTTGTTTGCATTTATATTGTGCTCTTACGGAGTTTATTAACATTGCATAAATCGTAAACTAATCAAAGGTGAAACTTTATTTCTCCCTCTGTTGTTTACACAAAAAGTATAATAATTAGCAAAACATTTTTTTTTTAAAAAATCTCCCAACCTAGCAAGCATTATAGGTTTAAAAGTAAAAACAAACTAATTAATATTTAGTGTTACTCCTATCTAATGCAAGGAGCTAAGCTAAAAATAACTATACTGGCGAGGATGGGAGTTCATTGAAATATCATTTAGCATTTAAAATATATATATTAGAGAAAAATATTAATAAAATAATTGCCACATTAAATTAAAAATGAAAGAAATCATGAGGCTAATCAAAATGGTTATAGAATAAAATAGACTATAAAAGTTACAAATAATTAATATTACATTCTTTCATATTTTAATCAGGAGAAAGTTCTGAGTTCATAAAGGCAGCACTTTACAGCGTTACCTTTAGAAAGCAGGTAGCAGATCAACAGTTGGTTTTCATGGTATAGCAGCAGGTTTGAAGATGTTCATCAGTAGTGGCAGACTAGCTAGGGTTGAGTTGGCCTGGTCATGGAGAGGTGTTTCTTGAAAAATTTGAGTGACGTAGATTCGTTTGGTGGATGCCTTACAAATCTAGTACTCTCCCTGATAACTGAATTTGGGCCCTATTTATGACTCCGGATTATCTAAGGAATGCCATTAAGTTGTAATACCTCTGGCTATAAAAGAATACTGCACAACAGCTTTTTTTAGTAAGGAATTTCTCCTTTGTTAATCAGGTAGTGTAAAACAATGCAAACGAATTAGTATTTTTGAAACAATTGTTCTAAATCTATTTCTGGCTTAGAAATAGATTTTACCAAATGATAAGTTTTGTTAATGAAATTTATTTAATTTTCTAATAGAGATTATAATTTAATCATGCTAATTGATTTTGGTTTACAATGCTTTTACAAGCTACCAAGCCGATTGCATTATCCCACCCTACATTAGATACATACATATTTTTAGTATATAAAATTTTAAATATACATTTTCATATAACATATACAAACATAAATATTAATTTATACCTAATCCCCCATCACTTTTAATATATACATGTGATTTACACGCATATACAACCTATTAAAATTATATGAAATATTATTGATTTATTTAATTTAAGATTATTAAATCTCTTGTTAACGTTTATTTTGAAAACAAAATTAAAAACAAATTGAACTAAATAGGTGCATATATATATATATGTAGGACTGGGATTTGAATCCAGTTTGGTGGTGAGGGATTGGATAGGACTGTGAAATGTGTGAAACATAATCTGAATCTCAGATTCTGTTTCAATAGTGAGAGAGAGAGAAACAATGCAAACCACTAGCTGAAGTGTATATTAAATATTTGAAATGTCCCATTTATGTTATTTCAACCACACACACCCTTTAACAATTTTGTAAATGTTAACATCACTGCTGCTGATTCATTGAAATTAAAATTTCTTTTGTCTTCTTTTTAAAATAATGGGAAAACCCAAACAAGTACATATCTAGTAATAGTATCACTCTCTGCAGCTTGTGCTTCTTTTTAAAATGGCATACGGCATGTTAAAATCGGACAAAAATTCAATTTTTTATTAATATTTTTATTCATAAATTAATTAAATTTTTTTTCTACTCAGTTTACTAGGTTGCATGAAGAAGTTAAAGGCACAATTTTTTTATCAGTCAGGGTCCTTAATAAAATGGATTCAACATGCTTCAATGATTTTACAATTTTAAGGTCTTCATCCCAAAAATTAAACGAAATATAGGTAAGTAGTCAATTTTAATTTTTTTATTATTGGAATATTATTATTTTAAATGTTTTATTTGATAAATGTATAATTTATTAATGTGTTTGTATTAGTGTATGTGTGTGTGTAGTATGTAAATTATACTTGCATTCAAATTCAAATATAACAAAAGTAGTGATTTATGTACAATGAAATTTTGGGGCTATGATCCAAGTTTGAGGCAATCTTATTTTATAGACATATTGGTTCCCAAAAGATTAAATAATTTATTAGTGTGTTTACATTTGTATTTATGTGTTTGTACTTGCATGTCTGTATTTATATAACAAGTAGTGATTTTTACATATAAAATAAACGTATTATAGAGCAGTGCAATGTAATTATCAGATGTACAGGTTGCAGTTGATAAAGCAATCACAAAAATTACTGGCATAGTTACATGTGAAAATATATACTTTTAAAACCAATAAAGAGAAGTTTCAAGTAGCTTGTGTGGTGATAGCCACAATGGTTTTGTATACACACGGAATTGCATACAGGTAAAAAATCAGATCCTGATTCTTTCCTATGTCTTGGTACTAATGCTGTGGAGTCAGTAGTTTTTCCACATCTTGTATCACATTATTTTCAAGTCTATAGCCAGTAAATGAGCTATATACAAAGAGCGGAAACTCATTTTATCATTGATGCAAACAGTAGCTTTCAATTTCTAATTTTGGATAGACAAGAATCCAATTGCTATGATTACAAATGTATATTCATTTTTTGGAAATGATTTCTTTTGTATCTTTTATTAGGATGAGTCTTTTTCTTTTAGATGCCTTGAGATTTTTAACTTTTGGAGTACAAGATAAAAATGAAGAATTCTTATGTGACTACTTTTGTAAATTCTGAAGCTATAGATTATCTCAGATAAGAAGTATTATATATAGCTTAAATGAGAACTTTGTGAAAAATTCAAAGAAATCATCAATGAAGATGTAATTTTAAACTTAATTAATGATAAATTACAAATTATGAACAAACAATAACGTAATAATTTTTTTGGATATTGATTTATTTTCCTTACCTTTTTAATGGTAATCACTATTTCTCTTAGTTTTATTATTTTACTTAGTTTTTCTATTTTCTGTCAATATATAGCTTTTTGCTCTAGCATTATTAAAACTGAAGTTATTGTGACAATTGTATCTAAAGTCAGTTTTTTTAAAAATTCAATATGGCGCCAAATATCCTGATATTCAATATAGTGATGATGGCTGCAATAATATAGATATGGGGCATTTCAAATATTATATATAACAGGTGTTGTTTACACCCCCCTCACATATATATATATATATTGTAACCTAGTGTTATTGACACTTTGTTTATTTAGCATCGTTTCCACAGGAAAACAATGCTATCCTTTTCTAGGAAATAAAAAAGTAAAATAATAATAATATTAAGTGATTAATAAAATATGCTATTTACTCACTTTAACGTGTTTTAAGCAAATAACTAAAAAATTTGGTAATCCAATGTCATTTTGAAGAAGAGCATGAATAATTTAATTAAATTATTAACAATAAGAGCAATTTAATATAGTATAAAAGCACATATCATAAACAGTAATTGATTTTGGATGGGTAGAGGGGGAGAGTAGACGAGTATCTTATCATAACGCACAATAACTTCTGATAATTTATTTTGTAGAAAATCATATTTAAAAGAAATATACATCACTAATTATTAATTAAGTATATTTATCATTTTTCATTATTTGTCAAATTACTTTGTAATTCATTTAAATCATACGGAAAAATATATGACTGTAATAAGTTTTTTTTTTTCCTTTCCTTTGTTTATGTATAATTAAATGATTATTTTTCTGTAAGAGGTCACTAAAAGAAGACCGCCAAATTTTGAAGAAAGTTTAGTCTGACTTTAGTTTTACAAGGAGGAAGCAGTACTGAAATTCGGTAACAAATTTTTTATTATTTTTTAATTGCAGAAATAAATATAAGTCCAGTAAATTTTTAATAATATCATGCGTTGCTAATCCTATTTGATAAGATATTCTGTTTTCTGTGGCCATCTACCTATTTTAAAGCTTTTTATACGCAAAAATGTACTATCTTATGCTAAAGTTCAAAATGACCGTATTAACTACAGCAATCACAGAAAGTGTCATTATATTTAAAACAAGTACTATAAGTAATTTCCATGAAATAATCAATGATTTGTTAATTTTACCTTATTTAATTATCTTTTTGTGATATAAAAGAAAAATTATAATTAAAAAGACATATTATAAAAGCCAAGGAAAGTTAACTAGAAAATTTCGCGCTCTTTCTAAAAGAAATTGTCTGCTTTGAAAATAATGTAAGTTCCCCACGTTAAAATATGTTTTATTCACTGAAAATTATCTAAAATATAAATGATAAAGGATATTTACTTATGCACCTGTATATTTTTTAAAAAGAAAATATAAATTTTCTCAAGGCAAATATCGGAAAATTTGTATGTGTGCATTTTACGGAGAATTCCTTATTAAAGACAAATTACAATTCCTAGAGTAGGAATAAAGACTACAAACATTAGTGACTTAATTATAACTATAAAATAATATGTTATATTATACATCAATTGGAGTCGTTAAAACTTCATATCCACGTAAGTCAGCTGCAGTCCTTATAATAATAATATTTTGGAAAATTCGCGCATTAGTTTTATTCCTAAGCCAGCTAGCTAAAAATGATATGTATCACCAATAGTAAAAAGAAAAGAATTGTATATGTGATCGTCAATCGTCAAATATTCGTCATGTTAAAATATGTATTGTTTTCTTGGATCCCAAAATTATATCAGTTAATTCAAGGAAGAGTTAACATCCAATGCTGCTATGTTTTCTTTGCCTAATTTATTAATTGCACCAGAATGGAGGCAACTTTTATATAAATGAAATAAGCATTTATTTTATAACGTCTTGCGTGCGATTATAATTACGATAGAATGACAGCCTGTTAAGCTAAATTGCGCAGACGCTGTGAGAATGTTGTTAATAAATGAATACCTTCGAACAACCACATGATGTTAATAAATGAATACCTTCGAACAACCACATGATATAGTATTTACTCTTATATAAATACTATATCATGTGGTTGTTCGAAGGTATTCATTTATTAACAACATTCTCACAGCGTCTGCGCAATTTAGCTTAACAGGCTGTCATTCTATTGTAATAATAAATGAAATAATAAAATGTGTTTCTTATTTTAAATTTGCTTTGTGAACTATGAATGGATCAAGTTCTTCATCTAGATAAATTGCCTAACGGAAAAACATTTTTATAGTGAGATAATAAGCACTTGTTAAGTAATGATTTTTTTTTACTAATTTGTAAAATTATGTGTATTTTTTTTTATATCAACAGGTTAAAGGCTGTATGATCAAGTAATATTTAAATGACCTTGTAATCATAAAGGTATGTTTTCCTGTAATTATTCTAGGTTAAATTTATATTTGACATGGAAAATTTTTTTATAAAATGTGTTTACTTATGATATGCAATTATGGGCATAAATTTATATGTTAGATGCGTAAAAGTAGAAAAATTTAGATACTTAATAGGTAAAATATCTAGTTAAAATTATCAGAAGTAATTAAAGAGAAGTGCTATACAGGATATTACTTATTTAAAGTTTGAAACAAATTTATACTATGTTAATTGCGGAACTTATTCCCAATTATTCTTTATTAACGCATTCACTTAATTTAGTTCAAGATACTAGACAACCAATTACTTGTTGAATGTTTCTTTGGCAAAGGTGAAAATTATTATATTTTATTCTGTGTTATCCATTGATTTCAGACGTTGATCTAAGTATACCCCGGAACATAAATTTAGTGTAATTAGTGTATTTGCTTGTCTTGCCCCGATATAGCATTGGTATATGCTTAAGATTCGCATAAGTAATAATTGTAATGTCTTTATTTTGTGGGATGGAAAATGATCTCCCCAAAAGCTTTATTTTCCATGAGGGGAATAGATAAATCTAGAATTCGGGTATGTTTATAACCCAAGTGATCACTTCTCAGAGTTAGGGCGATCAGTAATTTATATCGTATTTAGTGTATTTCATTCGTTAAAATCCCAGGAGAGGATTATATTTGGTGTGTGTTCCTATTATGCCCAAGTAAGAGGCAAGGACCCACCAAACTATTTTAATATAGTAGTTAACTCTACAGACCTTCAGTGTTATTCCATATTCCTCATGAGAAAATAGAGATAATTCCACCACGGAAGGTGTTGAATATTGTGTTTTGTTTAGAAAGTTATGGCAAGATAACGGGTATATTGGAGGTTAATTCCTTAAGATCCATTTAGAATAAATAGCGTGCTAGTATATATGATCAATGTCTGGATTGTGCGGCGGAATAGTGCTGGTAATCCACACGTAAGTCAATGGAGAGAGTAAGTTTAAAATTGCATGATTTAGAAATTTTTATTTGCCAATGGAGGGTTCAAATACTAGGTTTAATTCGGGTTAATGATTAGGTAGCACTCACAATATAACTTATACTGAGAAAAACAGTGTGTATAACAACTTCAGTTGTTATTAAGGTAAATATTAAAAATAATAAGTGTAACTTCTGATAAATAACCCATAAATTATAATAAGTTATCTAAATAAAAACTATCATTTAATTAAAGATATGATAATAAAAATCGTTTGTACGCATTGCCTAGAATCAGATTATTTTTATTTTAAAACAAATAGTTAGTTAATAAAGTTAAGCAGCCGTTCATATAAGATACACTAAATGGATGAGTTGATGTATCGATAATAATATTTATTTTGTTATATTCAATTTGCATAAATGTAAAAAGAAGATGAAGAAGTAGTTCGAATCCAGGTCTAAAAGTATAGACGAATTAATGTTAGTTATATTTTGTTTTATCCATATGGGATCGAATAAATTGTATATGTTTGTTTATTATGTTAATCATAAAGGATAGTTTTGTTAAACTGTAATAATAAATCATCATCTTGTTAAAATTTAATAATAAATTATAGTCTTGTTACAAGTTGTTTTGAGTCATTTTTCTTGTGTGCTAAATAAAAGTGTATTGGCATAATACTTGCAATACTTTCTTGAGTCCAAAATCATTTATGAAATCTTAAATTCAATACACCAGATAGACAATTGTAAGCAGATCAGAATATTTCATTATAGTTTACTTTAATAAGAATTATTTATGGAATTGAAAACTTCAGACCAAGACATTTTATTTTATATGTGTGTAAAATCACTTTATTCCCAAACTAGTCGCTTTTGGTTGCACATTGTTAAGTACACTTTTAAGTGAAGTGTCTGAGTAATAAATCATAGTCAAATTATTGTGTTGTCATGGATAATGGAAGGACACAAAAGCACCCTTGTCTTTTCATCATTCCGACTGAGATTCTGGATAAAATGGCTGTATTATTCAAAATTATGCGTTGTTATTAAATATAGTTATCATCTCGTTAAATATTATAATAGTTGATATGTGGATGAAGACACATGGAATTTAAATAAGATAAATGTTTCCTATAGCCGACCAGAATGTCAGTCATATGCGACAACACAATACTGCCGAGCATTTTTCATTAAATATAACAGAGAACCCTGAGATTAGTGTCATTATTATAAGTACTCTTAAATTAAGAATTGATTCATTATGATCAATATTACAAGCGTGGCATGGCTAAAGAGATTGAAACTTCTGATTGTATAATAATAAAATATTGAGATCATATTGGCAAATTAATGAATGTTTTGTTTTAGTCAGTAATATTAACAATGACATGAAATCATCATCATCATTGTCGAACAGTGCAAGTACTTACAGCTCAGAGAATGTGTTTTGGATAGAGAAAGAATGTTAGTTTATTCTAAATTTTATTTTTAAATTTATTTTATTAATGATAATTTTTTTTTTATTCTATCTCTGTCTGAACTGCATATCACTGTAGCTGAATTATTATAACTAACCAAACGTCGAGCTATATTAGGTAATATACGGATTTGCTACCCGTCCTAGAAGGAAGCGTTTAGGCTTTCCGATTTCTCTTTCATAATAATAGAAGTCTTTCGTTTGCTAGGTTAGAATATATATAACAGCTGTAATTATAATATACACTCTGCTAAAATGTCTTTTATGTTACATATATTGTCAGAGGTTCTATTTTTTACATATATATTGTGCCCTTTTCTATAGGTCAGTAATAGTCCATCTCAGTCAATTACTAAAAATTTTAAATTTTAGAATATGTTCTTTTAATATGGTAATCGTATTAAGTTAATTATATTATAAAGTACAATTTAAAGGTAAAGAAAATACATGGTATATAAAATTATAGCGAATTATTTAAAAATAGT
Source organism: Epiperipatus broadwayi (assembly GCA_028023455.1). Taxonomy (NCBI): domain Eukaryota; kingdom Metazoa; phylum Onychophora; class Udeonychophora; order Euonychophora; family Peripatidae; genus Epiperipatus; species Epiperipatus broadwayi. The sequence goes on from JAQFVV010000033.1 coordinate 7,335,428, forward strand.
TAAGTAAAGCTTAAAATATTGTTGCATATGGTTGTAAAAGCTGGCCATATTAAATAACACAGCTATAAATAATTAAAAGTATATTTAAAAAAGTTCGATTTTAATAGTTTAAAACTTATAGTTAATAAATGCTATGTTTAAATTTATAATCATATTTAATAATCAAAATTAATATCGTATATTTTAAAAATTAGTTTTGTGATGGTGAAGGTTATATCTAATTCTATATTTTCTAAATTGTTCTTCCAAATTTTTATAATTATTTTATTTAATATAATAAGTGTATCAATTTTATAAATCTGGGCAGAGAAATAGATTAAAAATCATCTGTCAAAGTTATTGATCATGTGACTTGTATAATGCATACTTTCACACACACTGCTTGTTTGAATTAATAACAAAGTTTAAAATATTTTAAAAGATTGCATTATAGAATTGGATGGAATTATTGCCTAGCATAAAGCAAATAATAAATATTAAGATAACTATCGTATATAATATTTTTAAAATAGTATTATAAAGACGAATACACTCATAATATAAAAATTAAATATTTTGTTTAAATAAAGCAAGATAAATGGAATATTAAGAATGGAATAAGTTATTAAAGTTATTTTAAAAGTTATTTTAAATGTTTAAATAATTTTAATAAAATAATAATTGATTTAAAAGTAGTATTTTAAATAATATTTTAAGTTCATTACGTCATAATTTTTATTTTCAAATATAATTCTGTAAAACTAAAAATATATGTAAATTTGTTCTCAAGCTAAAGTAAGAATCAACCAATCAAATGAGGTATTCTTACAGACTATAAATACAAATTGCACAGGGGGTATCAAAGGAGATTAATAATGGATTGAATCCAGAGAAAGGTATATTAGTAACTATCGAAGAGATAGTACTTTAAAATTTTTATTTTAGTCAATTTTTTTAGTACTTTCTTATAGTTTTATTTACAGAAACTAATTGATAATATTTAAAAGTATTTTGCAAAAGAGAGTTTAAGATAAAATATATTTGGGAACTTCTTGAAATGATTTTCTAATTTTTAAAAGTTACTTGCCAGGATTATTTTATCTGAAATTTGACCTAAACTTCGCAATGAAAAGATGGATATACTGTGGAATAAAATGGATATAAATTCTAATAATATAAAAATGTTTTTGGAATATTTTGATACAGCTTTATTAGTGCTTCAGGAGAACTATTCTAGTGCACAAAAACCCGGACATTATACTGATACAGTGGAAAGTTATTTTCCGTTTAAAAAGGAAAAATTGGAGACGCATTATTATTTAGATAAGTTTATCCAAAATTTATTTTTTAAAATAGTAATAAGACAATTATATCTTATGAATCATTTTATAAAATATTATATCAAAAGGTGTAAAATGTTATATCCTTTCTGAAGGTAACATTTTAAAAAAAATATTTTTAAGAGTTAAAGAAAGAACCCAGGAGAATATGTTACTGAAGCGTTTTTGATATTAAAACCTCCAGTCTTAGAATTGTTTAAAATGTATTTAGAAAAGATTTGTTTAAAAGTACTTGAAGTTTTTTTTTTAAAGTGATTTATATAAAAATACCAAACGAAAGTTTAAATGTATTAAGAAGAAAACTTATATAAAAAAAAGTGAACACATAGTTGAATAAAAGATGGATCCATGGAAATATTGTAAAAAAAAGTTTACCAAATATTTTTAAAGTTAAGCTAGATGGAGTGATGCATCGGATATGCTGCAGAGAATATTGGCAGAGAATATTGAAGAAATTTCATGGGATTAATTAATATTATGATTTAATAATTATTATCCTAAATACTAAAACCAAGGATTATTTTCTATAAATTTTACTAAATGATTAATATTTATTTTTATTTTTAAACTTTAATGCACTTTGAGGAGAACATTTTTAAAAACTCTAGAGAAAATAATAAACATTTTGGACTTATCAGGAACTATTGTCAAGAAAATATGTAATTATAGTTTTGATTCCTTTTATTTTATTAACCTAGTTTAAATCTAAATTTTTTTTATAAGATTAGGAAAACATAAAATAATTTATTAATATTAGAATTTTATATTATCATAATTTAATATTTTTTTTAAGAACATTTTAAAATAAAGTGTATGAATGTATATTTCTTTATGTTTGCAATGATCAGTATCTAGTGGATGAAGAAGCCTACTGAATATGATGATCAGATAAAGGTTATTTTGGTAATAGTAATGTCTATTAATAATTTATAATGTATATTTTTTGTTTTCTTTAGCTCATCTATGAATCGTAAGAATGAAGTGTAAAAGTTTTAATTATATGTAATGCATTTCATACAACATTTTAAAAAACATTATGAGATAGGATTGATTTGAAAATATGCATACAATGATTTTTTTTTATATTAGTGATATAATCCAACATAATAACAAATAATTATGTGATTCTTTTAAAATTTTCATGTTAGGATATTCAAATATTGTCTGATTAGATTATATATGATTAAGCATACAGAATGATGAAGTAGACAGACTTTTCTTATGGAACAGCTAGATTGTTTTAAAATTATCAGTGAATTTTATTTATTGTTTTGTAAATGCAGATAGTTATTTATCGATGTAAGATGTGGAAAATCTTGAGAAATAATGTTGAGATAGTGGCGTGGAAGTACTTAGTGAACAGGAAACCAAGATGATTTTTTAAGAAATAGGATATGATAAGGAATAGAAATAATACTTAGTCTTTATGTGGATATCAGCATAGTTAACAAAGCCCTATGACTGGTACACATTTTATTTGGACAGTGTTTTATATTTCTTTAAATATTTGATGTTCTAATAAAGCTGAAGAAATAGCTTTAACATCGTTCATGTATTAGAGGTTATTAGACAGGTAAAGGTCATACCTCTTTCTTGTAATGCACTGTGCCATGATTTTTGAGATATGTTATGAGTGATACTCTAGCTTTCTTCCTTAAATCCTAGACATCTGTTTCGCTATCTTTATTTCATGTAACTGCATCGTTTAGTAAAATATTTTGAAAAGAAATGGTAAATAATTTAAAACTTAGGTTATGCTATCATTTTGTATAAGATTGGTTTATTTGCTTATAAGGAACAGAATTTTATAACTTAAAATTGAAGGTCCAATGAATCCTAAAAGAAAGGAAAGAATCATAGAATATATTTTGAATTTTATTTCGGAAATGAAATATAGATTTTTAAAATAGAGTATCTAAACAAAGACATTTTCTTTAAAATGTTAATTATTTTTAAATGTTTTGTTATTATTTTTTAAGAGAAAAATAAGTATTGCATATTTTTTAAAATACAATGATATACAATAAATGTAGGGAATACGCATAGTATATTTTTTGTTTATTGAATAACAGGAATATATTGATTATTACACTTATATCATACTAAAGTAAGGCTAAATAAGAATATATTATGATTAGTAAACATCGTGTGATAAAACACTAAAATCTAATACTGAATTTTGAATGAATATTTTATGTAACATCTTTGACTTTGCAAGATGAAATTTTTTAATATTTTGAGAAATCCATACTCATTATAAAGTTAATTTTGTTTTCTGTAGAATGTTTTCCTATGAATAATTTTAAAAATAAGATAGTTTAATAATATTAAGGATGAAATATTTTGCTAATAAAATAAGTAAATATATTTATAATAAGTTAACCATAATGAGAAACCAAATGTAACATTTTTTTATTATTTTGTCTTAAGTATAAATAAAGATATAACTAAACTATAAATTATTTTTATATAACTTAGTAGATAAAAATGTAAGATTAAAATAAGGATATCCATTGTAAATAGTGTACGTAAATTGTTTATTTTATTTTGTTGTTATTAATAAACTTTGTTAAAATTTGTTTTTCAAAAATTTTGTGTCTGAATTGTTTATTTCTCCACTTCACTGCATGAAATCATGATATATTCATAACAATTGAAACAAATATATAATTTTGCACAAAAAGATAAATAGAGAATTATTTAAGAATTTAAATATTTATTGGTACTCTTTTAATTAAATAATTATAATTTTACATTGTTTTATTGGTCATAAATCAGTTATCACAATAGTATTCTGAATTGATATGCTATCAGTTGCCACACATCCTTTGTCTATCAGATTATCATATGCTACCACGTATTTATTATATCATTACATGAAGATAAAAGATTATATAAAATTATTGTATTATTTTATTATGGTAATAAAATTATAATAAAAGAAAAGATATCCAGTAGTAGTTAAACAATGAAGAATATTATAATTATTATTTATTATTATTAGTTTAAGTGTAGTAGATTATGGCATAAAATCCCTTCTCATATTTTACTACCGTATTTTTTATTAACTTAGAATAAACTTTATGAACCTGAGATTTTTATTGAGTTAGATTATTACAAATAGAAGATTAAGACTTAATTATTAGTTTAATCTTAGTGAGTAGAAGTTATTAAAGTCGTAAGAATACTATGAGTTTGTTATTTGAAATAGTAAGGGGGGATAGTGTTCTTATGCCATTGAGGTAGTATCCTGTGGGATATTGGCTCAATGTAATCTATCTTGTCACCTGTATTTTCACTTTAAGTCTCATGAAAATATTAAATATTTATTTAATTTATTTTTATAAACTGAACCTTATTTTTATTTTAAATTTGAGCTAGTGAAATATTTTAATTTTAATGCTGAATATTTTATTTATTAATTATTAACTGAGCTAGAACCCATTTTATTTTATATCATATTCTATTCTGAAGTGAGGATGCACAAGACCTAGGTTAGAATATATATAAACAGAATATATCCCTGTCAAATCAATGATATACTTTTTATTTAAGAAAATTGGTGAATAAAATTGCAAAGGAAATATAATCAATTGCAACTCGTGGTCATATGGATCTTTTTTAGAAATGTTAAAAATAACAAAGGGATGTCTAAGCTATTAAATAAATTGCTGATAGTCATTCTTTTTCTATTGTAGTGATATTTTGATAAAAAGTATTTTTTTTCCATATGTTATAGCATCGGCCGGGACGCGAACCCACAACCGTCTGCAACCAACTACGTGCTTGCACGGCAGTTGCGATGACCTCTCGACTAACAACGCTTGACATAAAAAGTGTTTTGATCATCTTTTGAATAATAATACAAGAATTCAAATAATTCCATAATTACTGATTCATTTAAATTTGAATAGAGATATCCTGCAACCTTAGAAATGGAAAAGCCTTGGTCTTTGTTCTTCGTACATTTTTTTTTTCACTTTCTTGACAACAAAAGCAAAAGGAGAGACTGCAGCCACTCATCTATGATGCAAGCAATCTATTTGATAAAACCCTTGAACATATTTTTTCTATAATAGATAATAATAATATTTATATACCTATTGCATTTAACTTTCTTCCCCTGCCCTCTTTTTAAAAATAAATAAATTGTAACAATTAGAAAACTTCCTCAAGTGGCACATTTTAATGGATCTATATAATTCTAAATATTTCCAATTGTTTTGAAACAAGCATGTTATCATTATATTTTAAAAGATTACTGGATAATTAAATTTATTATATGTTGTGAAATTACAGTATATTAAAAATAAATTTCTATATCTACAATTATTAATAAAAAGTACGTATACAATGAAAACCATAATTAATTTGAATGCTTATTTCTATTGGTTTCATAACCATAATGGGATGAATAAGTTTATATTGTTTTTTAATTATTTCTTTAAAAAAAGGGGGAGGGGGGTATTAAAACATAGCCAAATGAAAACTTTCTTCAAGAATAATCAGCAGCTCTTGTTCTAATTTTAAGGTGTAACAAGATTTAAATATTTTTGGCAATATATAAATAAATATTTTTTTTACAATTTGCTCTTACTAAACCTGTCACAACTGTTAGTAATGTTAATATATATATATATCACAAATACAAGACAAAGTAGTTAAAAAATAATTTTCTGTCTGAGAATATTGAAATTAAACCTTATAGTTTGCATTTGTAAGTACAGACTAAGTGATGTCTATTTGGAAAAACATATTTTGTTAATGATTAAAAACTTTAAAATGTTAAAAAACATACGTAAAATAATCTTTCTGTAATTATAAAAAAGTCTAATAAGCCTAGCTAAAACAAAGCAAGAAAAGAAAGGAACACGATAGTAGAATAGCAAACAACAGAAAGCTTCTTTGGCTAAAACAAACAAAGTAACATTGCTATTGCAACATCAAAAACAAACAATGTAGAAGTATTATTACTACAATATCATTGATGCTATTTCTAGTCATTGTACTCTTTGTCTAGACGTAAGCGGCAAAAAAGATTGAATTTGAGTTATAAAAATGTATATATATATATGAGTATGTGCATTTGTCATCTTGTTTTTCGAAACTATTATGGACGTGTAATAACATTTTATAATTATGACTGTGTGTATATATGTAAATATTATAAAGAATAAATCTGAATTTGAATACAAAAAGTTTATTTTATTTTAAAGAAACATAAAAGTTATCATTAAATAGATATTTTAAATCAAGTTTAAGAAAAATGCTACAGGTAAGATATAAATTTCCGTTATAGTATTTGTCGGCGCTTTTCATCCTTACATTATTACTAATTTTCCAGATATTTGTGAAGCTTGGCTTCCTTTTGTTATTACACATAATTCAGTCAATGATTTGTGATTCTTAAGTTTATAAATTTCTTTCAAGTCTTTCAAAAAGAAAAATTATTTTGATAAAAGCTAATTGCAAATGTAATGTTTTCTATTTAAGTTACATAAAATTGTTGTTTCAAAAGTTAGTTTGGAATTATACATATATATATATACTTATATTCAATACATAAGCACGTACGAATTATATTAATAATGTTTTTGATTATAAGTATATGATTACACCGCTTCACAAGATACTAAATGCTGATAGAATCCACTTCCCATCTTGCATGAGAGTAATGTAATGAAAATTACAGTACAGAAATATTATTCATTAAGTGAATAAATACAAATGTTTCTGTAAATTTTTTGTAAAATCGTGCTAGATCTTTGGAAGATTCAAAATCATTATAAATAAAATGAAGAATTTGCTCTTATACAGTATTTGCAACAATAAAAGTTTTATTGGGTCGTATATAACTTTTCAATGTTTCATATATATACAGTATTACTCTTAGCAGTTCATTAAAAAGTCAGTAATATTTATGATATAATTCTAAAATTAAAATAATAGAATAAAGTATGATAAGAGAGTAACAAGTGGTACCAAAGTATCACCGTTCAATCAAACGTTATAGTGGCTTTATGCAATTTCTATACATTTTAATAGAAAAAATAACACGTTTTTTCAATTAATTGCAATTGAGAACATATAATAAATTTACAGTTCAATTTGCAATAGACTCAAGCCATGAATATAATACCGTGGTAAGTCTGTGACACTTATAAAAATATAGTTTTAGCTAATGAATTATACAATCTCTAGTATTTTTTTAAATTTATTATACACATATGTTTGCAATTTAAAATCTGTCTCAAAAAAATATGTAATAAATAAACAAACATTTGAGATAATATAATTTACCTTTGGTAAACCTCACATGCTTTTTTTCCAAAATCCCATATTAATTAATTGAATCAATTATAAATTGAGCTTTGACATTTCTAGAAAGTAGACCATATAATAAACCAATGGTCAACACTACATAAATTTCTGTTGTTTTTTTATCGTATTCAAGAATCTTTGATCTATTGTATAATCTGATATCTAGGAGTTATTATAATTTACATTTGATTTAAGCCATGATGTGATACTCTTTAACTAAAAACTTGCCAAGCTTATCAAAATAATTTTAACTATTATATGCTTTGATGTTTGTTTATTACATGCACATGTGTACATATATATATATATCAATCATAATGATAGTTGTATTTACTGTTGATATAACTATACCTTTAAATATACTAGTATCAGAGTTCATAATGTGAGATAAGCATAATAATAGAAAAATAAATAAAATTCTTTCTCCATTCTTCAAGATTGAGTTTATAATCATCATCTCAATCTACATGTTGAGCATAATCAGGAAATGTTTCAGGAATATGTCCTGGGTCTATCAGTAAGGGAATTTCAGGAATTTTTAAATAACATATTCAAGTTTTATGTTAATCCCCCCCCCCCCATAAAATTAGATGATTAACCTGACTTATACATCACCCTCCACTTATAATACCTGGTCAAATCAATAATGACATGATTAAATCCCTGATGAAACAGATCATGAACTTTGTATTCTGACCTGACAATGATAAAATAAAAATTGGAACTCTCACAAAGTTTAATCAATAATAACAAGGAATAATTTATTTACAGATTAGTAATCAAATAAATTTCAGTACATACAATTCCTATTCTAAAGAAAATATTATACATTCTTTAGGTGACATTTATATAAACATAAAATGAGATATTATGTTTAATAAAACAATTGAAAATCCACTTTTCCTTATGCTAATCTCATGAACTTCTATTTTAAATTATTTTCTTAATTAATATAATTAACTTCTTGCCTAACTATCTCTTTTAAATTTTAGCAATAATTAATATTATTTTTTGAAGTCTTATTTCTAAATAATATTTTAACTGTTGTTTTATAAGCATGTGTAAAAAGACAATACCAAAAATTATAACATTCAAACATCTCAGAAAACTGTTCAAGGTTTTTTTTGTGATCAAATTCTATAAAGATTATTTATATAAACCATATCATTTAGGTCTAATGATATTATTATATGATCAAGCACTGAATATTGTTAACAAATACTCTATGTTTTTATTGCATCTATGATATAATTTCATATGTTGATGACATAAATATTTAATTGTTGCTTGTATATACAAAGTAAGTTTAATTTATCAATACATGTCCAGCATAAAACTTGGTAAACATATATATATATTGATAGAATAAATTTTTTATGTATTTTTATAGATGAATTTTTTATGTATTTTTATAGACAAATTTCAATTACGATGCAATCTAAGTAAAGTATTAATTTGAAATCATTTTACAGATGGAAGTCACACTATCTAGTAATTCTATTTGGCTAAATCACTTTAAATCACAAGTAAATTCATTTCTAGTTTATTGTGCAAGATTTTAAAAAAGTAATACCACAACTTCCTAAACATTTTCACAATTGAATTAGATTCTCCCATAAATAAGTATAGATATTTAATAGAAGATTTTTACAAATTTGATTTAAATGTTAATATTTTATTGGGATTTCTTTTGTGTATTTTTATGGGTGAATTTCAGCTAAGATATAATTTAAACAAAGTACCAATTAGAAACAGATGGATGCATTTTAGGATTAAAGTTCTATGCAAAATCTTTTTAAACAAAAAAGTCATTTTATTTCTAACATTATTTATTATTCAAACCAAGTAATTTATAAAAATAAAATAAACTTTTTTTTTTAGTCACAAAGACCATTGGAATTTGTTTTAAGCAAAAAATAACATTTCTAACTTTTTTTCTATTAACTGATCAAAATAAAGTGAGTAAGGGAATATACAGTAGGAAACTTTAGAAAATATATATACATTTTAATAATGTTTAATGTTAAAAGAAATTAATATTCAATGTGATATTCATTCATATATTAGCAGACACTTGTAAATAAGCATAGCATTATCATTCCAAAATAATAATAAAAAAAAAGACAAAAAAGTTCAAAAAGTTACAAATAAGTTTCATAACTGAAACACAGGCTTATTATATACCTGTGTCTATATATGTAATATATAGGATATGACATTGTAGAGATGTCTGCCCATCCTTGCATATGTATTAAATGGATTATGTCCTGCACATGTGGGGTTCAGATTGGCCTTAGGCCAACATGGGTGTAACAAGAATCTCAGCTCAGGGTGGCCTTTGAGCATTCCATCATCAGATTTTCAATTGGATGGACAGTTGAAGAGTTGGAGTGTGTAGTAGGTTGGAGCCTGTCCATTAAAGTATGAAAATTGTCTATCTTAATATATATCTGAGCACTTATAGTATATATGTGTGGGAGATGATAATATGGACCAACTGATGATTGCTGGTTTAGCATGAAATACATATATTGGTGATTATTTATCTTTTCAGCATATGTGTGCTTGAGTGTATCAGTGTTATTAGATAGAGTGGAGAGTGGTGGGTCATGTGAAAGTCTGTGCTCATATACCCTATATATTAAATAAGTTTCATAATAATTGCATAAACCAATTTATGAACCACAAATAAGCCCATATATATTATATGATGATTTTTTAGTCTATAATCTGTTACATTAAGATCTTTTAACTTTTTAAGCAATTTTTTTTTATCTTAAATATAGCATGCTTAAAATTATTTAGTAATTTATATAGGTGCATATAAGTATGGATGAATTCTGATATTCATCAGATTTAATAATGCAAATGTATATGACTTTTCAGTACATCAAACTTCATAATGTAGATTTTAAAAATTATAGATAAAACTTAAAAATAAAGATACCCTTAAATCTTTCATAAAGTAAATAATATATACTGAGACTGACAGCTTCAATCTAATATGTTAGTGTCAATAAATAGTTATTAAAAATGGAAAACAAAACTCACTAAGAAGATTATTCCATTAATCCATTAATCTCTTTGATTTAGACCAACTCATCAAAATTCAGTGCAAACTTAAGGACACATCATTATCTTCAATAGCAAAGATCAGAATGAGTATGAAATGAATGAAAGTATATAGGATAATGATCTAGTACAAGCATACATACACACACCAGAAATTTAATATTTTTATTTATCACAAAAATTTCATACATGTATTTATAGTAATAAAAGTGTTACTATAACCAATGATGTTATTATGCGAATAATAATAATAATAGTAGTAGTAGTAATAATAATGACAATATTTATTTATTTATTTTATTCATTTTGAATACATCAAAGAAAGAAAACTAATAAGCAAAACAAATAATAATAATAATAATGTGATTAATCAATTATTGTTAAAATTAATAATATGTCAAAAAAGATTGATGTAGAAAAATGTATTTTTTTGTTGCTGATAACAACTGATTTAGAAAAAAACTCATGCAAGAATGGAATGATATGAAAAAAAAATTAAAGAGAATCAACATGATTCTATTTTTTTAATGTAAGATTTAAAACATTTTAATTTATTTAATGCTCAGGTATCGTGGAATGTTAAGGGACAGCAATGAGAATTGCGAGTGATATTCTATTTTCTACATCAAATGTATTTCTAATGAAGCAGGTTGATAATTAAAATTTTACATCTCTCTCTCTCTCTCTCATAATTGATTTACAAATGTCTTGCTATTAATACAAACAAAACCAATTGGAAATTTCGTTTTGATTTCAACTTATCAAACGATAATTTTAATGCCCCAAGAATAAAAAAAAAGAAATAAAAAAAAACGTCAACGATAAAAGAACTTAACATTAGAGAGTAAAAATGTTTTGATTATTGCCTTTATTGTAAACGTTAGCTTTAAAAAATATTTTGTTTTAATTCATTTATAAGTGGATCAAACATTTGGTAAATAACAACAATAACAATAATAATAATAGATAGGCGGCGCTGCCAGCTGAAAAAAAAGCTTACCAAGCACATCGTTCTAAGAGAAAACTCTGAGTAGGCAAGTATATTGCAAATATAGTATATTGTCATTATATATAAGTACAAAGTGTATGTTTCTAATACAAAAAAAGGAAAAGCAATTCGTCAATTTGAGCTAGAAATAGTAAGGTAAGACACGGCATTGATCGGGTGTTTCCAAGATGGCACGACTCATTGAAGATTTGTCCTTTAAAGTGAATTCAACATACGCAGAAATAATTAAAAGTGACCAAAGTAGAACCTAAGAAATTTTAACACAGCCATTTCATCGATCGACAGAAAGTGATATTAACAAATTGGATCTATTCACAACAAACAATGAATTTGAAAGCATGCAGGAAGAAAACTGGGATGAGTCCAGCTTTTAAAAAAATCAGAACTCTTTAATTCAATGATACCAAAAGATTTATTTTTCACATTCAAATGTTTTTTTTTTTTTTACAAATAGGTCATTAATATTAGTTATAACCGATCAGCGTTGTTCATTATATAAATTTCCAAAAGAATTGCTATTTGAACTATTCAGTAAAGAAAATATATGACCATGCATTATCTGTACAGATCATCTGAACTCCAGATAAGTTTTAATCGAATTTCAAACAGAAATGCAAAGATAATAAAAAAACATTAAATAATTATGCGCTGGTAGCAATTGACGTCACCAGTAATAGTTTTGTAACAGGTGTAATTAAAAACATCTAGGATATTAGAAGACAGATTTTATAAAAATGATAAAACCATTGGTGAAGTACTTGATTTTCTTTCTACCCATGTACCATAGTAATACACCAGTTCTGATACACAGTAATAGCTATAAATTCAAAATAAAACTTAACGAAAATATTAAACCAAAGTATATATCATCACTTGTAACAGATCAAGAAGCAACGTTATTTCTGTCAATGGTTTAAAGCCTCAGTGTTTTCACTGTAAATAGCACATTCATCTAATTCACAATTGTTTAAAAATATATTGTAAAGACAATTTAAAATCCATGGATAAATAAACTAATTGCCAACGATTTAACACCGGAGAGGAGTATTAATAATAGCATGAAGGGAAATAATGAGAACATGAATGAAAATATTATTATGAATTAAGACATTGCCGGATGTGATGTATGCCCTCACCTCAATCATTGATCCAGTGACAAATTCAAACTCTGAAATCAAAAGAAAACCAGGCAGACCCAAGAGACTAACAAGAGGCAGGAAACCCTCAAAATATTAACATAGACGAGAGTGATAGTGAATCCCCCTCACTTGCAAAAAATCTTAGTAAAAAAGTTAAAATTAAGGGGGAAAAAAGAAGATTCTGAATTCTATGATGAAGTAAGAAGAAGAAGTAATATCAAGTCAGGCAAGTATACCTTTGTTCACATTGTACAAAAAATAATAAAAACGAGTCGCACAGGGTTAAAACAATAATTAATAAAAGTGGAAATATAACTAATTAAATAAGAACACTGATGATCTTTTTTTAAAATTACAGGTTGACAAGTGCTTTTGGTTTTAAATATATATAATTTTCTTACATGTATTTTTTATTTGGTAAAACTGCTGTTTACAGGTCACAATAAAATTCGAAATTTGTTTCACATTTTTCTCACCAGAGTGTTTCTTGTCGAATATTTAAATAAGAAAATAATTAAAAATAATTAAAATAATAACAATATATCCTACCAACATTTGTAATTACTGTCCAAATTTTTCTTTTCTTGTCGAATTAGTGTGGAATTGTTACATTGTCTTGGTGCACATTTTACAAGTTTTCCAAAGTTGTAACACATATTTTTTAACTTCCAGCGTAATTCATAAAATGAATCCTTTAAATGGTAATGTAGTTGTAGTACCAGAAAATGAACTGTTACATGCTGCAGATATTCGCGTAGAAAATTGGACATCGTTTCTGTTGGCGAATGAGCTTCGAACTCCGGAGTTAGCAATGAAGTGGTTAGCAAGGAGGCGCCTGCTTGAAAATAGTACTCTATGCCAGCATTGTGGCGTGCAGTGTTCTCTCATCAAACAGCAATAATGTGGAGATGGTCACAGATGGCAATGCAGATTATGTCGCCGTCGTGTATCGCTATTGTAAGCGAAAACTACAATGGACAGTAATTACGAATGTTGGTAGGATATATTGTTATTATTTTAATTATTTTTATTTATTTTTTTATTTAAATATTCGACAAAAAACACTCTGGTGAGAAAAATGTGAAACAAAATTCGAATTTTATTGTGATCTGTAAACTGCAGTTTTACCTTTTATTTATATAAAAGCGATAATATTAAATAGTTAAAAAAATTATATTAGAAATATTAAGATGAAATTTAAAGTTTTTTCATTCAATATAAAAGGCAAATGCTATAGAAAAAATATATAAAAAAAATATTATGAAAGAATACAGCCACATGTATTAGACATACTCTAAACAAAAATATATAATGGTTCTATAACTAACCCAGCACATTACACAAATAATATAGGCTTTACAATCTTTTCCACAGACACTTTTTCACCATCAGCAGGCACAGGAATAATATTAAATAAAAATAATCTTTTTTAAAGTTTCAAAATACTACATATGGATGCATATATAATAATTATAACATTCTATCAAATGCAATAAATATGTTTACATTCCACCTAACACAAAAATGATCAACACAATTATAAAAATTATAAACACTAAATTATCAACTTCGCCTTATCCACCTTTACTACTGGGGGATTTCAATAGAACGATAAATTCGTAAAAAAAAATGGCTTCATATGATTGCTTTCCCTTTAGTCAGTGGGAAGGGTCTTTTTTCTGATGGAGCCATCTCATTCAACAATGGCATATTTACATCATTGATTGATTTAATGTTCTACTCATCTTCACTTCATCACCTGATCAATAGCACATTAATTAATACACCCATGTCAGACCATGCAGCACTAATGATTGATTTAAACCTTGAATTCATTGTACAAAAATATTTTAACACTGGCAAAGCTATGAGGATTCTTCTCCCATCACAAATAACAGAATTCCTATATTCTGAAATATATATATATATATCTTAATAAAATTAAAAAACTAAAATCTCATCTTGCGCAAGGGTAGTTAACATTTATAAACATTATTTCACACACAATACAGCAGGTTATAAAAAGAGCACCCACATCCACAAATTATATATATTAATTGAAAAATTTGCTTAAAGCAATCAATACAGTAAACAATAAAAATAATAAAGACAAAACAATAGCACTTAATAAAACATAATTTAGCAAAAAAACAATTTAAAATAATACATAGCTTTAAAGAAAAAAAAATTATATCTCAAACAAACATATGTATGGACAAAGCAATACATTAGCTGGTGCCTTAGTCAGCCACCTAAACATAGAGTTCCAACAGCAATAACACTAAATGACAAAATAATAAGTGACAAATTCATGCTAAATACAATATATAATTACTTTACAAAATATTACAGTCATATGACTCTTTTGACCCAGCACCTTTGTTCCAAGGAGAAGCAGAAGAAAATATAACATTTTAAAAGATAGAATTCAAACAAAAAATAGACAAAATCCCAGATTCCTGACACCCAGGTATGCGTGAAATCCCAAGGAGTTTTTTTCACATTTAGAATCACGCACTAATCTCACTTGAAAATCTACATCAAATTTCGATGAGCTAACAAGGCATATAAATATTTGAATCTGTCACCAAAGACAGAATAGAGTCTTACATCATTCCACCTATATCCAAACATCAATTTACCAAAAAAGATTCTTTAGTCAACCAGGCAGCATTCATTTATAAAACAGTCATAGGCACAGTAAGAAGTAACAAAAAATGCACACCAGTAGTAGTACAATTAGATGTAACGGAAGCTTTTGATAATGTAGTAATAAACAAGTTAATAGAACTTAATAAACTATAATCCCCAAAGCCTATATTTACATAATCACTAATTTGTTACTTAACAGGGAAATATATATTACTATAAATGGTAAAACAGCTATATCAATATTACCAAACTGCTCCATACCACAGATCTCTATTAAGTTCTCTACTATTTACAATCATATACATCAACCCACTGATTAAAGAAATTGAAGCCAAAATAAATGAAATATATGTAGCACAGTTGAGCTCTCACATTCCATGCATTGCTTACATGGATAACATATCTGTCTTCTTAAAGAGCAAGAAACAGACACCCAAATTTTTAAAAATAATAGCAGTTTATTGCAACACATGTAAGCTTAATGTTAGCATTGAAAAATCATGTGCCTGGAAAATTTACACAGCAAGTCCAATTACAGATTATTTCAAGGGAAAACCTAGCCCTTTCTTAGGTTTCCCTTTCCATCTTAGTACCATGGCAATGAGAATATAAATTCAAAATAAATTAAAGGAAAAAAATTGAGAAATTAATAAATTAAATGGAGAGGGTCTATCTATCACTATATACAAAAATATCACTGCTAAACATGTTAGTAATAATTGGAATAACATATTTTTCTCCTATTATAATTTTCTCCAGATGGAGGAAGTTATTATAGAGGAAAAACTTTATCTGTTTTTATTAAAAAATTACAATTGCTATTATCTTTGAATGGACTGGATTTATACAATACACCTGGGTCTCGTTTTACGCCATAGATAGGTTCCTCAGAAAACGCGCAAACGAAATCTGCGCAAAAATAGACGTAACTTACATTGAAAAAGGGGGGATGCGGTCTGTGATTTTTCAAAATTTGCTTAAAAGCAAAGCACCAACGTAAAATTACTTTCAAATTTGTGCAAAAAAAAAATAAGGAAATAAAATATGACTAATAAAAAATTTCAAATTTGAAAAAAATTGATACAAGACAAACTTTTTTTAACTATAATATTTAATTTTATTCAAAATAATATATTTTTATGCATAATTTACAGTACAGTAATTTACATTTTTTATACACGTTTTAATTATTATCCCTATTTGCCGAAAAACACGTTCGTTTGCACTCTCATGTTGTGTTAATGGTTTTCTGTTGACAACGTAATTAATCTTTAAGACGATGATTTTATTAATTGTTTATGAACTTAGACTTATGATAATAAAAAGACATTTATTCACCACTGCTGGGAAAAATTTAATTAAAACTAACAACTAAAAATTAAATTCTTATTTTTGTCTTTAATTTTTTAATTTTCAATTCCGTTTAAAAATCAAATTTCGTTTTACATCACATTAATTACAATTAAAAATCAGATTTTAATTTTTAATTATCAAATTTAATTGTGCCCACTGCTATTACTCACCTTTTAAAAATAAACCTGCGGACACTAAATGATTAATAATTGATTATGTTATTTTTTAAAAAACAAAAACAGAATGTGATTTAAAATGCAAAATTAACACGCACAATGTTTGAACAAATTTACATTATAATCTTGTAATAACATGAAAGCTAAATACCTTCACTTAAGCATTTTTTAAAGCGTATCTGTTTGAAGGTATTTAGCTTTCACGTTATTATATATTATCTGTTTACACTTAAATTTAATATATTTACAATTATAATCTTGTAAAATTTAATGTGTGTATACATAAAATGTGGAAATCATGATTTTAATTTCATTATTGCATAAAATCTTACTATTATAAAGCACTGAAAATATTGAAATTACTAAGATGAAAGTCGAATTCCAATAATGTGCTATTACTTTCAATATAACGTAAGTGCGCGAAATTTATTATTTAAAGTAATAGCGCATTATCGGAGTTCGACTTCCGGTGAAACATGAATCGCATAACTTCAAAATAGTGTTAAATAAGTCCGCGTAAAAAGAGACCCAGGTGTATTCATATTTTTTGTATATAGAAAACTATAAACATCATAGCAACTTGTATAAAAATATATCCAAAGATATCACATACAATGAAAGTTACACCAACAGATACGCCACCATCATTCAAAGGTTATTGGAAAGCTCTATTGAACCCATTAATAAATGTAAATATAGCTTCTATTCAAACAAACAGTACTAAATATAAATACTGGGAAACATTAATACTTGTCTATCCAAGCATACAAAATATAGCAGAAACACTATTGTCTATTAACAATAAGCAATTACATAAAAGATATAAATATTGGTCATTGGAACCAAAATATTTTGTCTTCTTGATAAAAATAAATCAAGAAGCACTTCCAACATTAAATTTTTTAAATTATAAAAGATATTATCATAACATAGATGACATGTTTCATACGTCATCGAGGATCAGAAACAGTTCATCATTTCTTATTCACTTGTCAAGGACTTGACAACCTTCACAAAGCTATCTGCAATATCACAGTACAGAAAAATACAATGATCAGACATTTATTACAAGCATATAAAAAAGGTATATTTTCCAATATTAGGGCTCGTACTTTTATTCTATATGCTTTCAGGTACACAAGATGCATTTTTAGTATAAACACAAATATCAGAAGATATAAAAACAAAAAATAAATAAACATTCAACAAAGAGATAAAAAATAACAGAAACACAAATATACACATAGTCTCTAATGTGACTTATTTCAAATCTGTGACATGGTATATTGCCAATAAAAGAAAATAATGTAAATTTTTATGCTCTGGTAATGGATTTTTTTTTATTCATCCTTGTATATAATTTTTGAAATATATTATTTCTAATGTAATGGTTTTTTTTTTCACTTTATTTATTCCAATTTTTTTGTGTACATACTCATTTTTTAATTTTTTTTATTACTATAAATTTTTAACAATGTAATGCTTAATTTTTTTGTCCTTTGTAAAAATTTTAATCTGTAACCTATTGTAAATTTTCTTTTTGAATAAAGTTCCTTTTAAACGTAATAATAATATAATAATAATAATAATAATTATATTATTATTATTATTATTATTATTATTATTATTATTAAATTTCATTAATGTACATTGTAAATTTTATTGAAGAATCACTGAACATTAACTTTATCTCTAAATGAGATGAAATATACATGTATTTAGAAGTGGTTAGACATATTTCTGTTATTACAACTTTAAAAAAGTTTAGCTTTGAATTAAACTTAATATCATAAGATAAACAATATATAAACAATTATTTTATGAAATTTACTATACTAGAATAATGGATTGCACATTTGAAGTTTATAATGTACTTGCATTTATTCTATAAAAGCACAATATCAGGGAAATTATTTTGAAATGCAAATGTTTAAAGGGGGGGGGGCAGGGTATTTGAAAAATGGATATTTTAAAACATTCCCTTAATATCTCTGACCAACTTCATAAATAAAAATATCCACAAGTAATATATCATGCATAAGATAGAATCTGAATCAGGAATGATTGAAATATGTAAACTAATATCCATATTCTCATTTTAAAAACGAATTCATATGTGTGAGTTTAGGGTTGCGATAGATGTTTTATCTATATTAATTTATTTAAAATAATTAATTATTCATATTTATTAATTTTTTTGAAACTAATAGAAAACATACATTAGATAAATTGTGATACATCCATCAGATATGCAGTAATTTATCTGCTTATTTATTTATAATTATTATTTAATGATTCCTTCTTATATTAATTATATCTATGTAAATAAATTCATTGTTTTTTTTTTTATTATTGGTTCTCATTTTAATTCATGCATTCATTAAATTACATATCTTAATTTATAATTTGTAAACCATAAGTGTCAATCATTAGAGGCAAGTATTTTGTAATGCATTATGATTATCAATTCCACTAACATAGCAATTAGGATTCAGTATTAGGATCCATATTTCTGGTGTGTTGGTCATCATGGGCTTATATATGTAATAAAAGTAATATGGTCCATATTAGGCAGATATTCTGGCTTACATGACATCCAAGAATTAAAAATATTTGTTAAGTCTGAATAAAGAACTTAATTATGTTAATTTCTTTTCTCATGCTCTATTTTTATCAGCGTTGTTCTATATTTGCAATTCTCTATTGTGCTATAAGTTAGTTACATAAAAATGGTATGGATAGGAATATATCTGGTTCTACAATTACAATGTGTATACCAGTTGTCCTTGCAGTTTTTCTTGCATTAGTAGAAAATTGCCAAATTTTTAAAAACAATTATGTACCTTAAAGTAAACATCATAATCTAGCAAATTATATATATATGAATAAAGGAAAGGATAAAAATTACTGACATATGCCCAATATAATTATCTTTAATTTAAATATTCCTGAATTATTTGGTATAGAGCTGTAATATTTATTCTGGTTGTTGACTGAAAATCTTTTAATCCTTATTGAAATATTTGAATTATACTATAACACCTATTGCTGATGCTCACTTTTCTACATAATTTCCTTAACATATTTGTCAAATTCAGATTGCACAGATGATCAATCCCTCAGATGCAGTGTTTTTAAATTACTTCATTTTAAAAGTAATAGCAGTGTGCATAATTAATTAATATACAGTTCACTACAATATTTTAAATAATCCGTCAAATATATTTTTATTATTTGTATCTATATAAATTTGAATGCTTGTTTGTTACTTAATAACTCCACAAATATTGCCCCAATCTTCCTAGTATAGATCATTATCCTTCAGTGAAATAACATTGATAATTTTTAAATTAGCTAAAAAACATTATTTTGATGATGGAAAATTCCCTAGAGGTCATTGAGTGTACAACCATTCAAATTCTATGTCCATAACTTAGCTCACATTAGCAATAAATTCAAAAATTTTTCAAACAATTATGTACCATAAATCAAAATTCCATATCTTGTGTAATTCCACAAAAAAAAAAGAAAAATCATGAAAGATTCAAGATTGGTGCAATATTTGTTGCATTATTAAATACCAAAAAACAAACTTTCAGATTACAAATATAATAAATATATATAGTTTTTCATAAAATAAATCAAATATAATGAGATTAATATTATAGTTTCAAATGTTTGTCTTTCTGTTTACTTCTAATATATATTATAACCATCTACTAACAATAATAATATATGAGAGCCACAAGATGTAATAAATATGGAATATCTAGATATGTGGAACACAATCATCAATTAATGTAATTCAGAGTTAAATGATATTTTATTGAATGCAAACTACATTAAATAGCTAAATATTATAAATGATAACCTAACTTATTTAAATAAATCTACATTTGGATTTCTTTTATTCTCATAATAGCTATTTCCAAATATTTTCTTATAATATGAAATACAAATTTTTCCACAGTTGTTATGGCTGAATATGTAATCAGTCCTCAAAATAATTAAATGTTTCTTTAAATATCTTGGGGTAAATGTAAACTAAGTATATGTGTTAACAAAGATACTATAAATGTGCGGCCCAATAAAGGAATAAGTGATATATAATCTTATAAAAAATAAATACTATGGTCAAGTTTAATTAATAAATAAATTCCATTTTAATTACATTAATTAAACAAAAAAATGTAATAATAATGAGTTATTAATTTAGAATATGGCTAGTTGTGTTTATTATTTTCATCTTACATATAACATTTAAATAAGTTCAATAATTTTACATGTGGAGGCAGCATTCCTAGATATGATATTTATCCACTATAGTTGATCCTAATTAAGTAATAAAAAAGTTATACTTTATTAATTCTAAAATTGCTTACCATTAAATAAAATTTCAAATAAATCATGAATATGTTTTATTAGGTTGATGGTTCAACCAACTTAAACTTAATTTTTGTAAATATTATTTATTCTAATTAAACGTCAAATATATTTCTATAAAAATAATTTTCAAATACTATGGCAATAATTTAATAAGCTATGCTGATTTATCAAGTGGGTTAACTACAAAAATATACATAGAAATGTGCTCATACTTTTTATACCTATGATAAATAAGAGAAATGCTTCATCTTTATATATATATATATATATAACAATAAAAGTTGTCCAATAGATTTAAGCAGCATTTTATAACTAAAATAAAAAAAATGATAAAATAACCTTTATTATCATCCATAAAGTTTAGTCGCCATTTATAATGGATCACAAATGACAAGGACATGGTAGAGCAGTTCTGTTTAATTATGCTATGAAAATTGCAGCACCATTTACAACAGAATAAATGTGTGTATGTTAACCTCTGTTATAGCCCCACTAGTATGTGTGACCTTTGTAACAGTTCAAAAATGTGCAGTGGAAAATAACTAATATCATCTGAATAAAATATATAGCCCAGTTATTGGTCAACCTAAGTAACAGAATGAAAATGAGGCCTGAAGTTGGACATCATTTGTAACTAAATAAAATATAAATCAAATAAAATAATACTAATTTTATAATGCCTGTAAATAATAATATTGTTCATAACAGACTAAATATAATATACTAAGCTAACAAATACTAATCAATACATAATCATTAAGTATTTAAAATAATCTTTTATCTAATCACATACCTGACTGTTACTTATACTAAAACAAAACATTGGTGCTAATCTCTATTATAGCATCATGAGTTCATGTAGCATTTTGAATAAATAGAAAATGAAATTATTATTTCAAATATTCTAATATAAACCTTATTTAAAATAAATTTTAAAAAAGCAAATCAAATATCAGTGTCCCAAAACAATGATATATGCTTACGATATATTTCACTTATGATTAAATGAAAACAATGACAAATTATTCAACAACTAAATTCTAATATAACTAACAAATCATTGCCTATAATAATATGAACTTAGACTAAATTTAACAATGTTCATATCTAAAAATAATTCATGAATAATTGAAATAACAGCTTTAGTATGTCCTATAAGTTTACAATATCCATAATGTCTAAATAAATATACAACCCAATAATTAATTTTAAATTCTAATTTAATAAAATGATAAGTAATAAATTATACTAACTCAACCATGTTAAATTCTTATGTTGATTATAAGAATGTAATATCAATGAACCTATTAGATAATCTTAATCTATAATTTCCAATCATACCAGTATATAAAAAAATAGATTTTTTTTGGGTATTTACTTAAGTCAATTTACTAATCATATCAATTTATTTTAATTTTTCTGTAACTAAATTATTGAAACTGTATATTATAACAATCAAAATATATAAAAAGAATTAGTAACATTTATTATAATCAGATATGAATATTAAAATTTAATGTTTAATTGGATTTATGATCCACATCAACTAAATTTAAATATGATTAAAGCAAATCATTCTCACTTATAATAGAACAAAATTTACCACTATCAGCTTTATAATTGAATTAGATTAAGATGTTATTAATCAACCATGAACTCAATACAGTACATATTCAATAAATAATAATTTAGATAAAACACATGAGTATGCTATTATGATTGCCACAATGTTTATATCCAGTCAGATAATAGCTATTAAATTCAAGACAAAATAAATAATATAACCACAATCACTTACCAATCCTGGGTTTGATTTCTGGATTATTTAATATAGTTATTTCAAATAAATTTTATAATATAATCAGTTTATCTTATCTCACTTGAATGTTATTAGTCAATGAATTCATATTGCACAATTGGACAATAATCAAACAAGTTTGTTTGATATAAGTTAAATTAAAATTTATTAATAAATAAATATCAATCATATAATAAACATATGTATTGATGAATAGATCACAAACAATCGATATATACACCTACAATCTAATTGCATGTATAACATCAATTGATATCAATTCCATATTTAAGTATGTGATTGCTATTAATTTCCAATTATTTAATACCAAATACAAAACACATAGGTCTATATAACACAAATATGTTGCAAAACATACTTTCCAAGATACAAGAGTTTAATATATACTTCTTCCTCTATACTTTTTATATATAATTTAATATATACAAATATGAATCTAATTATTTGTTAATATAATAAAATCTTTTTTTACCTTCTAATATAAGTGATATACCTGAAGTTAATTTAAAATTGATAAAAAAATAAATATTTTTAAATATTAAAATAATAATTACTATGTCATAAGATATAAGTTTAACCTTAGGAAAATGTAATATTTATATTCTGGTATGTAAATAGGTTGCTATTTGACTATTGCATATTGTGAAATGATAGAACTTTGTCTCAGATTTCTAAAATTCATTTTTTCCCCTGATGAAAATTTTGCAAAACTTTTTTTTATGGTTTTAGAATTCACACATATTCATTTTCTAAAATTTTAATTACAAAAAAAGTCAAAAGCAGAAAAATAGAATAATCGTTAGTACAAAGACATTGAAATCATGGTTTCATAAGTAGATGTCATTTATTCTGTGATCATAAACTTTGCTGAGTGTATTTCATGTTAATATGATTGTCGAGAA
Source organism: Epiperipatus broadwayi (assembly GCA_028023455.1). Lineage (NCBI taxonomy): Eukaryota > Metazoa > Onychophora > Udeonychophora > Euonychophora > Peripatidae > Epiperipatus > Epiperipatus broadwayi. Next base: position 7,359,576 of record JAQFVV010000033.1, read on the forward strand.
AATATTACAATAATCTAAAAATTTGATTTTTTGTTGAGTTTGTTATATTTGTATTGTAATTATATAATAATTATTAAAAATAAAAAATAAATATTACATATTTATTTTTTATAGAAATGTTTTATTTTTAAATGTAAAAGAATATTTTATTTTCAATATTGTTACCATAGAGATTACATTCGTGGAAAAACTCAGGTTTCTAGAAATGAGGTCATTCATCTGATTGTTATTATATTTACTGATATCTTAAAAATTACAAAAAAAAAGTAAAGTTTTAAAACATAAATTGATAGAATTAGTAGTTATTAAAAAAAATTGTTCAGATTTTAAAATCAAACATGAAACAAACAAGATTTTGTTCATTTTATAAATTGAATTTGCTCCACCTAAAATTTGATAATATTACAGTATTTTGTTTTGAATAAATGTAATTTTTAAAATAATTCCAAAAATCAAATGTGATTTTTAAAATTTTATTTAATTTCTAAACAAAAATATCTATCGAATGAAGTCAAATTTATTATATTCTGATAAATAATAATGGTTTAATATCAAAATGAAAGTTGGAAACTTAAATCTAATGAGAACAAAAAAATTGTCAGAATACAGGAGGGTTAACTTAAAATTATATATTATTCATCAATAAATGTGCATTTTTAAATGAAGAAAAACAAATATATATTGTAACGGTATACATATATCCCATTACATCACTTTCAAATAAAAATGGAAAAGATCGATAAATAAAATTGCCCTCAAATAAAAATATAAAAAATTAATTTAAATCAATATATACAATGTGCTCAGATGATAAACTAACAAATCCATTTACTTCTGTTTCTAATCACGACTCAATCCTTTTTTTCTTTCAAAATATACATTACATATAGCCATATAATTCTATAATTAAAACACTTATTTTCTTTTCAAAAACTTTATTTGATATATATATACACTTGTTCCAACGTTTTGACTATTTTTACTCTATAGTCATTTTCAATGTGTTTTTTCTAGATCCTTGAAAATGACTATAGAGTAAAAATAGTCGAAACGTTGGAACAAGTGGATATATATATACATCAAATAAAGTTTTTGAAAAGAAAAAAAGTGTTTTATTTATAGAATTATATGATAAACTAACTGATTAATTATTTGAAGTTAGAAGTTTAAAATCTAAAAACAAAAGATTTGATTTTAATGTAAAAGAAAATAATAAAAGCTATTAATTATTTTCTGTTTAAACTTATTTTTAATTTTAGTAGAATGGAAATGATTTTCTATAATAACATAATAGCAAACAGGCCTTGGGCATTTAACTAATTGTAAATCAGATAAGAGATCAATTAAAAAATACTAGTGATAAAATTTTGAGTTCCCACTCTAAAGCAAGCTGACCCATAATTGCAAATGAACAATTGGTCCACAGAGAAAATCATCACCACCAATAAGAATAGCACCAAGCCACGCAAGATTGATCCTGGAATTTGATAATTCAAAATGATATAAAAAGAAAACTTTTAAGTGTTTTTGGATGGCTCGAGCTAATTATATCTTTATATAAACTTATATCATAAGTATATTGTGGATCTCTAAACTATAGGGGTCATGCAATAAATTACATTTCTCTTATTTGCCCAGCTTAGATGGCCTATAGAATGATGGTTGTCAGGAAATGGCTATCAATGGATTCATCTCCACCTAGGATAATATTAATATGGGATGGAAAGAACTGTGAACTGAATTGCATGACATATCAATGACCATAAAGATGGATTTCAATAAACCTACAGCCATGGAAAGTATGAACTTTTGTTTTAAATGAAATATGAACTTTAATTAATTAATATGAACTTTTCAAGTAGCATCACTTAACTTTTAAAAGAAATCTTTTATCTATGTACAATTTAAATTATTTATTATATATATTTATATGTTTGCTACTATTTGCAATCTCGTTAATTTCATTTAAATTAAATTTAAAATAGGCTTAAATGGCTGCTAGATTCATTAGATTATATTAGTTTAGGTTTAAACGTGTGTTAAAAAAATACTATATGTAAGACTTTAATATTTGTGTTAATATTAAAAATACATACACATATACAATTCGACTATATATAAATCAAACCCAATAACTAAATGACAAACTTTGTTGATTCTTCTAGCGCTTTCAAAGGTATAACCTTCATTTTCAAGAAGTATGCGATGAATAAAAAAGAATCATTTTACACCATATCTAAGAAATGGCAAGTTTAAACGTTCTTATCCTGATTAGCATATTTTGCATATTTACACTTCGTGAAAATGAAGGAATTTTGTACTTCTTGAAAATGAAAGTTATATCTTTGAAAGCGCTAGAAGAATCAACAAAGTTTGTCATTTAGTTATTGGGTTTGATTTATATATAGTCGAATTATATATGTGTGTGTATTTTTAATATTAACACAAATATTAAAGTCTTACATATAGTTTAGGTTTGTTAATTTTGGGTTTATTGTTTAGTAGTTGAATCAGGGTTGGTGGAGGGATGTACAGGTAATTTATGTCAATGTAATCTGGGGAGGCACCTGGATTCTCATTTCTTTGTGCTGTGTTAGCATGCAGAGCATAATACCTACCTGAACGCATGACCCAAAATGATTGTCATCACAATATTAATGGTCGTAGACATATTTCCTACGCCATTGATGTTCTTATGCTCTGATTGGGACAGTAATCCAGAAAAAACCACTATTTTCATTTATAGAGCATCTCTTATATATTTCAAATGATTTCATCTTGGTATCACCATTTGGGCAGTGGATCACTCCTGACTGTTAGTGAAATTTATTAATGATCATGGGGAAGATGCTCAATTCTTCCCAATGTGATCCATTATTTCTCTGATATCCTGTGACAGATGTAAATTCCTATCACATGATTATGTTATGTTAACATTCTCATTTTGCATTGTTCACATTGGTATATCAGTAAGCTAACTTTAGTTTGGACTTGAACTTTTAACTTAGAGTGAAAAGGATTGAGTTAGTTAAATGTGTATTCTATGTAACATATTTACCCTTAGCAAAATATTAAAATTGTGTTAAATCTATTGAATGTACCCATCTGTGCATATAATGTAAATTAAATTTATTCAGTTGCTAATTTAGTTTCCAGAATTTTGTTTTAATGTGCATGTGCAGCATAATAATAAAAATGTTTTGTTTAACTAATTTTTGGGCAGTAACTTATTTTATATATTTTATTAATAGTATTTTAAAATCAAGAATTAGAAATTTTTAAATATATAGCATAAACTCAGCTTCTCCATGAAGCTAGTGACTGGAACTTTCAATTAGATAAAAATTGAACTTCACCTGTATGTATTTTCCACCTTTATAAATTTTCTAGGGTTCAAATAACCTAGTGGCACCCTGGCATGGCAGATAGGTTTGTGATCTTCTGATATATATCATCATCATCATCATAATCATTATCAACCATTATCAATCCACTGCAGGATGAAGATCTCTCCAAGTTTAATTCCATCTTCTCTAATCTTTAGCTTCTCTCCTCCACATCACCCCTGCACACTTTCTTATTTCATCCATCCATCTCACATGTGATCTCTTTCTGGGTCTTTTACAATCTCTTGGAATCCAGTTTAAAATTTTAATTGTCCATCTATTATCAGCTCTTCTAACAATATATCCAGCCCAACTCCACTTCAATCTTTTAATTTTTTCAATGAGGTCAGTAACACCTGTTTGTTCTCTTACCCATACATTGCATTTACAATCTCTTCTTGTTACTCCCAACATACATCTCTCCATACTTCTTTGAGTGGTCTGAAGTCTGCATTGCTTTTCTATTAAGTGTCCAAGTCTCAGATTCATAAGTAAGAACTGGTAAAACACATTTGTTAAAAACCTTCCTTTTCAAACACATAGGCATATTTCCTTTTAGTATCAAGTTATTTCTACTAAAAGTACTCCAACCAAGTTTAATTCTATGATTAATTTCCTCCATTATTATTTCCATCTGTATTAATAATCTGACCAAGGTATTTGTAACTGTTAACTTCTTCTAATTCATCATAATCAATCTTTATTTTTATATTTTGAGCAAATCGATTAAACATTAATTTAGTCTTTTTAACATTTATCTTTAGTCCTACTTTTCTACTTTCATCTGCTAACTCCTGCAACATTTCCTGCAGCTCTGAAGCATTATTTGCAAAAACAACTACATCATCTGTGAAACTAAATGACTTAAATACTCTCCATTTACTTTCACTCCTTTAGTTTCCCATTTTAATCCACAAAATACTTCTTGCAGCACTGCTGTAAAAAGTTTTGGAGATATGGAGTCACCTTGTCTTACACCTTTCTCAATGTTGATTTTTCCAGTATCATTATGTAATCTAATTGTTGCTGTTGCATTTTATTTGTAATTATATGTTGGACTATTTCCATTATCTAGATATAATTATCAGATATATTTAGAAAAATTCAAATTTTGTTTAATATTTTCAAATACTTTCAACTGTTAGAAATATCACATAGATTACTATATAATACAATGTTTTAAGTAATATTATTGTACTCTATTCTTTGAGGTGTTGCTAAAAATGACCAGTAACATTAGCAGAATAAAAATCAAACCTGAGACTTTTGTAGATTTATGAATAGTAAATTTAAAGTAACACTCTAACCAACCACAGTGGTAGCTATATTACCCTGGAAATATATTTTTATACATATTTCCTTAGTATAATATACAAATAAAAAGAAATATATTTGAATTATTAAACATTTATTTGTATTGTTTATAATTTACTACTATGAATGCAGTAATAAAAAAGAAATATATAATGAGAAAAAATAATAATTTTATCCAAATTATATGCTTTATTATTCAGATATTCATTTTCCTTTTTAAACTGAATAAAATCAATTTACAGTCTTACAATACAATTAACTAAACAATTTTATATGGATATTATTGTCATAGTAACACAATTCAATACTTCATAAGTTAACATATTCACCATCAAAAAATCAAACAAAAAAAAATATGACTGACATTTTACCACATACTGAAACTCATCTCAAATTTCAGTAGGCACAACATCTCCCTCCTAATGAAAAAAAATTTTTTTAAATAAACTAATAACAGTGATTTACTGTTATTTTTAAATGTATACAATAAACCATGAGCTACTTAAATATACACAAACATCTACCCTTTTCTTCTTCCTCGTCCTCATATATTGTTTAATAATTCAATTCTAATGCATTTTAAATACATTATCAGTATTCTCATCAAAACAAAATAAAACTTATTTACTCCTTTTATTCTCATCTCCCTAATATTTTCCTATTATTTCATTATGGGTCTCCAATAAATAACATTTCAAAATATCATGACTAACAAAAATTGGCTTATTCAATATTTATTAACAATGGATCATAAAGTACAACTATATCTCTATGATCTTTTCATTTCTTACAAAACTTGGCAATTATAGTCACTAAAATCTTATCCTAAATTTGAAATTGATCCTTTAGATCTTTATCTCTTTCAGTAATTTCTTTAATAATATGACTTCAAATTTATTATAGGCAAGTAACACAATACTTAATACTTATAATTTCTTGTATAGAAATTAACTAATTCATCATTTTCACCATAATATCATAAAACATTGACCAAGTTTTTGCCTTTTTTAAATATATATAATGCATTTTCAGTTTATTCATTGTAGTTAGGAAAAAAAAATTTAGTTAGCTAGATGGTAAAAACAAGAATGGAAATCACAGTATTACCAATTAGAAATAGTTTAATGAGCATATTATTGGAGAAGTCTTTATTTGTAGTTTACTATTTGAATTTTTTAATTGTATCAAATTATTTTCAATTATTTTTGATCTACTGCAGGATAAATATCTCTCCATTTTTAATACAATTTCTCCAATCTATAGTATTTTTTTACCACAGCACTCCAGCAAACTTTCTTATCTTATTTATTCATCTCACATGTGGTCACTTTCTCGATCTTTCAAATCCAACCAAGTCATTAACGGTTTTATCTATTTTCATCTCTTCTATCAATTATGTCTAATCCATCTTTTCAGATTTTTAATTTTTTCAGTGAAGTCAATAATAACTCTTTTTTCTTTTACCTATAAATTTTGACCATAATACTTTTTAGTTACTACTAACATACACTTACCCATTGTGTTATCTAAAATCTCTGGATTGTTTTTCTATTAATTGTCCAAGTTTTTGCTCTTTATTAAAAAATACCTATTAAAAACCTGATTTTGCAAAAACACAGACACATTTCCTTTTAAAATTAGATTATTTTTAATAAAGAAGTCCATTTAAATTTAATTTTATCATTAATTTTATCTCTTATGTTTCTATTTATATTAGCAATCTGACGAAGGTCTTCTTTTCTTCTGGAAAATCCATAGAAAATTACTTTAATCTTTTTAGCATTTGTCTTAAGTTCTTCTTTCTCCCTATCAGTTGATAAATCTTGCCATATTTCCTGATGCTCTGACACATTATTTGTAAAAACAATCACAATACGCTATTCCAAAATAAATTGGCCTATTGGCATGCTTTTCAACTGGTTTATGAGGGCAAAACCAAAACGGGTAATCTTCTCCCTATTGGAATATCGCATTTTACAATCATATTATCTAGAAATTCTAGATAAAACTTAAATAGTCTTCAAAATAAGAGTCATAGATCACATGGCCCTATTCTCTTAAGCTTGTAAGTTATAAACAATGAGGATTGCTAAATTCTCAACAAGCTTTGTGATAAATGCTTAGCCAGAGCCAGCATTTAAAATATCTTTGTCAGGAACCCCCCTCCCAAACCCTTGATCTAGTGTCTGAACCTACCCTGACACCTCTCTGAGGAGTGCCAAAGCATGACACCAATGGTCAGGGATTGGGGGCGGGGTTTCCTGACAGAGATATTTTTTAAATAATCTTCATTTATTTTTTATTTTCTTAGCATCCTATTTTAATACACAAATGCTGAAAAAAGTTTTGGAGATATAAAATCATCCTGTTTACATCCTTATCAGGAATCATTGTTTTGGTGTCATCATGTCGTATAAAACCTACAGTTTCATTTTGATAAATATTTATCATAAAATGAAAATATCCTGTGCTCTATATTTTGATGGACAACTCATACTCAGTGGTTCTTTTTATAATTCTTTTATATTTGGATGGAATCAGCTATACTAAAATCAAACTTAAATCTAACTTGTTTTGTTGATGGTTAGAATCCGAAATTTGCTGCAGATGATCTGTAATTATCCTGTAACTAAACTGATAAATGATTGATTAATCTGTAATTTCTAACATATTCCTTTCATCTTTCTTAATTTTCAATATCACTACTGCATTTTATCAATCATCTGGCACATTTTTGTTATTTAAACAGTTTGTTCATAATTTTACCAATATTTTTTTTTACTTCATTAGCTTTCTTAAAGATGCCAGTAATAATTTCATCATTTACTGCCGATTTTTTTTTTCTTCATAGATTTATTTGTCTGCCTCACTTCATTTAAATGAAGATGTTGTAATAATGTGTTCTTTTTCTTTTATTATTTTATAGTTTTTTTTTTGTAGAACTCTTTTGCATAATTGATCATATCGTCTATCTTTTAAGTAATAATGTTATTTTTTTCTTCTTCTTATTGCTAAAACAACTTTTTTTCTAATATCAAGATGTTTTTTTACGATTTTAAGACTGATTTTCTTCTATAGTTTTATTTACCAATTTACGATTATTCTTTTTATATCATCATTAATTCTATTTTGTATTATTTTAGAGAATTCCAGATAAACAATTTTTCTTAATGGATTTGAAAAATTTTCATATTTTAATTTTTCTTACACATTGTCTAGTCTTAGATAAAAAAATTTTGGTAAACTATTGCTTTTTTTATACCAACTATCTATGCAACAATTTTTAATAGAATATCACTTATCTTCTTACTGATCACTTTTAAGTCAACTATTTTTTTAAAGTCTGTCAATATTTTAAACCAATTTTTTTTTCCATGTGTCAAAGTATTGGCTGGGAAGCGAACCCATGAACCTGGGACAACTGCTTCTAAGGCGGCTGTGCTGACCACTTGGTCACCAACACAAGTTCTAAATTAAATTTGGTGAAGGTTTTTAAAGCTTAGAAATTTGGTATTTCTTAATAGTTTTCATGTCATCTGATTACGTGACAATCGATAATCACTTGTTTATAATGAAGCTATTAAAATCATAGCACAACATAATGCTGCTGTATTTTCATTTGGTTGCTTCTATAACTCATTTTCTTTAGAGTTTTTTTTTCAAAGAAGGAATTTATTTAATTTTTTATTTTCTGAAAATTCTACAAGTCTGTATCTTTCTCATTTTTGTCTCCATAACCAAATTTATCCACAATATTTTCATCTGTTAATCATTTCCAATAATAGCATTAAAGTTTCCAATAACAATTTTAAAATATTGGTCTGATAAAAAACATTTTAGATGAGAATGTTGGCATCAATGTGGGCTTTGAGTGTTCCATCATCAGATTTTCAATAGAATGTATGGCTGAAAAGTTGTAGGGTGGAGTGGATTGAAGTCTGTCCATTAAAATATGAAGATTGACTATCTTAATATAAATCTGAGCACTTATTATATATGTGTGTAGAGATGCTGATATGGACCAATTGATGAGTTCTGGCCTAGCACAAAATATATATAGTGGTGATTTATTTATCTTTTAAACATGTATATGGTTAAGTGTTTCAGTGGTTTGAGATAGTGTGGAAAGTTGAGGGTTGTGTGAAAGTCTGAGCTCAAAGTACCCATATATATATATATGTAATAATATTATGATTCGATGTCTGTATTTTTAAAGCAATATATATAATTATATAACTGAATATTTGTAAAACAGTAACTAAATAATTAAATTTTTTTATCCATTTAGGAGCGCTTTCGATTATCCCAGTAATCTGTTTCAACTAAAGCTTTGAAATCTAACTTTCCCACAATTCTGTGATCTTAACGTTTGCTGCTTGTCTGTTAATTAAGTCATGTTTATATTGTATATTAGCATAACCTCCTTTATTTTTCTTTTATTTGCAATATTTTTACACTCTTAAAATTGAAGTCAAAACTATAAATACATGATTTATTATGGTCATAAAAAACAGATGCTGAAATATTATTATCTACTATCAATTTTGTTTCGATTTCTGAACACGTTTTAATAATAGCAAGTGTTCTTTAGTTCTTTTTTCCAATGTACATCTAGATTCACCTATATATTTACTGCCACACCTACATATCCATTTATAAATGACACAATTTTTATTTATAAATGAGGTTTTATCTTTGGAGTTATTTATTAATTTATTTAATGTAGAAGGTTTGTAAAATGCAATATCACATATATCTTTATAAATTTTCCTTATAAGCTTTACTTGATAATTTGAAATATATGGGATTGATATCCATATTTTTTTATTAGCAGGAGAATCAATATTATTATTAAAATTTTTATTTTTATATTTTGTATTAAAATCTCTAATAACATTATATATGTGATTTTTAATTATTTAGTTACTGTATTTACAAATATTCAGTTATATAATTACACACACACACACACACACATATATATATATCCTGTATGTTAGATATTTAAATTTCTAAGTAAAAATCCTGTTTTTTCATTGCAATGAAACTTATTGGACTTAAATCAGAATTATCTGCCTTTGGGATCTTTCATTAAATTGCATAACTAATTTTGCCACACTACCAAACTTACTATTAATCTAAATAATATTGTTCTTATATTTTTATTTATAAATAAATTTCACTCCACTTATGCTTCCAATCTTTGTGCTTTTGTTTTAAAATACATATTCATATTTCAATTGAATTATCACTTTTTTAATTTCACAAAATTTGTCAATATCTTATTTAATATATAGATAAAAGATAAATAGTCTATAATAGTTTTTTTAACAATCTTTATAGAGTAATAGTGAAGGAAAAAACATTATTTAAACCAAACTTGCCATTGTTGGGAGTTGAAAGTTTCGATATTTTTATATCTTTGATTAATTATATGATTAAGAGTAGTTAAATACTCATTTATAGATTAATATTGGATGATTAGTTGAGTTAGTTCTAGGCTACCTACTTGGGAAAAAATCCTAAACACCTGAGCTTTTAAATTTGAATCTGAGTCATAGGCATAGAATGCACCATCAGAAATATACACACTTAATATATGTATATATACACACAAGCACAAATAAAACCTCTATAAAATATGTTAATGCAATTTTAGTTATTTAATTATAAACGTATTCTATTCTTTAAGCTAATAATTTTTTCTGTATGGAGGATTCTGTACAGTATTTTTAAATACTGTACCTATTTATTTCTTTAAAACGTTTAAATAATAGACTCATTTTTATACACATTATATTAAAACAGTAAGTATACTCAGAGGTTAAAGTTTAAAACCGTCAGTTTTTCAAGAACACATTCTAAGTAGTAAACATCAATATTTTTACAATTTTAATTATAGCCATCATAATTTTGCATTAATGTCATCAACAGTTTGTACATCTAGTTCTTAAATCTTTTATAATATTTTATCCCCATTTAAAACAATTGACATTTTAGAAGTTGTGTTGCCTTATATGTGTATGCATTTTTTTACTTATTGCTATATAGGTCTTTGTAGTAATATTATAGTCTTTTAGTCTTAATTCTGTAAAAGTTTTCCTTTAATACCAACATGTCATTTTATATTTGAAAAATTATATTCTCTTCTTTAGCTGCCTTGCTATTTCACATTTATGCTTTCTTATAGTGTCTTTAAAACTCCTTTTTTATTATTTACAGATGTTCAGATATCTATTTTAATGGATCATTCTAAATATTGGTTTGTGTGTTTCTATTATGTTTGTGTAGCCTGTTCTTATTAAAGTATTTTTTATTTTGTTATTGATCACTTCCCATGTTTGAGATGTTTTCAAAGACTGTTAATATATATTTTAATGTTATTTGTAAGTTTTTCCTTAAATTCATCAAGTATTTTTAAATGATAAGATTATCGACTGTTGATATTATTTTTCTTAATAGCTTTTGTCTTTTTATCTTTGCATTATCAAATATCCTACATCTCATTAAAAGATGATCACTTCCAATACTAAATATTTTAAGAAGTTATAATATTGAAATATATATATATATATTAAACGTAAATCAACTTTGTTTTGTGTTCATTTTATTTTTCAGCAAATTCCACAATTCTAATTTACCTAATGCTTTCATCTTTACTAGTCTTAAAATTTCTCAAGGTAACAATCGGTTGAAAAGCATTCCATACATCCCTATAAAAGTTTTTTTTTCCTTTGTCATAATGCAAATTTATTGGGATGTAATCCTGAATGATTTGCATGGGAATTTTGCAAGTGATTTTATATACCATCCATCTCTACAATATTATTATTCCATATTTTTGTGTTTCCAATCTTTGCATTTTACTTTCTATTTAATATTAAATAATTCTAATTCATGTATTTTTTCTTAAAGAAAGTGGTTTTTAGTTCTAAGTAACTAAAAAAGATTGCTTTCTACATTTGTTAATAATTTAAAGCCTCCATGATATGAGGAGCGCAATTTATTTTTGCCTATCACAAAAGAAAATGAGCGTTTGTGCATATACAGTACATAAATTCTAACTACAAAAAAGCCCAACTATATTTTAGCCAAGATGTAATCAGGCATTTGAAAAAAAATAATACAATGTTATCTTGATTTTAAATTCAGTGGTATCACGCTGCAGGTGGGTGTATCTTATTCACGTTTTTGTGATATGCAAAAATTTACATGATAATAACTGCTGTAACAACAAAAACATATGCAATAAACAGGGATTTGCCCTCTCGGTTTTTTTTTTTTTGTTATCAAAGAGAACATTTAAAGGTCTTATTTTAATTAAACCCCTCCACCCCCACCCCCACAATATATATATATAATCCAATCTGCCTTTATAGAACTTAATGTTGATAAAAGTATATATATATTATCTGTATTTGCATGGTATTTTTTCTCAAATTTGAATTTTTATTTTATTGTATTGAATTAAAAAAATATGTAACATGCAAACACACATATGGATCAGAACTTATTCAAAACTTTATAAGAGCTTCTTAGAGCCTGAAGAAACGTTTGTAAAATATTCAATTGATTTCAAACTCACCGCAAAATCAATTAGGCCTGAGGTAGCAAAGAATTGAACGAAGCTAATTGACGATTGAGAATAAATGCCCGACAGCCATCTCTTTATATTATTAACGTGCATATATATTTATAATTTTACAACTTATATGTGTATCGTTTTGTAAAATATAAAATATTTACCTCAGTTAATAATTTAATTTAGACACGTAAATTATAAATTGTTCAGTTCACAAAAGTAAGCAAAATTTGTTTATTTTTTACTTCCAGTGATATATATGTTAAGTTTTCCACTGAAAGACAGGTGGAGTAACGAGGTACTAAGATTCAAAGTAATACTATATACGGTCATCTTTAGAGGTCAGTAGCAACTTATACAGCGTCAGAAATATATCATATATTTTAATGAATACAACATTAAGTTTGTTCAAAAGTTTAATTTGCAGTAATTGTAAAACAAAACATGTGAAATAACTTGTTTGAAAATTTATATTATTAAATATAAATATTGCTTAAATATTTTAATAAAAATATTATTTATAAATATTTATTATTTTATATTATGCTTCCCTAAGTTGACCATCGATATACTATAGTTACAATTTATATTAGAAAGAGAGAAAAAAAGATTAAAAGCAACAAACATTAAGTTAAATTTGTATCTATCATTTGAATCTTTATTATTTTAAAATAATCTATTATACTTCTAATTATCTTTAATAAATCGTCTTAAATTTAATTAAGCTAACCGGCTGGTAAACGTTTATCCAAATGATTTATTGTTTTAATTCTAAAAAAAAAAAAGTTCATTAAAAGTGTCACATGCGTGTTAACAACATTAAAAAAGTTATTAAATATTTGTCTTATTGTAGCATAAAGGTTTTCTCAACATTTTTTATTTCGCTGTTTTCAGCACATATGGATCAAGTATTTGATGGATTAATTTTATGCATATTGCATGCATCCGACTGAGCGCCTGCACACGCTCATCTCATCCATAAAGTACTTAATTTGTTTCTTATCTCAATCATATTAACTTTGCAATAATTGTTAAATGTTTTATTTTAAATTTTGTATTTATTTTTTAATATTATTGTTTAATACTTTTCGCTAGTTTTCATCCATCTTTCTTCCTCGAACATTTTTGGTATATATCTTTTTTTTTTTTAAGAGTTGTTTTTTTTTTTAAAAAAGTATCGTTTGTTACGCGTTTTCTATGCAAATAATTGTCTTTGAAATACGTATTGAAATAGTGTTTAAATTTATTGAATGTATTGGACTACGAAGGCTTCCTACCAGGTGTTTGATATTTTTGCCCTCTTTTCTTCTTTCGGCAACTTTTTAACACGCTTTTTTGATTCCTTATAATTATAGTAAATTTTCCTCACACCTGTAATTTTCTTCCATATTTTTGTAAAAACTACTTTAACTTAAAAATCAACTTTTTTCGCTTCTAAAGCCCTGGGTATTTTCCTAATTGACAAATTGTCAATTTTTTAGCTTCTAGCAATCCAATTTTCGTAACATGGCTGTGTTCTCCACTCTAAAGTATGACACAACAGCACTGCTTATGGGTATGACCCTTTATCTCCTCCCGCTCTCTAATCCGAATCTTATCACCGATGTAGGTTGTAACCGCCCGAGGGCGCTCTAGTATGACTATAACTGAAATCTCATATGCCAGAAGTATAGCGGCTGCTTTCATCTAAATATTGATGTTCTATTTAATAGCTTTTGCTGATGATGACTTTCCATTATGAAATGTGTTTAGACAACTATGAAATTGATTTGAAAAAAGTATTAATCATGATTGCTGTACAGTTTTGGTTTCATAAATTAATTGAATTTAAAGATTCATTTGGATTTTTGCTAAATGTTTCCTTTTCCAGAGTTATAATTATACAAATGAGAGAAGATTTTTAATTTCATTTTATTTGTTTATAGCGATTTATATAAAAAATGGAATAAAATGAAATAATTTTGGTATCGTAAAAAAAAAAAAAACCCTAACAAACAAACAAACAAACAATCAAAAAAAATAAATAAATGAATGTATGTGTATACTTTGTGTATAGATAAAAATATTAAATTTTTTATTATTATTATTACTATTCAACTATAGTTAAGTTCTTAAGATTTTTCGTAATCAACAAAGCATTTTTTTGCGCACACTTCCATTTCGTAGATATGATTCAAATGTCATGGGACATGTGAACATCAAAAATGTTAGATTGAGTTTGAATCCAAAAACCTTTCACCTTCGAATCCATCACTCAGATTAAACCATTCAGGACTACACGGTCAATATAAAAGATTTATATGATTTTATAATAGTTAGATGCCAAATGAAAGTACTCTAATGATTACAAGAAATGCATAACTGAATTTTTGGCAGTTCTGTATTCATTTACAGAAACTGAAACCCACTAGCTTATTATGGTATTATATTAACATGCAGTAAAAAAAAATATTTTACTATATATTCTGACTTAAGTGATAATGGAGATCGACATAGTTATTATAGCTATTGCTATGGTCCATTCAAGAATAAGGCAATGTATTATCTTTATCATTGATATATGCTAGATGTTATATGGTAGACATATTAAAAATCTGTATTATGTAAAATTTTGCCATATTTTTAAGAAATCGTCTATTTTTTTTTTTTATAAAATAACTCTAAATAATTTTCAATTACATATTCAATTGTGAAGAACCTTAAATATTTTATATGCTAGTAAAACTCTATAAGATACTACTAGTTTTGTTACTATTTGTAACATCAGTATTAGATAGTAATAGGCTTACTAGCAAAACACTGAAAATGAAATCTAGGTTGTGCTTTACATTGCAGTATTCAGTTTTGTCTAATAAAATTAAACACTTCCTCTATACATTTTAATTTTTACTAGATCATCAAACTAATACAACATCAACAATAGAAAGTTTTGAAAAAAATAAAATAGTGCAAAAATTTATAATATAATTTTATTCCGAAATTTTTTAGCATTATTTTGTAACGATCTTAAAATACTGAAAGAAATCTAGCATTAATACAACTACATTCAATATTGTTGTACTTTGATGGCCTTCTATAAGAATTAAGAATACTTAATTCACCTATATTTGTACAATTTAATCATTCGTTGCATATAATTCTCTCATATATGTATACACTCACATCAACAACAACATTTTGAACTATTATCGATCTGCTGCTAAAATGAAAAACTCCAAGTTTAATCCCATTTCTTTGATACAAAACTACTTCTCCACATCATACTAAGAAATTTTCTTATCTATCCATCTCACACATGGTATTCTCTCTCGATCTTTAAATTTCCTAGCATCAAATTTAAAACTTCAATTGTTTATCTATTATTTTTTTTAGTAATATGTCATTCCTTCAATACTGTCAATAATAAGTTTCTATTCTCATTTACATATTTCACTTTTGACTCCTATTTGTTGTTTTTTTTAAGATACTTCTCTCCATATTTCTGATGAGTTGTCTGAAATTTCTTCATTGTTTTTCTAATTAAGTATCCATCCATCTTACACATTTATTAAAAACCTTTCTTTTCAAAAATGTAGATAAATTTTCTTTAAATATTATTATTTTTAGCAGAAGCTTTCCATTTAAGTTTAATTCTATGATTAATTTCATCCATGATGTTTCCATCTATATTAATAATTTGATCAAAGTATTTATAGTTGTTAGCTTCTAATTCATGATTTTCTTCTGGTTAAACTCATAGACTATTATTTTAGTCTTTTTAATATTTATCTTAGTCGAATTCTTGCAACATCTCTTAAAGTTCTGAGCCATTACTTGCAAAATCAATGGTGTTCTGTAAAATCTGGATGAATTAAATATTTCACATAAAAATTCGGTAAATTTTGAAGATACAGATAGAACCTATTATATGATCTTGTTATTAGTTAAAATAACAATGTAATGTGAGAACTGCTATTATATTTTAATAAATATTCTTCAAAATTTGACAAATATCTTGGATCTATATCTTGATGATTCAAAGCTTTAATCACTGGGTAATGTTTATAGAATCAAATGAATCTACAAATTCAAGATATAATGGCAACACATATTCATCAGTTCTTTCTTGTAACTTTTTTCAATACTTAGATGTGATCTATTTTGCTAAAATCATTTTTAAATTCATCATTTTCTTTTGAATCTAAAATATATTGAAAATAAGTTATAATTTTCTTGATAAAATCATACATAGAACTTATAAAAGAGTGACAGATTTGTATTTGTTAAATAGCCACTGTACATCGTTTGGTGGCGCTTTTTCTGTGTTTGAAGTAGCCATTTGATAGCAGCCAAATTCTTCCAAGTCAAACACTACTGCTACTAACAACAATCCCAGTTAACACTTTACAAATTGAATCACTTAATGTTTTACTGTTGATGTTCATTTTAAAAATCACATGAAGAGTAGTTAAGATGATATTCAGACTACTATTCAAATTCAAACTTTTTTTCTTATAAGTCTTTCATTATGTTGGTGGCCAGTATTCTCTTCTTATTTTCACTTCAATCTTGCACAAAAAAAGCTAATAACACAAAAAAATCCCATTCTATTCAAACTATCTTTAAATAGCCTGTAATTAAAATTTTCTAATTAGTCAATAGCCTGATCTGACTAAAACAAAAGACCAATCTTATACCTAAAAATAGTATAAGATTTATTTTACTTTGATTAGATATATATATAATTAATGCATTCTCAGATATTTATAAGTATTTTCTCTTTTCCTTCCAAAAAAAACATTTTATCATTTATTAACATTTCAAGTATTATTTACCAAAAAAATTCTTATGTAATTACAAATACTAATTAATAAATTGCTAAAATGATTACACTTAGTCACTTTTCTAAAAATAATAAATTAAAAATAATGAATTAAAGGGAAAAAATTGCATCATCTTCTTTAAAAAAAAAAATCAAATCTTAATTTTGAGTGGTTATTTTGTTTTACATTAACATGAAAAGGAAATATTATTTATATAATGTGTATATACCTCTTTTGATCCACAGACACATTTATATTTATTTTAAACTCTTTTTTCATTTTTATTAAGGCTTGTTCATCTTACTCATTTTAACATTTGTATAACCGTTTAAATTTTCCTATCACAATTTCCATGTTTTGAATCAACTGTCTCTTCATCTTTTTTTTTCAAACTTCACAAAGTTCAATATAATGTCCTACTTAACATTAAACAGTTCTTCGAATTCAGGTAATCTTCCTTCATTCAAAAATGTTAATGCAATTGTAAATAACTAAATTTGACATTATTATTAAATACTGAGTCCATAACCAAGAATCCCTCTCTGCCTTCAGCTACCAACACCTCCCTTCCTTAATTACTTTACAGCTTTCTGGGGATAAGATCTATAATTGAGTTTTATCTGTAATAATTGTAAATATTTAAAAAGAATTATAAACATACTCATTCCATCTTACCATAAAAATAAAACTCATGATTTTTTAAACATTCAAAAAAATTATCTTAAACTCAGAAGTAAAAAGCCAATAAACTCATCATAGCGTTTTCAAGCATGTTTATTTAGCATATGAATATCACATAGCAATAACAGCTAAAAACAAGATGTATGGCATGTACATCAAAAATTTCCTCTGCTTGTTTTCTTTAAAGTGTCCAAAACACATCAAAAGATTTCTACTTCTACAGCCACACAAGTACCAATTCTATGCAATATATATATATATATATATATATATTGTAACCTTTATGGAGATGATGAGGGGGGAGTAAGTGGTAATGATGAAAAATGAAAATTATGAAGAAAGAATGACAAATGATGAAAAGAAGAGGAAAGAATGATATGAAAGAAGGAAGATAAAGATGAAGAGAAATGAAAGATGATATGAGAGGGTGCTAATTGTAATCTAAATAATAAAGACAAGGGGGGTGATAAACGATAATGAAAAAAGATAATGAAATGATGAGATGAGAAATGGAAGATGAGATGATAGAATGGAAGATGAAAATGATGATGAAGAGAGAGAAATGAGATGAAAGAAAATGAAATGATACTATATTAGAAAATGATGATGATAAAATGTGCTCCTAATTACTTCAGTCATAAGCTGAAAATTAATGTTTGTAGAAAGATATTATATGAGGGTATTAAGTATATAATATACAATGTAGAGCAAATGACAAAAGGTATTAATCTCACTCAAGTTTTAAGTAAGGTCAAGATAAAACTTAAAATAATAAGTGAAAAGAAAATCCAGATAAATTTTGTTGGAGGCAATATTGACTTGATCAGAAATGCTGGAAAAGCTAAAGTTAAGTTTAAGACGATCAATGAGATATTATTTGAAAGTTTTCTTAAAGAAACCATTGACCAGATGGTAAAGTCAAAATGAAACTTAAAGATAAGAGCAAAAAGAAATTTAATATAAATTTTCATATGAAAGATATTGACCCAGAGAGATTTAGAAAAAGCTAAAATCAAACTTAAAAAAGTTGATCAATGTTATTTATCCTAAGAAAGCAAAAAATAAAATGATAGAGAATAGAAAGGTTAAAGTTAAAGTCAAGAAGATTGAGATAAAGTCTCTTAAAGAGAAACTTATTAGAAGAAAGGAGGTGAAGAATACAAAGGCAAGATTTAAATTCAAGTGCAGGAAAAAATTTGAGAAAATTTCTAGTAAAGAGTATTGCTTTAATGAAAGAAATGGGCAAAAAAGAATTAAATTTGAAAGGTACCTACAATGCCAGAAGTTTTCTGCCTTATTCTAGGAAAATATAGATTTGTAAAACTGAGTACAATGGACTAGAGGTGTAATTTTAGTAACAATGCATGTTAGATTTTAGCCATTACTTGTTCGATTATAATTAAAATGGTGTATATGTTTGAATTGTAATTATTACTGTTTTTTATATTATCCCCCCAACTCTGGGAATGTTGTACCTAAGTGAAGTGTCACTTAAGTTCCAATAGCTGCCAGAACTTATATTAGCTTAACAATTTTGTACAATTATTTGTTTTTAAAAAAATAATGATAAAAAAAGAAGCAATTAGTTAATTAATGAATAGGATTTAATAAGAATTGGCAATGTTGTGATCTTTAATAAATTGATATAATTATATGTGCAAAGTAAGTCACATATTTGTAATTAGTTGTGTTGGAGGTGTAAAATAGCATTTTTTTCACAATAAATATTTAAGTTAGTATTTAAAATGATAATACATAATGTTAACTGTGTCATAAGATAACTTTTGTTTTGTTTATTTCTAGTTTATAGCTAATAAATGAACTAATATTATAAATAGAGTAAATAATACAAAATTGATTTAAAATTAATCTTTAGTTTTCTTAAAACAGTCAAATAATAATTTAATCTTTAATTTAAATTAGCATTAACTTGTTAAAAGTTATTTTAATATAATATTCTCATATATTTTTTTATTTGTAGTCATTAAGAGTTATAATTAAATAGTGGAGGTCAAGTTAGGGATCACCTCTCTGTGTGAGTGTGTGTACATGTATGGAGATGTGAGAAGAAAGTGAATAAATAATTAGCTGCAATATTAATTAAAAAGAAAAAAAACAATTGAATGAATAAAATAATTATAATTCAATATTTTAAAAAAGTCTATTGATAAATGAGACCAGTTTTAATTTTATATCAGTATTTCTATTTTTATTTTATGTAATTGATTTTTTGTTAATGTTATATAAAAAACTAATTATTAACTTTTAATTTAAGGTCATTAGATCACATAATATTCAAACATTTAGTTCATACTGACATCATTTAACAATCGATCTGTATTCCAGCTGATTTTTTAAAAAAAATTACAGTTAAAAAAAAGTTGTGTTTATTGGTTATTTAAAAGAAATTGACAATGAAATTTAGGAGGAGAAATAAAAAGAAAATTGATATAAATGAAAAGTTTTATTGTATTTTAGTGGATCCTGAATTTTTCCTGAAGTCTTCTCTTCTCTAGAACAAGTATTAATTATTTTTAAAAACTTATTATTATTTTTTTTTTTAACAAAAAGTATTGTAAATTGTATTTAATTATTTTCATATCTCCATGGATGACTACTAAAGGAATAGGTAACCCATTTCTTGTCATTGAACTTTCAATTAACTTTTAAAAACTTTCATAAAAATACTAGGAGAAAAATTTACTTGTGCTATCTTCAATACTAACTACATAAATAATATCTTCTATGAAATAAATTTAAAATATATGCAACTATTATATTTATGGCTAAATGACTATTATTACATAGAACTATATAGTCTACATTTACTCAGTTATTCATTAAATGAATTAAAACTTAAATGAGGACAATTTAGAAAAATATATAAAGGCTTAGTTTTAAAAGCTTAAATATCCTTGTGTTAATTTCATATCTGGCTAATTCAAGTCTTCCACATGATATTAATTGTGCCTGACATTAATTAAAAACATTCTTGTTATGTTAATTTACCTGATTCTGAATTAGTTTTATAAAAAAATTTTGCACTGCAACTATTTAAGGAAAAACTTTTTATCATTTAAATGTTTATAGTATAATTATAATAAACTAAAATATTGACTCAGCTAGAGCATTTCTTTTAAAATGAAATGGAAGAATATAGTTTGTGAGTAAGAGGCTTATTATGAAATATGTATGCTTCTATTTATACTCAAGTTGTGATAATTATTCTAAATTATTAAACATCTCAAATTCTCTACTAGTAAACTGCTTGCACTCTTGTTTTAAGAAGAGTACAGAGAAATTATCTCAAAGCATCTTAATATTGTATGCAAGTAAATTTAAAAAAAAAGAAATATTGCTTAAAAATGTGTTCTTTAAAAAAAGGAATGGAATGAAATGAAGTTATATTATTGTCTAAGTGAACCTGGGATTCCATAATGATATCAGCTGAATAATTTGTTTTACTTACCATTCTATCACCAGCTTCTTCTTCTTCTTCTTCTTCTTCTTCTTCTTCTTCTTCTTCTTCTTCTTCTTCTTCTTCTTCTTCTTCTTCTTCTTCTTCTTCTTCTTCTTCTTCTTCTTCTTCTTCTTCTTCTTCTTCTTCTTCTTCTTCTTCTTCTTCTTCTTCTTCTTCTTCTTCTTCTTCTTCTTCTTCTTCTTCTTCTTCTTCTTCTTCTTCTTCTTCTTCTTCTTCTTCTTCTTCTTCTTCTTCTTCTTCTTCTTCTTCTTCTTCTTCTTCTTCTTCTTCTTCTTCTTCTTCTTCTTCTTCTTCTTCTTCTTCTTCTTCTTCTTCTTCTTCTTCTTCTTCTTCTTCTTCTTCTTCTTCTTCTTCTTCTTCTTCTTCTTCTTCTTCTTCTTCTTCTTCTTCTTCTTCTTCTTATTATTATTATTATTATTATTATTATTATTATTATGATGATGATGATGATGATGATGATGATGATGTTTTAGTATATTGCTTATTTAAACTATAATATCTTTAAAAGAAGAATTGCATTAACTTTAAAAAATTATTGAATATGTTTCATTTGGAAATCTTTGCCATATTTAAGTTAAATATTTTGACCAGAAGCTTCATGCAGAATACCAGCCCATCAGATAAATAGTGTTCAATAAATAATATACAGGTATTTAACAGATAGCCAGTGTGGAGAAAGCTGAAATTATGAACTAAAGTTTATTGTATTTTTATTTTTATTTGTTTTATTGGTTAAAAAAAAAGGGAAAATATTTTATGCTATATTTTCTTTATAAATATGTGTAATACTGTTTGGTATAAATATGCCAGATAATTTAATTTATATAATTTTAGCCTTAATGGGTTTATTAGAATGTGTATACATCCTACCATTCTCAGGTAATATTCGTGTTATTACATTTAATAAGCATTTAATAAGTTAATGTATATTTTAATCATTTTTATCCCTGGAGATTTTAATATCTCACTCTTAGCTAATTTAAATGTATGGTATTTTAGTCAGTTTTATGTAAAACAGCCCAAGAGGTTTATCAGAGTGTTTTTCCATTCATTTGTTTTATAAATGTTACTTTAATAATAAGCATTAATATTTTTTATATGCTACTGAGAATTAATTTTCTCACACTTAATTCACGGTCTTTTAAATGTCCACTAGCCACTATATTTTAATATTTAATATTTTATTATGTGCACATTGTACTTTTTCCTAGAATTTTATATGCACTTAATATTTTTAAAGTAGTTCTTTAATAGTCACTTGACATAATTCACATTGATGGTTCTGACATTGGTTAATACGCATTGTAATTTAAAATTCTTGAAGATGATTTAGTCAGTTAAAGTGATGTTGATATCTTGTTATTAGTTTAGTATTTGTTAGCCTCATAGATCAAGACTTTATTGATTATTGTTAGTATGCTTGATGGTGTAGACCAAGTCCTCCATCCTTATTTTATTGCTTTTCCATGAGGTGATAGTGTCCATTCCTGCTAAGAATTATCATATGTTAGGTGTTGTATTTTTAGTGATTGTAATCACATATTTCAAAAGTATTTAGATCCCATAGAGAGGATCACATATTTCTTGGTGTGTCCTTCCTGTTCCTGTTGCACTGTGACAAAGTTGAGGCATCCTCTTTTCTGCCTCAAAGATAGGTATTTTTGGAAACCACCACAGTTTTATGAAGTTGTTCAGTTCTGAGGAGTATAGATGTATTGTTTTGATCTATCACTCATGATGTATTAATGCTATTTTCCACTACAATAGGTGATGTTGCATTTGTTTTAGATATGTAATGATAAGGTATGTTTGTTTGAGGAACTCTGTTTCTTCAGGTTGTATTTAGCTAATTTTTAATGCTTAAAGGTATGTCAATGATTGAATTGTGCTGTTATGATAGTTTTATCATCCACAAACCAATCAACAATAATTTATATTTATTTTTAAGTATGTAGATTATGCATATGGTTATAAGTGGCAATTCACACATATTAAGTTTAATATGTTCATCCAGAGTTTTCGCTGATGGAATTGTAAGTCTTTCAAATTTCAATTTTAAAACATTTGGTATAATAATTTTATGTGGATAAGAATTTCCTGAAATATGTGAACAAATGACCTCTGATGAGTGGACCATGCAACTAATTTAATTTAAATTTAGCTTAAATTTACTTAAGTACATCACTAGCTATAATCTTAATAATGTAAGTGTAGCTAGTGATAATTTAAAATTTATGCTGTATAAGCTAGTCTCAGCTCAGCTTTTGCTTAGCTTATGGTATTCACTATGAATCTATTAATGTATTATTTTTGTGGTTAAATGTTACCACAGTATTATAAAATGTGTCAATTAAAATTAAAGTTATGTTTGTTAAGCTCATACTACTATAATTAAAGTAAAAAGGTTTAGAATCCTTAATATTTTAAGGAGCTTATTCGGATATAATTAAATATCAAATAGCCTCTGTTCACTCTTGTAAATTTCGTTTTATTAAAATAAACAGTTGAAAAAGAGTTAATGAGGAATAATCAATTCCTTTATTCAGCTAAAATTTTGCAATTTCTTTAAGTCAAAATAAAGATTGTTAGTCAAAATGTTTATAAAATATAATGTGTGTGTGGTGGTGGGGGGGAGATATATTTAAGTCATTTTTTTAAAATTCTGCATGACTTTGATTAACTCATTCTCTCTTTCCCAAAAGGCAACTCTACCTCTAGTTTACTAATTATGATAAAGTGATTTACTTAAAGCTAAAATTGTAAACCTGAAAACAATTTAACACAAAAGCAAGGGTATGATCTTTTGGATTGAAGAAACAGTTATGCCAAATTGGTTGGGAGATCTACAAGAATATATAGAGTTGATATAAAATATGTTCATATTAGATTAATTTGATATCACCAAATAGAAGAAATCAGGTTATAAATATAACATTTTTTATGACAATAACAGTTCTATAGTAATTATCTAAAGATAAATGTTAGCCTACTGCCCCTGCGTAAAGTAAATTTCTGATGCACAAAAGTTTTGTCTCTCTTATTTATATAAAAAAAAATATATGGCAGAAACAATTTGTAAACTCTGAAAATTGAGATTAACCTTGATTATGATTGAAAAGAAGTCAAATAACATAATATAGTAAAATTATTAGACTGTTACACAGAGATACTTGGATGTGTAATCTTACTTATTTGTCAAATCTACTATAAAAACTGTCCATTAATTATGTGTATGGGTGTAAATATAATTCACCTAAATTAAGATTTTATCATATTTGTGAAAAGGGGTTTTATACTATCTCCTTCATGTTTATGTATTATTACTATCTATTTAAAATTATTTTTTTTTTTTCATATAGTTAATTTTTTGATGGTTCAAAAACAATGATTCTCATTTGGTTAAGGACTGTATAAGATAATGCAACATTCATTAAAATTAATGTGAAATGTATATTTGATATTGCTGTTAGCATACAAAGAAAAACTGTATATATCAGAAACATGTGTTGTATTAGCCTGTTAAAGGAAGCTAGAGATTACATCTCAGTTTAAATTAAATTTTCTCTTAAATAACAAGAACTGTTAGAATTGTTCTGATAAGTAAAAAAAGGATTATATTACACACATTTGTGCGAGCACCTAAAAATGAATGATGTTCATATAATCAAGTCCATCAAATAAAATTGTTTTTATTACAAAAACTAGCTAGGTGTCTGTACCACTCTTATTTACAGGTGTGTCATTCCAGTATCTAAGTCTACTCATGATCTTTCTTTATGATCTAAACTTAAAAAAATTGTCAAAATAGTAATTAAAGCAGTTAAAAAAATATTGATTGATTATTAGTGATATTTGAGAAAGAAGTAATGTTCCCAGGATATTTTGTTAGGTTGTAATTGTAAATAAAGCTACTTTTGATATAACCCTTAAAGCAAACTTCGTATGGATGGTTTAAATAAATTGATGATGATAAGTAAATATATCCTATAGTTCTTATAAAAATAATTTTAAAAATCTATGCAAAAAAGAGAATATATGGTTTGATCATTATCAACCTTCTAAAAATTAAGTATGAAAACTTCACAAAATGTATATAAATTGATATAAATATATAACTAATGAATGACTTACAGAATGGCCTTTTGTTCATAAAATATTTTATGAAAATAATGGTCCATCATAGCTCAAACGAGGTTCAGTAACCTAACTACATAAGTATTATACGATCTACCGCAATCATAGTGATCATACTCCCATTAAGGGTAATGGCAATTTTTTTTCCACTATACAAATAATATCTCACTGTTATGGTCTGATAAATAAACGTGATCACCTTTATATATGTGTTCACAACTTGATATAAATGGAATATCAATGGTGTCTACATAATTTTTTTTTACTTAAACTTATATCATGCCGTCATTTTTCCATTACAATATATATATAATGTACGTATGATCGTATAGAATTTGTCTAAATTTAAAAAAATATCAAAGAAATCTAATATTGTAGACCATGTACACATGCGGATTTGTGAACAGATCATATATTAGTACTTTTCCAAAATTAAAATAACAGACACATTTCCAAACGTACTGATAGAAAAAAATGGATTTTTACTCGTTAGAAACAACTACTGTTCCTTTTCTAAGTTTTAATAGCAATTAAACATTAAAATTGCCAATTTGAATTTTCAAGTTTGTCATGACACTGAAAAAAATATGATGTAGACAAGAATGAGTCTGCTTTTGATTAAACTACAAAATATAATCCTGTTTTGATTTAAACAAAACATGTGTAGCATTTTTTACTGATAATATTAATATTTTAGATAAAAAGGAGAATACTTTTAATAATTAATCAATTAATGCGAAACATTAGATGTCTGTATTTAATGATATATTAGCTAATGAAGCTAAAAACTGATCTTTGTAATCTAAACAAAATGTTGCGAGTCCTAAAAAAGTTTTAAAATATTGTGATATGTTTCTTTAAAACTATAGGAATTTTTATAACAATATGAGAACCTATGAAATTCTGTATCTGATTTTAAGATTGATTATAATATTCCAATTTATAAAAGTAAAAAGAATAGAAAAGATTGCAGTAATTATTACGGAATATTATTGTTATTTACTACATCAAAAGTACTTTCAATAAATTATTCAATAATTTTTTTTAATCGTGTTTGAGTAATTATCTGATATTCAGCGCTTTAAAAAGAACGGTAGAAGAGATTTTGATAATAAACAAATGCAAAAAAAAAGTGTTTCAAATATGATTTTATGTATTGATTTTATTGATTTCAACCGTAATATAGAGCTTTATGTTATTTTAGAAAGTGTTATTAATGAAAGTGAAAAACAAAAAATGGCGCTAAATAAGATTGTATATTAGTTTAAGAATTGTTTCCATTTTTATGATAAAGGTCTGTAGATAATTTATGAAGCAGACATCAAAATGTGATTAATGTTCAATAGAATGAGAACAAATTTAAAGTTCTTTCTGTTCAGCACTATGATTCTCAGTGCATTTAAGACGTTTTTATTAGTTTTATATTACATTTTCATATTAATTTGAACAGTACAAGTTTAGTAGAATGTAGTAAAAAGAAAAAAAATCGACTTCCAGAATCCTAGATTTACAGTGTGCTTATTTAAAAATATAGATAGATATGTAGATGAATTTAAATATGTGAATATAATTTAATATACAAAAGTGAGTTTGTATGTTAAAGTGTAGTGCAGACACAAATGTGTCCTTAAGTTAATAAAAATATAGAGTATTCCATTATAGTGATACAATTACTCATTTATATTAGGTGCACAAAGGATTGTTATTTTGACAAATTTATTAACTTGAAATAAGACATGAAACGCAGTTCATTTAATAATGCTCTGCTATATTATGAAAGTATGACAAGTTAATAAAATCAATCAGTAGATCTCAGCTTGCTGATATTATAATACAATTATGACCGGCTATCTTTATTAGATTGGCCATGGAAGTAGAGGAATAGCATCAGACTTTCTAAAAAGTATTTAATTATAAACTTAATATATATTTTGGTTTATAGGAGAAATTATCTTTAGATATTGTGGATATAATAATTATGAAAAATGCTAAAAATTTTTGAAAGAAAAGTTGCTGCAGAATATGTTTTTATTTTCAAAGAAACTTTATTAGTGAAATATATGGTTACAAACTGTGAAGTTCAGATGAGAACATGTGTCAGCAGGAGCTTCTTACTTGGAAAGTAGAACTATCAGTGTTGATGCTTTTGTCAAGTCTAGATGAAGAGAAAAAAAATTTTTTTATGGTTCCACGGGAGATAGCATGGGAGAATTGAGAACTTTAGTCACTGGGAATCTTGAAAAGATTCCATATATTCTCATAGATAAACTTAGTAGAGAGAATTTTGTCTTTACTTTGGATTTTTCTGAGGGTCCCAAAGAAAATTGCAAGGGCATTCAGTTGTGGGATGTTGAATATCATTTTGCATCGGGTGATCCATATGGAATATGTAATGAAGGTCGAGATTCTTATGATGGGAAAATCTCTCTCCTTAATGCAATCTTTAATGGAGAGGATTTTATAATACTCAATTGCTGAATTTTGGGCTATGATTTGCTTCACTGGTCCGAAGCCTGTGCAGGTTAATATAATGTGCTCAAAAGTCTCATCCTATGTTGTTTAGGAATCTTTTCTAATGTAAGAACCAGTTGTTGGGCATAGCATCAAGATTCACTTTTATTAAATAGGTCAGGAATTTGGACTCTAATAGTAAATACTTGAATAATGTTGTGATCTTCTGATTAGACATGCCTAGTTTTGTTTTCATTTTAGGGTTTATTAGTGAGTGCACAGTCCATATTGTAATCTTTGTTGTAAAGGCATCTGGCTTATTATTATTGAATTGGAAGAGGTAGGTAATAATCTGATCGATCCAAGAAGTTTTATTTGGAGGTGGTGTATATGTTAACAGCCAAAATCACAATATGTTAAATAAATATATTGAAGAACCAACTCATAATATATATTAATGCTTTATTACCCATAATTGTTAACTAGTGACTTCTAATAATGAATCAAAATTATATTAATATCCACACATATAGATTTATTGCAGTCATATTAATTTGTAGAGAATATTATTTATGATTTCAAAAAGCTTCTTATTGGAGTTAAAAAGACATATTATCTCATTCACAATTCCTTTTTAGAATTTATCAATTCCATAGTTTCATGCTATGATTTTTTCTTTTATGGTACATCAGAAACAGAAGTTGTTGGCATCACATCAGAAGAGTTGGAGTGCTATTACAAATAGTCATTTTTTTCTATCAGTTTTTTTTTTTAATGCTGCACTGGTTTATTAGAAACAGCACAAAAAGTTTATTATCAGTGAAAGTTTTTTGATGGTATAGGATTTTTAAAACATAGAATTCAACATTAACCATAACCACATCAAAACATTAATATTTAATGGCACCCTCTATGGTAATAATGCAATGGATGTTGACCTTCAGACTTCCATGTATATGTTAACTTACTATTTAGTTTTTCTTTGCTCACAAGATTGTTAAAAAAACATGCAAAACTCTCTATACATATTGCCACTCAGTGCAAGCCAGAGTAATCATGTGATGTTTATTGTCACAAAGATTGTGTTGCATAATTAACATGATTGTTATTAATAAAAAAAGATGTTATCACGAATATAAGTTACACAATATCTAAATTAATTTTACCACTTCTTTTAAAACCTGATACTTTTTCCAAATATTTTTTTACTATGTTCGAATGACTTAAAGGTACTAAAGTTGCATTCCCAGATCACATGCAAAAATTCGTACTTTAGTTTTGTGTGTGCATGTGTGAAATATTTATTTTTAGGTTACATTCTATTCTAAATTTTCCTCCATTTTTTTTTTTTAGAATTTATTGGTTTATTAAAGAAGTTGTCATTTCACTTCATCTGCATTAGAACATTCTCACATAAAATTTATTATTGTTGCAACTAAATCTGTATATTTTTTTGTTTGTAGATATGATAAATTATTAAGAAATTTGCTGATGTTCATGAAACTTTTTCTAATGGTTGAACAAACTCCTTTATCAAACTTTCTGCACTCCATTCAGTTTTATATCTAAAAAAATAATTTTGTTTAAACATATTAATACATATATATATTCTATCAATTTTAATACTCATATAAATAAATACCAGTTTTTAATAAATTTATAGTGTTAAAAATATGTAATAATATTTCTGAAAAAATAATTTTTCATATTCCCATATGTGTCTTTCACAAGTTAAGCTTTCTAGAAATTATTTTAATAAACTTGAAAACAGGATCCTTCTTGCAATAAAGTGCTAACAAGACAAAAGATCTCTATGATATTATATGGTAGCTGATTAATCATTGATATTTTGGAGAGATGAAATTTTACTTTATCATAATCTTAGCGAAGTCTATCTGAGTCTTATTATTTTAAAATTACAAAGAAATTATTTAATTATAATAAATAGGGGATTTGAACTCAGACTTTCACATGACCCTCAACTATCCATGCTCTCTCATACTGCTGAAACACTTGATCATACACATGTCAAAAAGATAAATAATCACCAACATACATATTTTGTGATAAACCAGCACTTATCAGCAGTATGAGACAGTGTGGATAGTTGAGGGTCATGTGAAAATCTGAATTCAAACACCCTATATATTATATATTGGAATGCATGTATGAAAAAGCCTGTACTGTAGAAAAAATTTGTATATTAACTATAATAAGTTGAATGTCTTTATTTAAATCTAAGTTTATCAATAAGATGGACATATCATTAAATGTTAATAGTTCAATTCCTGTATTGTTATTCAAAAGATTATCAAAAATACTCTACCATTGGTTCAAATTGTTATCACTATATAAAAGAGTTCAATCTTCACATTCAACAACATTATAATATTATTTTTTAAATCTACAAGTGTCTTTAAGGCTCTTCTGAAAATACAAAACTATTTAAAGCAACTACTATTAACAAATGACTGCATCTTCTTTATAGCATTTAATTTTTCAATATTCTTAAGTTTTCTTGAAACAACCTGAATATTTTAGATAGTAACAAAATGTTAGACTTGGAGCTAAAAGATCCAGGATTAAAGCTGAAATTCCAATACTCAAGTGTCACCTTTCAGCCATTATCTAATTGATTATTAGTTTTAAAATTCCTTTTTTATGATTAGTTTTCTCGAAGCTCCTTCCTTACTTAATTACTCCACTAAATAGAATGTCGCATTGTTTTTGATCAAGTTACTAAAGCAATTACTATTAGAAAATCAATTTGATTTTTTTAAAATAAATCCCAAAAATGGAACTTTTTTTGAATTCATAACACATTATGAGAAAGAATATTATGCCTCGATAGTATTTATTATTTGTCTGAAAATCCAAATTGATAATTATAGTCTGTAACAACTATTAAAATTTAACATAAATAGAATTTGTCTTTAAAGAATGAAAATTAAGTTCCAGTAATATGTTTGGAATAGAATTTAATTTTTAATGCCATTATAATTTAAACATTAAACCATACTAATACTTGTTCTATATAAGACTTCTTTCACAATTTGCTTTCTAATTATGACGTTGTCTATACATAATGATGCATTCAAGTTTTTCCATAATGGCTACAATAGCCAATCCATGTACTGTACAAAAATCAATAGAAATAATCCACTTTATAACTTCAAACCAAAGTTTAATGTTCTTAACAACACATATATTAAAGCTTCCAAAAAGAATATTAATGTTAATGTAATAATACTATCCATCAAAAAGAAATATGTAAAAGGTTTTCTGAATCTAATCTGCAGAAACAAGCATTAATAAAATGAGCACAGAGACTATGGCACAAATTAAGCTTAATATTATTAGACTTTTATCTAAATATTTAATAATTCCAATAATAAAAAATATTGAGTTAAATCTCACATTGAATTGAACAGGATATAATCTTACTTCTTTCAATGATCTATCTATTCTTCCAAAAACTCATGTTTAGGTAAACTATCTTTCTCTGCAAAATGAGTTTTTCTAATGGCAGCAATTCTAAATCTTAAAAATGCATTGTTTCCAACACAGCTACTGTCAAAGTAAAGTATGCTTGTTAGGAGCAAAAATTAAGAAAAAACTTGTAATAAAAAATAAACCTGAAAGAACTTATTAATGTTAGAATATATATATATATATTGTAAAGGTAACCACCCATTTAACAATTGATAAGATATATTGGGCATACGTGAAAACAAGTCTTTATGCAGATTTAATCATGTTTCCTGTATATTACCTCTCTCCATCTTAATACTATTATTAAATGATAAATTAAATAAGTGGCTTGGAATTTGGATGAGAAATAAGCCAGCAACAAAATTATTAACAATAACAAAACTATAATTAACAAATACGAATAATAATAATAATAATAAAATGCATTTATATATTTTCATTTATAATTGTATGAAGACTGTGCATGAGAGAAAATATCTTTGGGGATTCATAATAATTTCTTGAGAAACAGTTTATAGCAAGTTTATTCAATTATCTTGATATAACCATGAATGTAAACATATATTTTTGTCTCTGTGACTGTAGATATATGGCTTTTAAAATCACTAATTTTAAAAATCTATTAGCAATACTAACTTTTTAACTTCTGGTGATTATTCCTTTGTAGTTTTTCTATGAGGGTTTTCTAGATATTTAGAGCATCAAAATAAGTAGATTTACTATTTCATTTTTAGAATAACATTTCACTTTTATAGTTCATTAGAGACAAGTTTTATTATATTGGAAGTGTTGCATATTTTTAGTCAGTTTTAGACAGTAATTAACAGACTGTCAGGATCAAATTTAATTTTAAGGCATTCCTTTGTTTACAGTTTTATAGTCAGCTACATCATTGGAAAAGTCAGGGAAGGCATTCTAAATGTTTACTTAAATAATCATCACAAATTCTACTGACTTCTATCCAGTAAGTGACACAATGAAGAAGTAACAATAATTTCCACCTTTTATATAAAGCAGATGAACGATGAAGTTTCAATTGATCCCCATAACAAAATTATTTTTTTATTTTAAAATTAAAATTATAATACAATTTACTTTTTATAATTATTATTATCATTTTCAAAACACGTGAAAATTTATTTCATACACATGACATTTACATATTCTAAAATATATAATTAAAACAATGCATATAAAAGCCATCCCAGTAAACTCAACCATGATGGTTACAATATATCTTGCAAATGCAGAAAGTTACATCTATAAGCTATCAATTTTTCAAAGTTTCTAGGTAATCAATACTTTGTTTTGTTTCAGGCCTTTACTCAAATTTCTGATAATTAAAAGTTATAGACTTATCAATATTTTTAAAAATCAATTAAGAAATTATATTTTACCTGATAAAAATTAATTGAAGACAATGAATACTACCAATAATTAATTTACTTGTATAGAACATGATTCACAGATATGTAGTTTTATTTTTCACCTTTCATAAAATTCAGCATGGTTGAACAAATAAAAGCTACTTAATATTTTAGATAATAATTATTTGTTTTTTAAATTTAAAAAAGTAAAAAAAAAAGGTTCGATTTCTATCAATAAAATGTATATCTAAATCGCTATCAAAATTGCAATACATTAATTCTGCATGCACTCAATAAATCTAATCTATTACATGCCATATGCATAATTTAAATAATCATCATAAAATTAATGAATATTTTTTTCTCAAACTTCAGTATTATTAGAGACATCATGATAGTTAAAACTAATTAATATTATTGAAGATGACCATATATATGATAAAAAATCAAGTCAGATGTCACATGACTTATTTTAATAAAGCTCGTGTTTACAAATGTTATATATAGAGCTTGCAAAATAAGCTCTTAACAAGCTTTGAAAATCTCCTCAACCCCAGACCAGTTTCTGCTTCTGGCTTCGTCAGTGAGGTGCCAGGATATTCAGCATTAGATTAAAAATACTAGGACAAGCCCAGCTCTTTATCTAATGTATAACTATTGAGTAGAAAATCTGAAATTGTCAGACATCCATATGTCTTCCAATCCGGATATTTAACTCAAATAGCCATATGGAACTGAACTAAGTTCAAATACACTATATATCAGTGTGAAAATTAATCGCTGTTTGATTTTCACATTGAATTGCAAAAATATCCCTTTAAGAGAGAAATCTATGAATATGTTTATAAGTAAATTATTTGTAGCGTTCAAATAATTTAATCAGAAGCCACCAGCTTGCTTAATTAATACAATAAAAAAAATAAGATTTTAAGAAAATATATTATGATAGTCTAATGATAGATGATTATATTATGCAGGTTCTGCCTGACATTTTAATAGTGTTTTTCAAAATGATATTGAAAACATTTTCTTAATATCTCCATAAAAAACTAGTTTTAAAACACTAATGATTTTATATTTAATTATCTCTAATTACAGATTAATTTCAAATAAATGAACTCTGCATGAAATTGAAGAACTGTCTAATATTTAAATGTTGTCTGATTTTGTGAAATAGTGAAGAGACAATTAATTTAAAAAAGTACAACGTACTTTATTATGGAGGTACAAATATTTGAAGCACAAATAAAGAGGGATTAATTATAAACAAAAATTGTTAAACAATAGTGTGGATATATCAATAAATCAGAATTTATTACTCAGTTTAATGGAAGATATCAAATTAATTTGAGCATCAACAAGTTCTCATTATAATAAAAACAATTAAGATTTTAATGTAAATGTATTGAAGGCTTTTAACCAGACCAAGCAATATTTAAAAACTGCCATGGAAAAATTTAATCTTAGAATTGGAGAATTATTAAAAAATAAAAGTGCTATGGATAAATTAGTATTTATAAAAAGAAAAAAAAATTAAATTAATCTCTCCCATCCTTTAAAAAAATATTAAACATAAAGCGATCATAAAAATATTAAATGAAAGTACAAAAGAATTGGATTATATTCTGTTTAACAGAAAATGGTTGTCAAAGAATTCAGATATCTATATTCAATTTTATGTTTACTTGATTCTTTTAAACAATGCATCATGATCATGAAACAATACAGGGATAACTAATTAATAAATTAAGTTTAAGCTTAATTTACATATGAAAAATATATGTATTTACATGTTCCATTTCATTCATGGTGCAACACTACACAGTTTTAACTATTTTGGGTGTTACAGTAGTGTTGTAATCATTATACCTTTCCTTCATTATTTTGTATCTATTTGTAACTTTAAATTATTGTGTGCAGTTGTATTTTATTGTGGAAATCATTTTAAAATTATTAGTTTAAAAAAATTCTGAAGATGTCAGCTTCAGATTGACCTTTAGACAATTACAATATATAGTTTACATTCAAATATCAGCCTTTCAAGCTAATTGAGCATGTGCCTTTTGAGAGTGTTAAATAAATGAATACTTTCCTCTTCAATCCAAGAGGAAAGTATTTATTTATTTAACACTCTCAAAAGGCACATGCTCAATTAGCTTGAAAGGCTGATATTTGAATGTAATATAATTGTAGACATGGCGCTAGATAAAATAATTGCTTATTTACTCATAATATATAGTTTGCATAATAAAAAAGTCAGACCTTCCCTTTTTACATCTCAATAGAAAGGACAATTTCTGATTGGTGGAATATCTTGTCTCCAGTAAAATTCTTGTTTTTCATTTTTGAAAAAAAATATAATTTTCAGTAATTTGTTCACATGTTAAAAGGTATTTAAGCAATATATTTTAAACCAAAAACCTACATGACTACAATTATATTTTATTTGAAAATATTTATTTTAAAAAAGACACATCATAAAAGGTTTATTATGAGGAAGTGGCTGAAGTAGTTTCTGCTGAGTAATAAGTATAATTTTTAAAAAAAATTTAATAATAATAATAATAATAACTTTAATATTTAATTTTAACTTATATTTTCTTTCTTTAAATATTTAATTATTAAAATATAAGATAAATAATACAGACATAAGTGCATTAAAATTTAGACACACAGGTGTTTTATAGTGATGAAAGGATTTCAATACAGGTCCTCATATTTTATGCACTTTAAAATCATTTAAATCTAATGTTTATTACAAGTTGACATCTATGGTTTCTAATCATGCCTTAATTATGGTATGCCATCCCTACAACATTTTCTAATAGTCAAATCCTGTGAGAATGACAACTACAGGTATACTTAATATATTAATATTACATAATGAGCAATAAATGTGCTCTTTATGCAGACTGCATTATACAAACTAGATCAGAGGTTCAGATCAATGCTGAATGAATAATATTATGGAAAGTGGTGATTTGTAGCATGACTTCTGAGTCTATGGTGCTACATAAAATAAATAAGAGATGTAGCCCAAATGTTTAATTACTCATGAAAGTACCAAGTATTCAGTTCCCATGAACCATATGACTTGCTATCATAAAGTATATGAACATTTAGTTTGGGTGATTGGAGCAGCTTATATAACAATCTACACCCTTGGGTTCCAGTTCTAAAGAGAGCTATCCAAACTAAGAATAATGGGGTGGCCCTTATACCAAAGTGCATTTTAATAAGAAAATACATACAACAAGGTGTATATTGCATCTGTGTGCTTTATAAATACACATTCATAACCCTTTCTAAAATATCAGACATTAAAATTATTAAAGCACTAAATCTATAGTTTCAATCTGTGAAACTACCATATACCAGTTTGTAAATTAGTATACTTAAATTGTGCTAAAAAGGGGTAATTATAAGTGATCTAATTTATCAAGTAATCCATATATTGTATAAGAATAAACTAAGGAGGAGTAAAGCATATTTGGGACTTAATTAATTAATTGTTTATAATATGCTTTAAAATATTCTCATTCATACTTAATTAAATATAGTCATTTACTATGCAAATCTGAATTTTAATAAGTTAAAACATAGTAGCTTAACTAACATATATAAAAGTAGGTTTTCAGATCAGAGATTTATAGGTGTGCTAAAAGCAACATAAATTAGCTACATGAGAGCTTCTAATCATCTTTCCAATATTATTAATATTATCAATCTTCACTCTGAATGAAAGCATAACAACGTAATAAATTAATAATATATAAAATAGGCATGACCACAGATTAGCAAGAGACAGATATATAATAATAACTGATTACAGTTATTTTGTTAAGAAAATTATCAATTATACATATTCATAAGCAGGCAAGATTTTTATAAAAATTATTATTATTAAATTAAAAGTTACTGAATTTACTTGTTAAAAGTTATTATAAATTATTAATTATAAATGTTCAATATTTAGCTAGCTTTAGAATTATGAATTAATTTAATTTTAGATTTAATTTTATAGAACTCTGCGGAAAGGTATGTTTACCAATAATCTTCTAGCTGAGGAATTTTCATGGTATCTGGCGCTGGTATTCTCCATTATGATGGTTTGTCTAATGTCTTCTTGGCAGGCTGTGGGTCTTGAACTTCTCCATCATCCTGGACCAATTTCCAAAAAGGAAGATGACAATGGGTTGCTCTTTACCCAATGGTTTTCATTGTAGAAAAAGAGTGAACAAGTGAACCTTGATGTCTGAATTTTAAGACAGTCACTCTTGAATTTAAGATTTATATGAGAATATAAACAAATTTATAAATTTAATAAGAAAAAAGATATAATTTAGAAAAGTTGTAATGTTCACAAAACCTATCACATTACAGTTTCTTTTACATATATACATAGCTGTGCTTCTACACATATAACATTGTTTACACAACTTACTTTAATTTTAAATTTATAACTGTGTATACATTATATGCATACAGACATTAATATATTAGATGTGCACATATATCTGCACATACACATAAATATACACTATTAGATATCAAAATAAGTTATTATAAGATTATATACATGAATTGGGATGGGTATGAATTAGGAAAAGAAGACTACTATGGTGCATAGTAGGTAAAACAGGGTGATAGACAAATAATACTGTTTCAATATATTATGAAAAGTATGTAAATTATTATGAAAAATAGAAGTTTTCTACTTGTGGTCATAGAATGTCATTGATTTATAAACAGTAGTCAAATGTTATTTATTTCTTATGATTATTCTTCTTCTAAAAATTGGACATTTTTTAATAAAGTTCTATATTTATGTATAGTATTAGTCAATATATTGTAAAATATTAATTATGAATGTAAATAATTATGAAAAATATGTTTTCACATTCAAAATCTATTATGAAAGAATAAAATATGTTGCTTGTAATGTCTGATATTGACAATTAAAAACTTCTACTAAACAATGGTAAGGATTGACAGTCGACTCTTTTAATTACTATGTAAGGTGAAAGGGGATGGACAGTCAGCCCTTTATAATACCATATAGGGCAATAGAAATTCAATTTTTTTTGCTAAAATACTAATCTCTGTAGATTTTTAAAAATTAAAATATTATTATAGATTGGCTTGGTTTTTATTATAAAATGAGTGTAAAATGAAGAACGTGTGTTCAAAAATAACCAAGAGAAGATGTTTTAAAAAAATGATGGTTATGAATCATTGTAATCAAATAAATTAAAAATAATTAATAAAAAATTTTTTTTAATTTAAAAAATAGAATTCAAATGTCTAATATTTTATTCTACTAGTTTTTTTAAATAGATAATTATAGGTACAAATTCAATTTAATATTTTATTTTTCTATTTTAAAAAGTTCAAATACTAACTTGTAGAATCTTTATTGTTTAAAAGCCTTCATTTATAATAAATAATGCAAACATTATCAATATATGATATATAAAAAAGATTTAATTGTAAAAATAAAATGTTCAAATATGAATGTTCTTTTTAGTGCATTTTCAAATAAGAAGGGTGGAACTAGTTCCTGAACAGGTTAAATATTTAAAAGATACAACAGAAAATAAATATAAAAATGAAACATGTATGCATTACAATAAATAAGTACTTTCTTACTGTTTAGAAATATAAAATGTACAAATAAAATTTGTGTTGCTCATTGATAATGGTTCATTTTTTGTTCACCTTTTAAAAAAGAAATGTCAAAATAAATCTGATGTTCTTCATTTAGACCCCATGATCTCAAAATGCTGGCCACTTTTATCCTAAAAAAATGTCTACTCATTGAATTGTATACTGTTATTCGAAACAAATGTTTTTCAAAAATTTTTGTGAAAAATTATTTTCAGTGAAGAAAATGCATTGTAATTTTTTACATCACAATGATTTTAATAATGTTGAATGTGAATCACCTTACATCAAATACACTTCTCAAGACAATGAAAGGTACATCTCCTGAATGATTGCAGTCTCATCTAGATCACATGTGTTAAAATTTTTTTGGCAAAAAACAACAATGAACATGACTTCCTTGTAGTCTTTCTTCAAACCACACACTTATTTTATCAGTGGTAGTAATCAAACTAAATAATTTTCATTTTAAATTTCTTTTTATTTGTTGTCTCAGAGCCATTTCATTTTTATTTTGATTATTTTATTTATAATTTATATTGAATAAATAAAAAAAGAAAGAATGGGATTTCTTATGTAAAAAATAAGAAATTTGTAGTTGATCTTTATTTTGATCCTTTAGTATTATTTTTATAAAGATCAATGCCCAATTGCCTATATATTTTTTCTCACTTTTTAAAACCAAACAATAAATTTAAAAATTTCAAAGACAAATAATATTAGCAAAAGTTCCAAACAAATTGTCAATTACAAGTAATAAGAAGTTTAACATTATATATTTAATTTGTAAAATAATTTGTAAGTCAATACTATATTTTTTCACTCTTTTACACCCCCCCCCCACTTTTTTGTTCAAAACAAAATAAATTAAAAAAAACAAATATTACTAAAAGTGCAAAACCAATCCATGAATTACAAATAATAAGAGATTTTTAAATACACATTTAACTTATAATAAATTTATAAGTCAGTATTATATAATATGATTGACAAGAAATCATTTTCCAAATAAAAAATAGGCAGAATCTGAAATTTATTGATTAGTTATCACATTATTGTTTCACAATATTGACACAATTTAAAAAAAATCAATAAACACAAAATGAAATATAGATAACTGACTCAATCAGTAGGTGTTCCATTTGTCCAGAACATAAAGGTCCATTATCAATAGATGCATCATGTTTCAATGATATTAAATAAAATTTATATGTAAATGAAAATGTTCAGATTTCTGAATTATTCCATTATTATTATCACATTTTGACTGTAATTATTTTCTATTTAAATGTGAGAGAATTAATTTTTTGCTTAGTCTTGTGATAATTGCTTGAATCTCTGTATCATAAATTTATTCTATTTTATTTATGTTTTATTTTGTGCTTGTTGTTATTTTACCTCCACTATACAACAGTAGATAGCAGTCTGCAATAATTGATTAGTATTAAAATAGGTTATTTATTATAATTTATTTATTAATTTCCATTTTTGTTGATTCTAACAAAATTTATAAGTAAATAGAAATTTTTACATTTCTAAATCACTGTTATTTAACTCTTTTGCATTCTGACACTATCTATTGTTGCATCTGAAGAGATTCAAAAATGCTCAACCTATTTGTTTTGATAAAAAAAAAAACTTTTATACTAAACCTCAATAAATTTGCTTTTGATTTACTTTTACTTTAATTTTATAAGTCAATAATATTCTAAAAAATCACATTTAACCATGACCTATAAATGTAACAATACCCATAATCATCATTACTGATATAGACATAAACTCAAAAACTAGAAATGAATAAATTCATTTTTATTTTTATTTGTTTTTAAATGTGAAAGAATGATGATATATTTATGATAACTCTATAAAATTCTGCTTTAAAATCTGATATTTTATTTCAAAAATTACAATATTTTAAAATATTTTAACACCAAGTCAATTTTGACAGATACTGAATGACATAATAGACTGTTTTTTTATTACAATCAAGGTTATTAACATCTATTTGTAAAAATGAAACATAAATAAAAAGAAAGTTTACCTGTGTATTTATTTATAATAATCAGTCAATTAGTGTGTAAAAATAATCAAAAATATGTTATAAACAAGTAAAAAAGTTATTTTCCGGTTCTTAAACAGCAAACAACGTGAACGATAGCTCGCATCAAAATTGAAATCAGCAGGAAAGGGGGTATCAAACCCATTCCAAACCCCTAAATACAAGGTAAGAGAAGTTTTATATATTTAAAAATGGAATGTGATAATGATATAGATAATATACATAGCAACTCAAGCTTAAATTGTCACACTCAGTCGTTCAACAGAAACGATGGCCGAAATCTTCATAGCTATAATAACAAATCTCAGGCTCCATCTGAGATCAAAAACCTTCCCATTAGCAATACTAAGCACCAAATAATTACTGACAACATTAAAATGCAAGAAATTATACAAACTTCGTCAGTTATATGCAATAGCGTTGGTTTCCCATCGGGCGAAATAACAGCCAATATTAATAATACATACGAAAACAGTAACAACACTCACCGTATTTCCCAAACTCCTTTAGGAGAAGTAAATAAACACAATTCATCCACAACCGCGAAACACTCTCAGAATAATTTGGAACAAAAAATAAAATATCAGCAAAATCTATCTGAAGAAAGGAAAAAAAATTTTTTTAAATCACCAGAGGTCACCAAATTCGCTGCTGTAACACCAGAGACTGTCAACAGTATTTCGGGAGAAAAAAACGAAATAACAGATAAAAAAAAATCAACAAAACCCATTCACAAACAAATGAAAATTTCAAACTAGATGAACCTTTAATATCTACATCGTTCGCACATTTCAAAACAGACTCACAAATACAAACCCTCCCAAAAAAATCTATATCCTACGCTAACGCTTTAAGTATCAACAAAGACGTTAAAACCGCGGAGACTAACTCGGTCAGCAATATTAATGAAATGCTTATAGGCATATCGGAATATGAAAGAGAAATCACAACAGAAGACAATCAACACCCCCAATCAATTAAGATATTAAATTATAATAATATTACCGACGAAATGCATCAAAACATAAACTATAATTTCAACAAAACTATTCCAAACATGCTCTATAAATCTTTCCAAAATTATTACAATGACAAAACTCTAATCCTAGCAGTAACGAATGAAAACTTATCATTATACAAATTCCCCATGGAGCATTTATATTCCGTAATTAAACAACATGATTCAGAGTTGGGGATTTATCAAATACTAACACATCCTAATGACAGATATGTGGCAATAGAATTTAAGACCTGGGCAGACAGGCTCCAATTTAAAAACAATATTAAAATACTGGGAAATAAAATACTTTGCACTGTAGAAATGAACAGACCTATGATACTACAAGGGAAAATCAAAAACTGCCTAACAAGATTCACTGAACAAGAGCTCCAAAATATCCTCAATCCCTACGGCACTGTATCAAAATTTAAATTCCTTCCAGACCCCATCTTGAACGGAAACATAATATCAAACGCAGCAATCTTCTCACTAGCCATGAAAAAAAATGTTTCTCCCACTGACATCCCTACTGTAGTTAATGCAAGAGGTTCACCAATGGTCTTAACATTCAGGGGGGTGCGGCCTCAGTGCTTTCACTGTTTACAAAGGACACACTTTATAAAAGACTGTTTGGCACATATCTGCACTACCTGCAATCAAAAGAAAGGCAAGTTCCACCGCTGCAATGGAAAGAATATAGAAACAACAACAACTACAGACACCAAACAGTCACCTAAAACAGACAATAATATTGAAAACCACACTGATAAACACAGGGCTTCAACATCAAACTATACCGAATCTATAGACATAACTCCCACAGATGTAACACCAGACCACATAATATCTAGAGATGAAGATCAAGATGATAATCTTTCCCAACAAACTGAAATGGAATTCCACAACAATACAACCAAAAATAGAAATGATAAACAAACAACTACATCAAGTACACCTCATCTCATTTCAAACCAATACACAGATAATATTCAGTCAATAAACAGTACAACATTGGAAAAAAAGGGCTATGAATCAATGCTTGACAATCCTTCAGACTTGAAATCACTTCCAATAGAAGAAACAGACACCAGAATCAAAATAGACAAAAATAACACCCAATCACCTAGAAAGTCACAAAGTAAACAAAATACAATAACTCCACATCCTCAAAAAGAAAGTAGCAAAACCAATAAACCAAGGAAAAAATTCAATCCAGCACACACCAAAACTCCAAACCTGGGGGAAAAGGATGGTTTATCTGGACATTGGAATCAGGATCTTTCACAAGAAGTAGAGCTAACACGACAAGCTATACCAAATATTAATAAACGGAAATCAGATGTTCCGGATAAATCAAGCTCAGATGACGATATGAATTCTGGGTTTATAACACAACTACCTACATTAAAACCAGATTCACAAGAATCACAAAGTAAACACAAAGTGTCATGGGAAAAAAAGAAAAGAAAAACCTCTGAGCACTCTGATACTGATTCAGCACCAATGGAAGATGATCCCTATTTGGAATTACCAGATTCTATGGAAAATGAGGACCTTCCAGTACTCATGGAATCAAATCTACATCAACTCTCATTGGAAGAAGCATCAGATCAAGAAACCAATTATAGTCATTTACTTCCAAATTCTCCCCGAGACCAGGGGCTGGCTGGAGGGGCAGGGACACTATATTATGAACTATAAAATTGCAGGGATTAATGTCCGTGGCCTCAACTCATTGGCCCGTGCTCACGCAATTAGAAATTGGATAAGCATTAACTCTCCCCACATCCTTCTAATGGGGGAAACCAAATTCCATAATAACACTGACACTAAAATAGAAACATTAATTGCCACTATGGGCTTCACTAAATTTTCAGTTGGACATTCAGCAGCTGGAGGGGTTGGAGTATTAATTAACAAAAAATTTCCTCCAAACAAATTCTGTATTCTCTATTTGGATAACAACTTAATCTTATTAGAAATAGACTATTGGGGCTACAGCATAAATCTAGCTTATATATACACTTCAAACAATCCTACTATCTATCACAAAATCATTCAGATTTTAAATGCTATCCTTAGCAACAAATCAGGCTCTTTACTTATATTGGGAGATTTTAACACCACATATGGTCGCTTTAACCTAAAATTTCTTCCACTGATAAATAGAAACTTGATGTGTGGGGAAGGATTCCTTCCTCCTGGATCCTACTCCTTTTACACCAAATCCCACCAAACCCTAATAGACCTATTATATTATTCACCAGATTTACATTTTCATCTAAATGCAAAACTTTTACCGGTGTCGTTTTCGGACCATATGGCCCTTGTAGTTACTCTTGAAACCATGGCTGGCCTCCCAACCCCAGAGGCTCTTCACAAAACCATGCGGATGGTAACAAAATCAAACATGACAGAGGCCATAGTGTCCGAATCTTATATATATTTTCACAAAATCAACATCCTTTCAAGACCAGCTGAAGAAGCCTGGTTTTCATTTATAGGCATCCTACAGACAATATTAAAACACCACACCATGAAAGTCAAAGGCCCTAATGGCCTCTTCAGAGATCTTCTACAAATAGAGAATCAGCTTCAGATGCTCCAAAGTCAACCTATCAAAACACAAGATATATATAGTCTTAAAAACCTATACCGATCAAGACAAAAATCCCTGGCGGAATACCTATCCATTAGGAGAGCCAAATGCTATTTATCACAACAACATCACTGGACAAAAGGCTACTTGAGATGGGCACTTGGAGGGAAAATAACAAAACCACTCCCACCTCCATCATTGCAGATGGGAAAACCTTACTGGGAACACCTATGATGAACACAATAAAAGAACACTTCCGGCAAAGAATGCAAACCGCAATCTTCAATGGCACACAATCCTGGTCTGAAGTTGATCCACAGGCACCACATGGGATCACAGAAAACCTACTCCAACAGAAAATATCTTCCCTTCCAGATGGTGTACATCCTGGATTACATGGGATTCCCAGATTCCTAATCCTACACCTCAATCAATTTGCAATTCCCATAATGAAGAAGATGGTGGATTACCTAGCAACTGGTAATAGAGTGATACCTAACCTTTACCCAGTGGCGCTAGTTCCATTTATTAAAAAAAAAAATCAGGTTATGGATCTCTCAAACATCAGACCTATTTCCATGACACCCCTGCTAATTAAAATTGTAGAGTCTGTGATCAAAGACCTCATCCAACCAAATGTCTTAAAGCACATATCTAACAACCAATATGCCAAGAAGGGATCCTCTACTGCACATGCAATGGGCAACATAATCTC
The DNA here is from genome assembly GCA_028023455.1 of Epiperipatus broadwayi. Lineage (NCBI taxonomy): Eukaryota > Metazoa > Onychophora > Udeonychophora > Euonychophora > Peripatidae > Epiperipatus > Epiperipatus broadwayi. Next base: position 7,404,306 of record JAQFVV010000033.1, read on the forward strand.
CATCATTGACTATGTCAGAATCCACCGGAAGTCAGGGCCGATAGCTATTCAACTGGACATTGCTACAGCCTTTGACTCAGTACATATAGACATACTCTTAAATATTTTGGCCGAGTATGATGTTCCTGCAGCTGCTGTCCAGATCATAAGCAATTTACTATACAACAGGGAAATTTTTATCACTATGGATGGTAATATCACCTCCGGATTTAAACCGACACAAGCTCTCCCTCAGGGTTCCCCCCTCAGTGCCCTATGCTTCATCGCATATATAAATCCTCTCCTGATGGATTTGGAAAAAAATCTACCAGGTCTTTTTATACCCAATTTAAGCAGAGAATTCAACACGTTTGCCTACATGGATGATGTAATGATCATCCTACCATCAAGAAAACATATTCCTTTGCTACAAACAATATTAAGCCGCTATACTGAGAAATACAGGCTGCAATTCAACCCCAGCAAGTCTGCCTCCTGGCAAATTGTTTCAGGAAGGAAAATTAACACCCTCTTCTCTGCCAAGCCACAGAGATATCTTGGGTTTTCCATATTCAAATCTACCACAGCAATGACCAAAGAGATTCAGGATAACATCCTAGAAACAACAAACAAATTCATCACTTCCTTGTCACAAGTCTACCTTTCCCTCCCTGGCAAGGTAGCACTAATTAACATGAATGTGATGCCAAAAATAGCATACTTTCTTCCATTTATCAAATGCAACAAAAGCTTCATAAATAAAATAAATGGCTTGTGCTCAAGGCTTTTCTGGAAAGGTAAAACGGTCGCGATCAGCCTCAAAGGCACTCAGCGACCAAGAAAGCTAAATGGTCTTGCTCTCCACTCCATTCAGGCATTGATTTACCAAAAAACCCACAATGTCATACACAACTTGGTAGCATCATATGGTTTTAACACAATTCTCCAAAAAACTTTCCTTCAAAAGGTAACACCCACTGACCGACCCCCACCAGACAGACAAACATGGATCACTAGAAACACAAGTTTTATCAAACAGCACTGCCCAATAAATGACTCCACATTCAATTCTAAAATATCATTATGGCAAGCATACACAATCCTCCATCCAATCTTACATCCTATAATCAACACATTTTATTACAATAATCAGAAACTGGTATCCAACTTTAAAAGATGGAGTCTAGAGGCCAAATACCTAGACTTCCTCATTAAATACAACATTAATGGACTACCTACTAATCACTTCCTCTTTTACAAATGTGGTCACAACATAGACCCTACTTGCAGCATTTGCATGAATGGCGATGAGACATTGGAACACCTTTTCTCACAATGTATGGGATTCAGAGTGATCCGAGAAATCATACTCTCCAACACCAAGATAGATTTCCAACTGATCTCATCTCTGAAAGATAGTATCAATACTAAAACCTATCCAATAATACGTCTCTCAGTGTTTTTGAACTATGCCATATGGGTTACACATTGTAAACTAATCATGGAACACCCACAACCTAATATAAAACAGGTTTTTTCCAAAACAATGATTAAAATCCAGAAGAGAGACCAACTCCTGGCATCGTCGAAAACATTTGAAGACACTTGGACATTATACAATATGCCAAACTAACAACAAGGCAAAAGGGGGGGGGGCTAACAATCAGATAACAAATATGTGAAAGATCTAATGTTCACACCATATTGGACAACATAGACTCATCAGAACCCAAACGGAAATAACAAGATAGTTAGAACAACAATGTAAACCCCAATTGTATGATTACACATCACTGTATACATTAGAAATAATAAATTATTATTGAAACTAAACAAGTAAAAAAGTTATTTTTAAATTATCCTCCTAAATCCTTGCATGAAAACTAGACCAGGAGGATGTGAATGCCTCTGAGCAATTTTTTCTATCAAAATAGTAAATGAGAAGTCTTTTTATGTTAATTACAGTCTGAAAGAGGCTGATATCTTTAGATTCCTTTTTGTAATTTTAACATCAATAAACACAGTATATTAGAATCTACTTAAAAAAACACAAATCATTATTATTTAGGATATAAATTTATAGGATAACAGCACTTTTTCTGAAAAAACTTTCAGAGATTTTCAATGAAGTGAGGGTATACAAGTTAAATATCCTAATTTATATAAAAAATGATATATTATTATTGATAATTTCTTTAAAAATAACTTTGCTTTAAAAATATTGCCTCATAATAAATACAATAACTCTGTAATATATTAGATAACAGTCATATAATACATGATTGCATTAATCAAACATTTTATAAATATTATCATCCATTTTTCAGTGTAGTGCAATGGTATAATGGCAGCGTCTGTGGGTTTGAATGATCTTAAGATCAATTCCAGTGCCATCTTGAATATAAATATTTTTTAATACTGATATTATCTTTTTTAAAAAAAAAATATTGATATTAGTTTCTTATGCATTTTATTAATCTGATTTTCCTTGGATTTGAATTACCATGGAATTTGTTACCTTGCTAAAAACTCATAATTGATCTATAATATTATCCAAACATATCTGAAGATTGTTTTTGAGTATGGGCCATTCAAATTCAAGAACAACAGAAATAGTAAAAAAACACATAGTTTTTAAAAAAGATATGTTCTGAAATATTAAATTCTTAATAAATTTCACCATATTGAATATTAATATTATTCAATAACTATTTGTTGAATGTAATAATTATAAAAAATTATTTGATAGCTCTTCTAAATGAACATGCTATTGGGAAAGTACCTAAAACATTTGTTATTTAATGAAACAAACCAAGTATTCGTTTTTTAATATTACAATTTAATATTAAAATAAAGTGCAAATGCATGGTAATAACTTCTAAAGTTTTATCAACGCAACACTATAAGTATAAAATCAAAATGTCAAACTGCATAATATATATTTAATAAAAGCATAGGATGTACCATGTGATGAAATTATTAATAGTAGAATAACAACCACATAATAATTAAATAATAGTGTAAATATTTTATTATTGAACTTTATTAATATAAAAATGAATAAGTTATGCATGAGAGATTCTGAATTAAACTTTTTAGTAACTAATGAGTGTGAGACAAACCAATAATTATTTAATGAATAATATTTCTGTAGTGTAATTTTCACTATACAACTCTCACCCAAGATAGGAAGTAGTTTCTATCCACTTTTAACACCTTGTGGAAGGATATATTAATAAACACATGACCAAAAACATGCAGAAAAGATGTATGACTCCTACCTTGCATGAGAGTGGTGTAGTGAAAATTGCGCTACAGAAATATTATTTATTAAATGGATAATCTCAAACCTAATGAATGACTAATACAAATTATTAATATAATTCAATCATGTGGTGGTGTCAAAGTTGTGAGGACAGCAAGTTTGTCATTTATCAATTAAACTGTAGTAATTCATCTCTCTCTCTCTCTCTCTCTCTCTCTCTCTCTCTATATATATATATATATATATATATATATATATATATATATATATATATATATATATATACTGAACAATGTTAATGATGTGTGTAAGAGAATATGATCTGGGCCAACTGATAAGTGCTGGTTGACATGTGCATCTTGAGGATCATATGGCTTTTCCATGTGTCTTTGGTCATATTTTTATTACTACATCCCTCCATAAGATGTTAAAAGTGAATAAAAACCAGTCTCTACCTTGCATGATAGTGGTGTAGTCAAAATTACAAAACAGAAATATTATTCATTAAATGGATACTCTCTAGTTCAATGCATGGCTAATAAAAAATATTAATAAACCAATATCTATTTTTAATAAACTAATTGACATTCTGGATAAAGTTCATCTATTATCTGCCATTGGAATCTTAAAAATTACATCAGTATTGTTGTAACTTATTGTGTTCCAGAAAATATAATAGAGATAAGTAGATATGTAAGAATCATCTTTTTCTCTCCCCAATGAGGGATGGAACTGCAAGATTACACAGAGTTCAGAAGCAAAATAGCAGAAGGGAAATTTGGCATTATTCCCAGAGAATCATTTCTAGCTATAGGAAATGAACTTTATAAGTAGCCCATTGGAGCTACATAGATTGTAAAGATAGATAATTAGAAGTATAATTACTTATACAAGATTATATATGTATACCAGATTTCCTAGATTTGAAACCTACTCCATACATGTATATATATGTATTATAATGGTACAAAAATAGCAGTAAATATGGGGATAATATGGAGAGATGGGAAATCATCATCATCTCTATTTAACATAAATAATCATCACAGATAAAATGAATAAAAAATGAGCATATATGCAAGAAATAAGAGCATGAGAGCATGACTAACAGCACTGAACAAAACTATAGATAATTATGACAATAATTAAAAGTTACAAACTGCATCACCATCAATGCTCTGGCCATAGACTACCATGAATGTACAAGCCAAGTAAAAACACAATTTTCTCTTTAAAAAATAAAATGCAAATGAATGGGCTTTACAGGAGATATCTTTGCACCATTTAGAGAACTATCTGGATGTTCACACACAAACGCAAATCCTCACATATATATAAACTAACCATTATTGCTCAGGCAAGATTGGAAGTCAGGGATCTTATGGACTGTGATTATACACAAGAGAAAATACCAACATATAATATTTTAAACCTATTTTACTATTAAGTAAATTCTCTGGAATAACTTAAAATAATGCTATATAAATTTATTCATTAGAAACAATAATGTCAAATTAAAGGTTTAATAGGTAGTCTATTAATATAAATACATCATTCTGATTTTGATTAGAAATAATTCAAAAAGCTATAATATTATAATTTACAGATATTTCAATATAGCAATAGATGTGCCTGTATACTAATATAAAATTAATATATTCTAATTATCAATAAATAAATTTAAAAAGTCAATTTAGTTTGTCCATATTGGGTACTCATATAAATATGTGCACATTCTGGCATTTATATCTTAATGATATTTCATTTGTCAATAATAAATTTATTAAATCCATATGTCCATATTATTATACTCTCACAAGACATAATTAATTTTATGTTGAGAATAAGCATAAAACAAATGCACATATACATATTTATTCTAACATAAAATAATATTGGTGGTAAGAATTTTAAATATTATCTTTTTACAAGTCAAAGTTATTTAAATAATACATTATTTTTAATAGTGAGTAAAAGTTTTTTTGAGAAAGCATTCTCTTTAACAGTTTGATTTGAAACTTCTTTTTAAACTCTGGTTTTTGTTTTTTCATTACCAATATTTAGAAAAGATTTCTGAGTTTACTTTTCTAATTCCGAAAAAAAAATCTGTTATGAATGATAACTGGAATAAATCCTCAGGAGACAAACTGTCATTTATTCTTATTTTCTTCCATTATTTTCTTTTTAGTTGAATAATTTAGCAAAAAAATATTTATTTTAAAAATTATAAATTAAATATTTAACTTTAACTGCAAAGTTAGGTATTTGAAATAATGTTATTTTCAATAAAAAAATATAGTCTAGTCACCAGGTAATATCTGTTAATGAACGATATATATATATGTTACTAGATGGAGCTTTACCAATAGCCCACTATCAAGCTTAGTTTACATAAACACTGAGAGAGATAGAAATCAATATTTCTTTCAAATTGTCTCCAACCTTTAAACCATGGTTTCAAGCTAGTTGGCTCATGTTTGTAAAGGGTAGGAAGACCAGAAACTAGATCTAAACTCCAACTCTACTAAACAGCATTTATGAAACTCATATCTATCAGTTTGAAAGCACGAATTTTTCAGATACGTAAATATCTTCAAATCCAGTCAAACAAACTAGATAGCTATATGGGTCTGAATTCAGTTCAGTCTCACCATATAGTAAAAGCCTCTGCAATCTATATTATTGCAAAAACTTTCAAGGATGCATTTATGATAAACAAAACAAGTTATACACTTCATAACTTGCTATAGCTTTCATTTTATGTTACTAGGTGGAGCTTTACCAATAGCCCACTATCAAGCTTAGTTTACATAAACACTGAGAGAGATAGAATTCAATATCTCTTTCAAATTGTCTCCAATCTTTAAATCATGGTTTCGAGCTAGTTGGCTCACATCAGTAAAGAATAGGAAGACCAGAAACTGGATCTAAACTCCAACTCTACTAAACACATTTATGAAACTCATTTTTATCAGTTTGAAAGCATGTGAGCCAACTAGCTTGAAACCATGGTTTAAAGGTTGGAGACAATTTGAAAGAGATATTGAATTCTATCTCTCTCAGTGTTTATGTAAACTAAGCTTGATAGTGGGCTATTGGTAAAGCTCCATCTAGTAACATAAAATGCAAGCTATAGCAAGTTACGAAATGTATAACTTGTTTTGTTTATCATATATATATATGGCCACAAAACTATTTTTGTTTTTCTTTGCATATAGATAGAACAGGGTATGTATAAATATAGCATGATAAAACAGGGTATGTGTAAAATATAGCACTATAAAACAGGGTAGCCTCTCAATAGCTGACTTATTTTAATCATGTCAGATATAAAACAATAGACTGGCTTCTTGACATTTTCAGGATAAGCATAGATTAGGAAAATGCTGATGATCAGTCAACTCTGTTAGAGTATAATAATACTTAAAACTCATTTCATTAAAGTTTATGTTGTTTGATGTTAAAGTAATATCCATGGTTAACATTATTTTAGTTTGGATTATAAGATTATATAGTTTGATGGACTTCAGCCAGGCAAGCAGTTCAGTACATACCATAGAAAAGCCCATCCTTCCATGTGAATTCAAACTTGATCATTATGAAATTGGCAGCAGCTGGCTTGCACTCTATATTTGCCTTCCCTTTATAACTTAATAATCTTGCTCATGATAGAATAGTATACTGATTTGTTGATATTTTCAGAAAATGTATACATCAGGTAAATGTTGGTAGTTAGTCAACCCCATTCAGTCTCTATAATCTGATAGACTTCAGGCAGACAAGCTGTCTAGTACATGCATATGGGCTATGAATCACAAAAAAGCCATTATTTCTTACATGTAAATTCAAATTTGACTGTTATGAAACTAAAAGCAACTGTCTTGCACTCTATATTTGCCTTAAGTTATAACTTAGTAATCTTGTTCTCTTTTTTATTTTCAAATCCACTTTTTATAGTTTATTGGTGTAATTTGAAAACCCAATAACTAAGTAAGTTTTTTTTTCCTTGATCAAAAAACAAAACAAGTTATGATTCTTTTCAATTCACATTAACCAAAAGCAATTTTTATCTAAAAATTTTCTTAATACTTCAAACAAACTCAGATTGTAGAATTCAAAATGAAATTATCAAAAGTTGTTTTAATTTAAAAAAATTCTTAATTAATCCAATTAAGAATAGATATAATATAATTATCTATTATAAAATGAAAACAAGCTAGATTTAGATTTTTTTTAATTATCAAAATCAGAATTAAATAAAACAATAAGTAGACCCTTTTTAATGTTTTGATTTAAAATACTGTAATTTAAGTACTTATATATAATTCCTTTGCTACCTTCTCTGGAAGTCAGACAGGTGTTTTTTGTTTAATTATTCATTTTCAGAAGTGACAAAGTATTTTTATGTTTTTCCCTCAATATTATTTTATTATAAATGTGTTATTTGTTAATTTTAAAAATATTAACAAATCAAATATAAATTAATGTTACATTTAAATAATTAATAATATTCTTTTTATAAATGCTATTTGGAATATTTAATTAATACCATAATTTCTTTGAGATATACTATGACATACAAATGTTAACATGTTCCACCATTGATGTGATTTTTTGGCATTAACCATAACATTTTCATTCAATCCTGTTGTTTAATATTTTTCCCTAACGTTTTGCAAAAATGATTAAAATTTGGAATCTATCAGTGTCAGGAGAAGCTGCAGATGATTATTTTCAAAATTATGGGATAGTGCATATATTTGTTACAATGTTGCAGCTGTGTTTTTTAATATGATTATTATATTAAATAAGTATTTTGTAGAATTTTTTTCCTTTTTTTAAAGGTAATTTTACAAATACAAAAAATTACACAAAACTTCAAATGATTTCAATTAAATAAAATTTAATATAACTGTAATATAATAAAAAACATGATGAAAAAAAGTATAACAAATGTGGGTATTCATATTGGCCAGACAGCAATTGTTAATAGCCTGCAACATCGCCCAAACATATGCACTATCCCATAATTCTGAAAATACACATCTGCATACTCTTCTGTTATTGATAGATTCCAAATTTTAATACTTTTTGTGAAATGTTAGGAAAAATAATTAAACAATGGTTTGAATGAAAATGCTCGAAAATGCAAAAATGTCATGACAATGGTATGATACTTGTATTTTATGGTATACATAAAAAAGAAATTAATTAAGCTAAATTACATTTATAAAAAAATATTATTAATGATTTAAACTTAACATTAATTTAAATTCAATTTGTTAATATTTTTAAAAATTAACAAGTAATATTTGTGCGATAAAATAATTTTGAGAAAAAAAAAACAAAATACTTTGATGACCCTGAAAATGGATAATTAAACAAAATATCTGGTAGCTTCCAACAAAGAGAGTGAAAGAATTATATATAAGTACCATAATTTATAATAATTTTAAATATCAAAATTATCATTTATCCATTAGTCTGTTATTCCAGGGTATATATTTTTAAAGTATTTACAAAAATTTTTGTTTGTGTTCATTTCTATTTTTCCTTTCAACTTTATATATATGTGTGTGTGCATGTGGGCACACACACTATCATGTTGTTATGTGCCATGAGACATTACTATCTCAGTATATTAATTCCATTATAACTATAATTAATTGTTTGCATTAAACTAATGTTAAATAGCTACTCTTATTATTGAGTCATTGTGTTCTATGTATATTTCTTATTCTACTTGTGAAATATTTTTGTTTATTTGTTCCAGTTTTTCCAGTCAAGGACACAACGCGATGACACAACAAAACAAAATATCAAATAAAATATCTGGAGCTCAAAACAGAAAGAAATTGAAGAAAATTGTAATCCTCAGAGTGAAAAGCCTGAAAGTTCTGATTTCCACTCATTTTTAATGGTAACATCCAAGCCTTTGGCTAAAAATTATGAAAATAAAAATTAGTTGGCAATTTTATATTAGTCGTGTAATTAATAAGAATTTTCCTAAAAAAAGAAGTCTGAAATCACAAGTTACTGCCAAAGCCAAGGTAGTAATATATAAATAAAAAGGTAAAATTATAAATAATGTAAATAATTATAATTTTTTAATGTTCTATTGTTTTTGTATCTTTTGTTAAATAAAATTTTATAGAATTCATTTTGTTTAATTTACAAATTTTATTTCATGGATTCTGAGGAGGGTGCTACAATTTAACTTGAACAATGGAACCTCTTACCCATGCAGCATTTCCTATTCTTTGATACCGAGAAAATATATATTTTAATATTGTAAATTAATACTTTCAATGCTGAAATGATTATTCAGTGAAATGTAAGATAGTAATATTAATGCAAAGCTAGAGATAAAAACTATTGGAAAACAGTTTTAACAGTTGATATCCCTAACATTTAAAAGTACAATGAAATAAATTTAAAGTAAACCTTTATTGTTTTAAAACATTAACAGATTTCAAACTTACTTCAGATTCTCAATAAGAAAACTGATATTATACTAAGAACTGATCACACAAGTAGTTGGTATAAAAATAGCAATTCAACAGCAAATTTTTAATTGAAATATTTGTAATATAATAAGAAAAAAGCTTTCCATTCTTATCATATTGTTGAAGCTGAAGTTTGGTAATGAATTTTTATTATAGTTAATTGTAAAAATATATAAAATGATCTATTTGGAAAATAGAATATCTAAAATTTTGTAAATTGATAGGAAAAAGACTGATGCCACATACACACAAAATATATAATTGTGAAATAGTAAATAAACAAAAGTCTTTAAATGTTAATATTGGAAGAAAAACTGTTTCAGCAATAGAAAGATAACATTAATACTAAAGAGAAAGACTGATAATTATGAAATGTGTGAAATTTTTTTTATAGTTAAATGAAATAAAAAACTCATTACATCTTTCGAAATTTCAAATATTTAAAATGATTTCATGAAAAATAAAAACGTTTCAGGAAATGCTGAAAATATTATAGAAGCTTTAAAATAAGCAAGCAAGATAATAAATGGTTTACATATATATATAATTTCTAATTGATGAATAAATGATTAGAGAAATGCAGTAGGAATATTAATATTTAATTAAGGTAAAAAGATATTAAAAATTAAGACCCATTAATTTTCTGACATCTATAAAGTACTTTGGACTTAAACCAATCAAAAAAATAAATTGGATTTAGACGTAATTTTGCACAATAGTTTCACAAGTATTAAATGAAGTTGTAGGAAAGACAAATAAGGGTTAATTGCCATTATATTTTAGATTTAGACAGAGACTAAACTCTCCATACAGTAGCGCCGCCAGTGCAAGCTAGAGTAATTAATGGATGTAAAAAGGTTTGTGCATAAAATTCCTACCTAGTGCCTACTCATCCAATATCTCCAGACTAGTTTCCAGCTTGTGATTCATCAATGAGGATCCATGCTATTATATGGAGAGTTTAGCCTCTATGTAAACAGCTCATGTAAGCCTAAGAAATGGTGATCATGTGATATTTTAGATTAGTAGATTGTGAAAAAGCATTGCTCCTGTAAACATTTCTGTGATAATTGATACTGCATAAAAACACAGATTCAATATATTGCCAAATTCTGAAAATATTTTATTCTATTGATAAGAGTCTAAGACAGAGTGATTGCATCTCTTTAAAACTTTTACAGCATCTTCAAAAAAAATATATTGCATAATAAAATGAAAAACTAAGTGAAGTAAAATACATCGAGATTGCTTAAATCAGCTAAGTTTTGTAGATGATGTGTTATTTCCCCAAAATAATGCATCAAAGCTCTAAAAATTATACAAAAACTATTAAATAAAAGCAAAAAAGTAGAGAACTGATAGCAAAGACTGATATAGAAATTAAAAGTTATAAATACCTTGGTCAGATGATTAATACAGATGAAAATATAATCGATAAAATTAATATAGAATTAGACTTAGTTGAAATGTTTTTAGTAGAAATAGATTAATATTAAAAGGAAATAAGGTCAGTTACATAAATTTGAACATTAATTTTTTTAATAATATTTACTTATGGATATGAGACTTGGGCATTTAGTGGTAAAATAATACACAAACTTCAGATTCTATAGTAAAATAGTAGAGATGCATATTAAGAGTAACAATGAGACATCAAAAACACTTAAGTGAAAAAATAAATAAGTATCACTGTCTTCATTGAAAGAATTAGTAGCTGAAATAAACTTGGCTTGGACAAGTGGACAGAAAAAATGGCAATTAATGAATACTCTAAGAAATTATAAAACACTTAGAAAGAAATTATGTATGAGGTGGGTGAAAAAAAATAGTTTTCTGGAATAATGTGAGTAGATTGACTAAAAAAACTATATTGAATGTGGTGAACCTTTTCTTTCACAGTGGATTGCTAATGGTTAAAGATGATCATGGTACAATTTAAATTTCCCATTAGTCAACAAAGAGTTTCTATTAAAATAAAACAGATAAATTATATTTTATAAACTAGTTTATTTTCCTATACACAATAATTTTTCAAAACAAATTACATTTAAAAAAGATATTGATACAACTTTACTAGTTATTATTCTTCATTTATAAATCTAACATATGTAAACATATTATATATATATATATAAGTCTTAACTGATGATGGAACAATTGTGAATCCGTATTCCACTTAAGTCATAGAGGATCCCACTGTCAGATTGTTGGAATGTTTTTATTTCTTATATTTATGTTTCATCTCATTATTTGAGTTGAAGAATTCTTTTTGTTTTTGTCTTTCATTTTATATAGAGTTTGTCTTTCTTTTAAAAATGATTTTTCTTCATCCCCAGAGAATGGTTCACATAGTAAGATATTTGATCTGCTAGAGGTGTGAATTGATTTCTTTGACTAATTGAACTATGAAAGTAAATGGATTAATACTGTTCTGCCATGTTCAATTTTTTTAATTGTGTCTTTAAATTTGCCTTTAGTAAAGTAAGTTATATAATTGTTATGATTTACTTAAACTTATTTGTACTTTCAGCGCCTACTAGTACCATGCCATTATTCTTTTTAATATGGGACTCTGGAATGGATTTTCCTTGGGCCATGACTTGAGACCATGATGTGTTAAGGAGTATAGGACACATATGCCTAATTCTGTCAAAAATAAGTAGTTCATTGGACAAATGCATGTGATAAGTTTGGATCTGTAGCATTTAAACATTGATCATTCATGGCTACATGTGGTGGTATCTTTTACTGTTTTAATTTTTTTTTCAATTTTAAATAAAAATTTAAAGTATTTGATAGAATTGATTTGACAATTTTAATCACTACTTGGATTTTAGTTCAAAGGCAGATGCAATATTTTCTAAGGCGTTGGGGTTTGTTGGACAAATGTAATTCGTATTATATTTCCAGAAATGACAAAAGTTAAATCTTTAGAAATATATTTTATTTCTTGTTAATATTGAATTTAATTCCATTATTTAAGTATATGATTACTAAAACAACTTTTGAGATTAAAAGAGAAATGTACTGTAATTCATTTTATCGATTAGATCTACTTTAATTAGAATCTCAACTAAATTTGAATATAAGGGTGAACAAATAAAATTTTACCCGACGCTATATTTACAAAATGAATAATGGAAAGTGTTAATGTTTAGAACAACTTTGCATTGTTAAATGCTTCTTTCCAATAGTTTGGCATAAAATGTATGCATTAATTTGAGGATAGTTTATTTTATTTTTTTAGTTAGCAATGCATGTGATAGGTCCTTTTCTTTTTTGTTCGTTTTTTTTTTTGTCGTGAGAAACCATCCATAGATTTGTCTGTTAGTTCGTGGACTGAGGAGATAATTCTTGGCAAACACTTTTTTTTTCAGATGTTTCTCGGATATTGGTAAAGATTTTTTACTGTCCATAAGCATTTTTTTTATATAAATATACTTTGTTTTAGGTTTCTTTAACGTTATTGATATCATCAGAGTTTTTTTTTTTTTAAGTGTCATAGCATCGGCCGGGATGCGAACCCGCAACCCGGGCAACTGCCTGCAAGTGCAAGGCAGTCGCACTGACCTCTCGACCACCAATGCAAGACATATCATCAGAGTTGAAATTAATACTGTTATTGTTTTCAACTTAACATTGGTGCTTTTAATATTTCAACATTAATAAAATTTTCAGAGAGTATTCTAACAAATGGTGACTTACTTGGTTAACTCGTAATATTTACTGAGGCTATAACCTTGATAATATGCGTGTAAAATGCGATAGTAGGGACCTCTACAGGTGTTTTAACCACAAGCTTACGATATTGTATATGATGAATATTTAAATATTAAAAATTTGTGAATAAATCAAACTGTCAAAGTAATTTTTCGTTTTTGTTTGTTTAGTTTTAAGAGAATTTTTAATTTTCTTTAGGCTGTATACAAATATTATTTATGTTCTATTACTAAAATAAATGATCAAATATATCCACAGCTTTTCAGAAATTCATAATTTTCATGAACTTATTTTTCACCTCTTTTCTTAGTTCTTTTATTGGAGGTAGTGGGAAGGGATTTAAACAAAATGGCTCTTTGTGCTAAAAAGTTTGCCAAACCTTATTGTCTCCAGCATGTTGGCATATTATCAAAGAATAAATAAAATAGAGGAAGAGGTAAAGAATGTAGAAACAAAATTAAAATCATTAGAGATTAAGTGTGAGCATATTAAGAAATTAATGAATAGAAATGATAAGGAAAAAGTAGATAAAGTTTAGAAGATGGAAGAGAATGTTATGGATGAAGTAGGAAAAGTGAACTATGAGACAGTATTGATAGGGTTTGCGAATTAGAGGATGTGGAGATATAATTGCTAGGGAAAATAGAAACAGGTATGTAAGAATATGTTTGCCTGGAGTTAGAATCAGGGATGTTACAGATAAAGAAAAGAAGCAAGGGAATAGAGATATGTATGTTATGGTATGAACTAATAATTTTTCAGAGTCGTCAGGGAGAGTAATGGGTGAGTACATAGAATTGATTAGGAATTTGAGTATGATTAAAAGACAAGTAGGAATAGTTGGATTATTACCAAGATTTGATAAAAGATATATGTTAGATAGAGCATGTTCTATAAATGAGAGATTAAAAAAATTGTGAAAAAAAATGATATTATGTTTGTGGATTTGTGGGATTTTTTTATTAGTAAGAGGGAGTATATAGTAAAGATGTATTGCACTTAGCAAAACAAGGAAGTGAAGTATTAGGGAGATTGATTATAAAGAATATTATAGTTCAGGAAACTTATAAAGTGGGATAGGGTTTTAAATTGCAATATTATCAAAAAGTAAAACAATGACTGGAATGCAAGAAATAAACAAAGAGGAGTTGATTTAGATATAAATGTAGCTGTGGAGAGGGCATGGGTCTGTAGAATTAATGGTAAGCAAGTTACTTACGAATGTAATGGGAAAAAATCAAAAGAATTTATAAAAGAGTAGATAGGAAGAAGAAATTGTTAAAATTGGATATTTGAATATGCAGAGGGGTAGAAGACCAGAAAAGTGGTTGGAAGTAAACAAAGCAGCTAAAGATAAAGAGCTTGAGGTATTAGCAGTAGTGAAAACACATCTAAAAGAAGAAGTACCTATACTGGAAGATGTGCTATGGCAGAGTATAACTAGAAAATAAAAAAGGGGTGGTAATATAGGAATTTATGTCAAAAAATATTTAAATACCATTAAGTGTCGAGAACGTTTGTGGTTTGAGATAAGATTAGAAAGACAAAAATAGATGGTGGCTATAGTGTATTTGGCCACTGAAGATAGTCAAACTATAATGGAGTGGAACAGTAGCATATATAAATGTCTAGTTAAGGATTTACAGAGTTTCAAAAAAAGAAAAGAAAATAATGGTTATAGGGGATATGAATGGGCATATTGAAGAAATTGATGATATAGATAATAAGAATGGATAGTTTTTGAATTTTTTTTATCAGCGAATGAATCTGAGCATTGGATATGAGGGATTCCTGACTTTGAAAAAGGAGAAGCCACAATGCATCACATCACATCGCATTCAGTGCAAATTATTTGAAGCTTCTGATGTAATAATTTTTGTGATTTCTATTTTATGGAACCTTCTTTTTCAATTATAGTATAAGGTTCTATTTTTATATATATCTGACATAGCTAGTATTGTGTTGGACTATTGCCATTATCTAATATTAATTGTCTTTAGAAAAATTCAAACTTTATTTTAACTTTTCAAATACATTGAACTATTAGTATAGCACATAGATTAGACTTTGTAAAACAAAAATTTTATCTATGAAATATTATGTGACAGTGGAAGAATTAAAAGAACATGAACTGATGATTAGAAGAGAAATACCAATGAACATATATTTAATTGGAAAAAGATAAAAGTACTGAGCAGAAAGAAAAAATTCAAAGAAGACAATTTAAAAATCTGCTCCCATGATAATGGCAAATATACTTCATAAATCAATTTAGAATAATATTTCATAATGTTTTGACTCTC
Source organism: Epiperipatus broadwayi (assembly GCA_028023455.1). Classification (NCBI taxonomy): domain Eukaryota; kingdom Metazoa; phylum Onychophora; class Udeonychophora; order Euonychophora; family Peripatidae; genus Epiperipatus; species Epiperipatus broadwayi. The sequence continues at coordinate 7,420,079 of JAQFVV010000033.1, forward strand.
TCATTAATATTGCCTTAGGAAAAAGTGAAGAAATCAGACGGATTCTCATAGATAAGTATATAAAATTTATACTAACTTGCCTTTGAGAGATTAGCATAGTTACTTAGAGCATCACTTTAAATTTAGTATTCATGAGTCTGTAGAGTTGATCCCTATGCTAATATTGTCACTGATCAGGCCAGGAATACCTGAAGAAGTGAGAAAAAGAATAAAGAATATCTCTTGAAGTACTGTGTTATATACTAACCAGTATGCTAATATTAACAAATGAATGTATTTGAAAAGTTTAAATTAAGTTTGAATTTTTCTAATGACATTTAGTAATTAATATTTGATGATAGAAATAGAACAACAATACTATTAAATACATTCATCATAAAGTTTCAGACAAACATATACAGGTACTTTTATTAAAAGACGAGATTCCTCTTTGAGGTTTATTATGTCTCCATCTTTTTAAGCCATCTATTAACATTTTCTATGCTGATTTAAATATGCATATATTAAGCAGTATCTTATTTTCAAATATATATCTACTTTTGCTCTAACATTGCTCATTATAATAAATAGATAGAAATTGTGTTAATTTTATTTGAATATTGTATACATTTTACTTCACTAAATCTAACAGTTTTTCATAATCAGATAACTCAAACTGATGGCAAGCAGTAAGACTAAAAATGTTTTATTCCTATATAATACACGTATAATACATTTTACTATTACTGAGTTTTTTATTTGATAGTAAAAGTACAATGTTTAAAAAAATAATAATCAGGATTGTTTTAGAATATTTATATACCTATGTGTTAAGGCTTGGGATTAGCTATTTTTATCAACTGTGTATGAAATCTAATTATTTTTATTAATTGTTGAAATGTCATTATTATAAATGAATTTCATTCAAGTGCAGACAAGATGTTAATATTTATTTCAATTTTCCTCTGTATATTATTTTAACTCAATATTGAAGCACCTGAAGTTGTAGAATGGAACTGCATCCCATTGATTTTTTGTTTATAATTATTAAAGTTTTATTTAAAAATACCGCTAACAAATTTTAAATTGTATATATATAATATACCATATAATCCTTAATTAATACTTTACAATGCAATTTTAACATATGATTTATTTCATCTTGCTTATAATTTCAACTGTCCTGCAGTCATCATCAGAGCTCTTTTAAACTTTGGGGTAGCTGTAGTAAAGTTTAAAAGAGCTCTGATGATCTGTGCGCACATATATGTAAATCAATGTAACAATTTGAATTTTGAATAGTAATTATGTAAATTGCAATGTGATCATTTGAAATTTTGTATTGTAATCAAAATTAGGAAGCTAATATGTGTGTAATCTTATTTTTATAAACCTTAATTTCAATTTATTTTTATTATTGTTAATAAACTTGTATTTCAATTGTTAAAAATTGTATTGCATCATCTCTTGGTCACATACTATAATAGAGCTTGGGTTCTCTAAGATAGATTTGTGCACAGGATGAATATATAAATGGGAATGTATATTAGTGCTTTTGGGGCATCCAGCAATGATCAATCATCATCATCCTGGTTGGCACAAAAGAGAATACTCTTTAATGCCCATGCACTACCTTTAATTTTAGTTTAGTTCTATTAAAAATTTAAGTTTATAGTTGGCCAGTGTATTAATACTACTTAAGTGGCCAGAGCATTGATGATGATCAGCATGTTTTAAATGTCCCAGCATTATTGTTTAGATTTCTGATTATTGTATTCTAGTGGATGGGCACTAAGTTGGTGCATTCAAGTTATGGTTAAATAATTGCCCAAGCTGGCAAAGCCTCAATAGTTAGCCTGGTCTACAGAAAACCCATTTCTAACCCAGTCATAAGGTTGACTGTTGATTTATATTTTTTATTGTTCAAATACAGCTACAAGATGGTCTGTTGATTTTATTCTGATGTAGTTTAGTTGTTGACCATTCAGAATGAATGGTTATTATTTGGAGCATTACTCATACTTACTTATAATTACTTTTATTATAATGCTGGTTGATATATGATTGATGTATAGTTATTTTAGTTACTCTAAGGAGTGACTGGCTGATCTCCCAATGATCTCTTGGAGATTCTCTTGATTTCATGTTCTCCTTAAATATACTACTTATATATACTTTTGTAAATTATTGGTAAAAAATCATGACTTTGTATTTAGTTTACTGGGAGTGATGTTGATTTTCCATTAACCCAGATTTCAACCCCTCTTTCTTTTCCTGTTACATTATATATATATATATATATATATATATATAATGTAGTTTATATATATATATATATATATATATATATATATATAAACTCAGACTTTCAAGCTCCTTATAGCTAACCACTCCATCTTATACAACCACTACACATGACCCATATATGTAAAAAAGATAAATGATCTTCAATATATGAATGTCATGTGTGTCAGTTGTATAAGATTAAGTGGATAGCTGTAGGGAGCTTAAAAGTCTGAATTCAATTCTTTTCTAATTACATTAAGTTTAGTATAAACAATACACTTGCATTTATATATATATATATATAAAGTGAAGTGTTTTCAAAATGTATGCATAGTAAAAGAGTGGTCTGGTTTACTGTATTGATTAACAGAACTGTAGAGTTGAGATGCATAATGCTGATAAAAACCAAAAAAATTGAATATATATATAATATCCATATGAAAAGTAAACATAATTAGTTCTAGACTCTGTACTAATAAAGCATGATTAACAAAAATAAAAAGAGCTTGTGTTAAAGCTATCAATACATTATTTCACAGTTTATGAATTGGAATTTTTATCTAACTAGCTTTTTCATCTCTGTCATCCACAATTAAATAGATAATAGAATTATTAAGATTAAATTATACAAACATTTAAAAAAAGAAATAAAATCTTCTAAATTATACTAAATGCATAAAGTCTTATTAAATCTATCTTCAGCATTCAATATAGTCAAAGAAAAAACTATCATTCATTTGCATTTTTAAACCACATACATTAATATAGATAGTATCCAAATGAGAGTTAGGATTCTACAACATAAAACACCAACAACAAATAGTATGATCGGCCAATAGTATTGGAATTAATCAATAGCTTTAGTACACACAAACACCATTTGTAAACATGATAAATATATTACAGACATATATAATGTGTTACTAACATAGACAATTACTAATTAAATTCTTAACTGAGAAAAATGAATAAAAAAAAGATATTAGATGGAGAAAAAAATTAATTTTATTTAAAATTAAATTATCATACTAAAACATTCTTAGATGGGCTGAAAAGATCAATTGATGAATATCTTTACTGGACATTTAACTATCACAATACATTTTGCATATTCCACAAAATATATATTTTAATCATCAGATGATAGCTATGTGATATTTAGTTATTGACAAATAATTCTATAAGACTTATTTATAAACTCACAAAAGAATTATAAGATTTATTTTAATACATATTGGGGGTTTGAACTCAGAATTTCACACAACCTTCAACTATCCATGCTATCTCATACTGCTTATATACTTGATCACACACATGTTAAAAAAATAAACAATCACCAATATACATATTTCATGCTAAACCAGCACTCGTCGGTCCAGATTATCATTCCCACACATATATACAATCAATTCTCAGCTTATATTAAAATGGCCAATCTTCATACTTTAAATAATGGACAGGCTTCAATCCATTCCACCCCACAACTCTTCAGCCATCCATTTCATTGAAAATCTGATGATGGAATGCTTAAAGTCCACATTGGTGCTAACCTCCTCACCCTACCTGTGTTGACCATAAGTCACTTTGACCCCTCATGTACAGGACATAATCCATTTATATACATATATGAGAGATAGGCAGACCTTACAGTACTATATTTTAATATATAAATTTTTTCTACAGAACAGGCTTTTTCATACCTGTACTCCAATATCTAATATATAGAGGGTTTGAACTCAGATTTTCACATGATGCTCAACTATCCACACTATCTCATACTGTTGATACACTTGATCGCCCACATGTCAAAAAGATAAACAATCATCAATATATGTATTTCATGCTAAACCAGCACTCATCAGTTGGTCCTGATTATCATTTGCACACATTGATTGTAAACATGTGTGGGGATGATAATCTGAACCAACTGATGAGTGTTGGTTTAGCATGAAATACGTATATTGGTGATTGTTTATTTTTTCAACATGTGTGTGATCAAGTGTGTCAGCAGTATGAGATAGCATGGATAGTTGAGGGTCATGTGAAAGTCTGAGTTCAAACTTCCTATATATTACATATTGGAGTGCAGGTATAAAAAAGCCTGCTCTGTAGAAAAAAAATCATATATTTAATACATATTGTTTTATTATCAATAGATAAGTTGTTTTTCTATAGACTCTATTATCATTATTAGTTAGTAGGTCTTATATATTAAAGCAGACTATTTTATCTAAGTTCTTTTGTCTTTTGCTCTATTTAAAAATCCTTAGTTATTTTTCTGCCTAAAATCATTATCTGCTTTCTTCTATTCTTTTTTTTTTTTTTCTAACATGAAGTATAATATCTATGGCTACATATTAAATGTTTGTAAGAAGAAAAGGTACATTATTTCCAATCAAACATTATACGCTAAATATGCTTTTGACTTTATCAGATTCATAACACATATTTTTATAATTTTTATGCATTCAAATACATTATCAATATAATTCCTTTTCATAAATTTCTCAGTCAATTTACTTTTTTTAATCAATTATCTTTTCTGTTCTGTAAATGTATATCTTTTAAATTTCCAACCTTTTTTTCTCACTTTTTTGGTTGTTCATTCTTCTGCTGCATAATATACTGTTAAATAAAAATCAATAAACCATGAAATATCTTATTAGCCTTTCTAGCTTATATTACTTTTACTTTTTAAATTTTTAAAAATGCCAATCTGTTCTATAATTTTCAGTTTAGTTTTCACTCAATCTTCTTTTTTACCACTTTTTTTTCACTGCTTCAGTTTTACTTTTATTTATTTTCATTTTAAATTTCAGTCAAATTCATCAATTTTTCAATTTTTAATTAAACTCATTCTAGTTACTTTCAGTCATAATATCATTGACAATTCCGATTCAATAACTCCTGACCAGAATGTAAATATATATTTGTCAGTATTTTCTTCTTAACCTCTTCTTATTTGTATGTCTTTCGTTAGAAGACCATTTAATCTTTAAAATAGCATAATTAGTTCGGGTTAATAATACAATGTTTAATGCTACATTCTATTTTCTGAATGCGAGAAAAAATATAAAGTACGTTCAAAACAATAAGCATTAAACGTGATTTAAAAAAAAAAAAAAAAACTAAAAATATTAACGATTCTTTGAAATAAAATTTAAATATGTTTTCGGAAATAAAATATAAGAAAAGCATGCTTAATTAAACAATTTGCACCCACTAAGAAGAGAAAATTAAAAAAAAGCGGTGAGTTATACATTTTGTTTATTTTTATATTATAATGAACGTTCTACATCTAACCACGTAAATCTAACAAATAAAAATGTATTCTATGATTTGTTACAATTATATACTTCTTAATATTTTATTTTTGTTATTTTTATACAAAAATTCTTTTTTTAAAATGATTATTAGCTCTAGATTATCATAACTTTTGAAATAATCTTATATATATCACAATGGAGAAAATACTTGCAAGGTTGGATGGAGCAATACTGAAAAAGAAAGAACATTTTAAATATCAGAAAAGTCTCTCTCCAATCAAAAATGTAATTAAATAATGATTATAAGATTATTAATAAAATTATGACAATACAATGAAATTTCAATCAATCATTTTTCAAATGAACAGAAATCAAAAGCTATATATTTGGAAAAAAACTATAGTGACTTGGAAAATCATTAAAAATTATAGATTAATAATTATTAAACACTGAAGTACGTATTTTATAATTCAAAATATTGACACCTATTATGCATATATAATTAATATAATACAGTAATTATAAATAATATCTTAAACCCGAGATTTATATAAAGAATATGATGCGATATTTTCAGATCTTTTATTTTTGTTATTTTGATTTTAATTTTACAAATAACAATGTAAATGGAAGAATCTTTAAAATTATAGTTCAAGATTTTCTATCTTAAAAAACGTTTAAGACATTATCTACTAAAAAAAATTTTGATTGGCATTTAATTATATGCAAATTTTAAGGTTCAATTCAAAATTTGATTTTTCAAAATTTAAAACACTTGACAGTTATTATCATCAGGTATGATTGATATTAAATAATAATATGCTTATAAATGAGATATATAATGCTGCAATGAATCAAGAGGCATATCTTTGAGTTTAGAAAGCATGCTGTACATTTCTGAGTATAGAAATTCATTGGTTCAGACAGGGAAAAAGAGTCTCATTGTTTTGTGTAAGTGAATTGATGAAGTGTGCATATCATTGAGATCAAGTGCAAGCATTTGAAGAGAATAATCAGAGAATGGTAAAGGATGAAAGGTTAGGTTAATTTGATGATGAAGTTTTGGAGAGTAAAAGCATAAGACTATGAGGGAGGCATGATTAGAATGAAATTGAGTTGTGTGGAAGAAACCCTTTAGCACTAATAAGAGGTCATGCAATTTAATGTAGTCATTTTGTGACAAAGACTTGACAATTCATGTTAAATCCTCTGGTAAGATGACCATGTAGGAAGATGGTGAGAGCAGTGAGTTGATTTTGAGTATTATATTTGTGATTATTGTAAGACCAGGTGGTATATAGACAAATATTATAGTAAGAGTAATAATGCAATGGTAAAATGTGACAATAAACAAATTTGCATCTGTGTATCTTTTTCTAAATGATGAAAAAAGGGGAACTTTTGAGTTATGACTAATCCAATGTTGCCTGATGGTAATGATAATTTTCTTGAACAGGCACAAAAGCCTTGCATTTTCAGATAGGATATCGGGATAATCTGATATTGGCTATATATTTTTTATTTCTAGAAGACCAAGTGTGTGAGACTATGTAATTTGAATCCACTTATTTAATTGGTGATTTTTTGAGACTGAATTCAATCCTCTAAATTCAAGGCTCCTATGAGGGTTAAAGCTTGAGTGAAACATTTAACAGCTAGTATTTGTTAGGTAAGGTTTAAGTATTAGAGCTTAGTGCTGTTTTTAAGACAGTTAATTTGATTTCATTCTAGTAATATTATTATCAGTCTGTAGAGAATGTTGTGTGTCTGATTTTATTTTTTCATGACTTACCAGATTTTCTTTTAATAGGGTCATATGATGGACTACTTTCAATAGATGGAAGATATGGTGTCAGAAAGTTCATAATGTTAGTCAATGTCTTGTTTACTATAAAGGGAATATCTTGTTGGCTGTGAATTGCTTTATCATTTGGAGCTCCAACGGGCTCAGTCTCTATACAGTATTTATTTATAGAGGTGTGTTGTTGGCAAAAATTGTGATCAACAATTTGGTTGCTGGTCACAGTAGTTTGATCAATGGAGAGATTTATTAATTGCATATCTTCACTTGGGAAAAAGCTTCTGTGAAGTGTAGCAGATTGATAACTATTATATATTTACATGTGTGCAGTTGTTATCAATAGTAGCTTGATTTTTCATTACAGATACATTGGGATATGTGACAATCTACTTGATAACATTGTAAACATCAAGCAGAAGTACAATTAGTGGCTATATAACCATGCTGATTACAGGAATAGCATTGTGGCTTTATGCCTCTTGTATATAGATAAAGCATGACCTCTTCATCCAAAATCTGCATAAATACAGCAGTTGATTCCATGCCTTTGTTTAACATAACTTTGAATTCAAAGTTGTTACTATAAGTGAGGATTGGGGGAGGGGGTATCTTTTAGATAGATTGGTTGTAATTCAACAAATCCATCTAAATTTACACAAATTTATTGATAATATCTTTAATAATAATAATAATAATAAAAAAATCAAATGTAAATGAGGAGAACAATAAAATAAAAGAAATTCACATCCAGTTTCATCCTCTTCTACTCATTCATTTATAAGCACATTTAGAGATAAGTTAATAATTCATTAATTATGTGTCACTCATTCCATATCTTAATTCTAGACACACAAATAGTTAGGTATACATTTTTGTCAATAATGATAATAAAGCAGGTTATTATAGATTATCCACACACATCCTTCTGTTTAAACTTTATTCCTTCATAGCTAGTGAAAATTATCAAAGAGTCTTTGAAATGTTTATGAAAAAGTTCAGCATAAATCTTCCAGAATAATAATAAAATTCACACATTCCAGTTATTTCTTTAATGTTAGAGATTAAATCCAGGCAAATCAGACTTATAATATAGACACATATTTCACTTGATTCTTTACTATTAGAAATAAAATTTAGGCAAAATAGATGTGAAATATAAACACACATTTCAATTACTTCTTTAGTATTAAAACTTAAAGTAAGGCAAAGTAAACTTATAATATAGGCACACATATGGATCTCAAATGAGGATTTTAAACTTAAATTAGTTAATTAGAAGTAAAGAAGATATACCTTGTTTCTATTGTTGTTTACGTCTGCATATTACTTCCCTATTTTCCTCAATAGAATTTCTGAGCTGTTTTCATCCAGAAAATCAATAGAAGTTTTTACTTTTAAGCTTGAATTATGAAAGAACCAATTTGTAAAGACAAAATTATACCAATAAAAACCTTTTTTGGAGAGAGAATTGTTGAAATCTGAAAAGCCAACTTTTTGTAAAAGTACCCTCTTTTATATCAAATTATTGCTCAATCATTGGTTTCTTCCACCAATCCAAAGTCATTCAAAAGTTCACTTTAGAAACAACAAAGGTTACTCCTTCCATTGTACTGGCATAATTAGTTACAAAATATGCAAGAATCTTTCTCTCTTGAAAAAGAAATGAAGAAAGAGAAATGAATTTGTCTTAAAAAATTAGTAATTAAATTGAAACAATAATAAATATTCAAATTGAACTAAGAATAAAATCTTTTACATTTTTAAAGCAACAAAAAAAACTAATGATAATTATTTTGGCAAATAAATTAATTGATAGTGTATTTGTCTGTTTGATAATCCACTGGTCCAGTGATCTATTAATTTATTTAAGCTGCGTTTTAACTGGTTATGCAAGCTGTGATTATGAAATCAAATATTTTGCTGTGAAACATGATATCTGGTAATTTAATGAAATACATAAATGGAAAATGAACTTGAAAGATGGCACAAGCATACATGCACATCCCTAAATGCCATACTACAGGTACTAAACTAATCTGATCAAAATATAGGTTTCTTTGATGATGAGTCAAACATATTGCACTATTTACACTATGGATTGAAGTATTATAAGCAAATAAACCAGAGAATTACATAAACAAATACCAATACTGTTCTGCAGACAAATAAAACAAACTTGGATCACCTTAAACTAAACTGACAATTTCCATGACAAGCCACTCCCATTTCTATCATTAAATACTCACTGAAGAAAAATATTAAATATCTCAAAACTTTTAAATTATATCTGCAAGTGCTTTTAAACAAGGTTTTAGGTCATTAATAAAAAAAAAATTAAATTCAGGTTATTTCATTTTTTTAGTAAGATGCAATCAGCTGTTACTCTTACAGTGCTATATAATTACAATCAATATTTCTGGTGCTTATCCAGAAGGTTACAATATATATATATATATTACAATAACGTGAAAGCTAAACACCTTCAAACAGATACACTTTAAACATGCTTACGTGACAGCCAATCAGATGGAATAATGATATCACATGGGACTCTAAATACTAAAACACAAGCCAGAACTATTAGAAAAAGATGGGACCCCATCTTAATCTATGCCTCAATTTTATTTAAATAAGCCAGACTCAAGTATTTTGAACTAAGAGTGTGAAGCTTAAATACCTTCACATTTAATCCACTAAATATTATATATATAAATTAACAACGCAAAATCATCTGATTTACAATGAAGCAAGATTTTAAATCTAATGAAATGATATTAATAAATGTAAATATATCAAATTTAAGCATAAACAGAAAATATTATAATAACATGAAAGCTAAAAACCTTCAAACAGATACGCTTTAAACATGCTTAAGTGACAGCCAATAAGATGGAATAATGACATCACATGGGACTCTAAATTCTAAAACACGAGCCAGAACTATTAGAAAAAGATGGGACCCCATCTTAATCTATGCCTCAATTTTATTTAAATAAGCCAGACTCAAGCATTTTGATATATTTACATTTATTAATATCATTTCATTAGATTTAAAATATTGCTTCATTGTAAATCGGATGATTTCGCATTGTTAATTTATATATATAATATTTAGTGGATTAAATGTGAAAGTATTTTCAAAATGCTTGAGTCTGGCTTATTTAAATAAAATTGAAGCATAGATTAAGATGGGGTCCCATCTTTTTCTAATAGTTCTGGCTTGTGTTTTAGAATTTAGAGTCCCGTGTGATGTCATTATTCCATCTGATTGGCTGTCACGTAAGCATGTTTAAAGTGTATCTGTTTGAAGGTGTTTAGCCTTCACGTTATTATAATATTATCTGTTTATGCTTAAATTTGATATATATATATTGTAACCAGACAAGAACCAACCCCATTCTTCATTGGTTTTATTTCCTGATGAACATATTGCAGGAAGGAACTATTGATTGGCATTCCCCCATGCAGACATCACCCCACCTACAATAATATTTCCTGCTCATCACAGGATGTAGTGCCATAGAGACTGGAAGAATCTAGAAATTTATGTGTTTGGTTTCCCAAACTGTGCCACTAGAATTCCATCTCACTACAACCTTGCTTACTATCGTCTGGTTATGCCAAACATATCTCAGGAGGCATGAAATTCTTGTGAGCAAGATGCAATGAATAATTTACTGATGCGTGGAATTAAACAATTAGATTAATTTTTAATAACAATTTTATTAACAATAATTCATTAGCAAGTCCTTCTAATATAGTTCATATAATGAGAAGAAGTCTAGAATTATTTCAGGTAGGTTATCCAAGCAAACCCCCATTTTTTTGTTCACATGATGAGAAGAAGTCTAAAAAAAATATTTCATGTAGGTTATCCAAGAAAAAAACCATTTTTTAGTTCACATGATGAGAAGAAGTCTAAAGACACAATTCAGGTAGATATACATATACAATTAATAAGCAAATGTTTTTAACCATTTATTCCAGGTCTATAGAAGCATTTTAAGCAGGTACACATGCACAATTTATAAATAAATGTTTTTGACTATTGATTTCAAGTCTATAGAAGCATTTAAAAAGTAGATGAATAAATAATATCAGTATTACAATTGTTATTCCAGGTATGTGAAAGCATTTCAGGTAGATGTACAGATAATATCAATATTGCAATTATTATTCCAGGTTTGTGAAAGCATTTAAGGTACGTATACATGTTATATTAATACATAAATGTTTGGAATCATGTATTCCGAGTCTGTAGAAACATTATATGTGCAGATGATAACATGTAGAAATATTAGATGTGCAGATAATATCAGTATTGCAATTATTATTCCAGATTTGTGAAAGCATTTCAGATAGGTATACATATTATATTAATACATCAATATTTGTAATCATTTATTCCAGATCTGTAGAAACATTTTGAGTAGATGTGCAGATAATATCAGTAGTACACTTATTATTCCAGGTATGTATTCATGTTATATTAATACATAAATGCTTGGAATCATTTATTCCAAGTCTGTAGAAACATTTTGAGTAGATTTTCAGATAATATCAATATTGGAATTATTATTCCGGGTTTGTGAAAGCATTTCAGGTAGATATACATTTATACACATACATTTATTATTTTATTAAGATATATATAACACACACAAAAGCATTTATGATTCATATAGCATATTATTTTTAAGAATCATTACAGGTAGGTACACAGGTAATATCAGCAATTCCATATTTATTATTTTTACCATATCTTTGATTGACATTTCCATTTAGCTGATTCATTTGAAATAAATATTACAATTATTATTAGAAGTATTTTTATTATTTGAACATATCTTAAATTTTATGAAATAATTGGCATTTAACTAATGAAATATATAACAAATATATATAAATATATATGTGTGTGTGTGTGTGAGTGTTTTTAATTAAATAATAACAATTTTCATTTCTTGATTTTATTTTTAAATAAAGGTAAAAAAACTATTGTCAACTTTTGACTGAAGTTAATTGATTGTGAAAACTTTTCTTAAGATTAATAATATAACATTTTCTCTCTTTTGTTTTATAAAAATTAATAGCTCTAATTTTAATTCATATTTTATTGTACTTGAATCATTTTTAATTGCTTACCTCTAAATTTCATGTCTTTGTTTATTACTGCATTACTAAAAAAAAGGGGGGGGGTCTGTCTTGAATTGACATTAAAACTTCTAGGCAAGGCTTGAAGTTCACATCTTTTGCAGATGGAGAGAGGACAAGTGGTCTCTAGCTGAAGATCATATTATGATGATTTTTCATTAGACTTTTGATGGTTCCATTAAGTCACTTTTTAGTAATCTTGTAGCTAAATCTTGTATCTCTGAATCAATTAACTATAATAATAATGATAATAATTTCTGATTTTCCACACTATTTATATTTTTTCTCTCTGACAAATGGATTCAGCTTACATGTTTCTTTTCTTCCATTGGTAGAAGCTTTTTTTATCCTTGTCCACATTTTTTAATCCCCCAGATCATTGGACAGTTTCTCTTTAGTGGGAACATACTTTTAATTAGACTATTTTCGATTATCTGCCTTCATGTGTTTTTGAATCTTGATTTTTTTATTGCTTGCGGCATGGTGATTTGACACCTACATTTATTCTGCCTTAGAAGTTTTTTTTTCAATCAGAGTCTTAATGTTTGAAGTTTTTTTTATTTAACTGATAATAAAGAAAGATTTATATTTTCTTTAATTACAAATATAAACGTATTTACTTTTTTCATTTTTTTTCATTTTGAAAAGTTCGATTTTCTTTTCATTTGGTTAAATCATTATGAATTAACAAATTATAATTATTTCTTCTTCTTGAAAATATTTAGTTTTCCTTAAAATGTTATTAGTCTTTTTTTAAAAAAAAATAATTACTAGTTTGACTTAAAATATTATTAGTCTTTTTAATTTGGGGGTGGAGGAGAGGGAATCTCCTAAATATATATGTGAAACAGTATATCTGTTTCAATATATATATATATATAATATTACAAATCGATCTGTATTTCTTCAAAATAATATACATAAACTTATAAATAAATATTAGAAAATACAGTAATTAAAATTTTTAAAAATAGATAAACGTCACTTAGAAGCACTTTTGACTATCCTCGTAGTCTTTGTCAACTAATACTTTGAAAAGTCAACTTTCCAATAATTCCATAATCTTAATGTTTGCTGCCTGGCGATTAATTAATTTTTGATTGTATTTATATATTAACATAACTTCCTTGATTTTTCTTTTACTATTATTTCTTTCAGTTTGTAATATTTTTACATTATTATAATTGAAATCAAAACCATATATACATGATTTATTATGGTAATAAAAAATGGAAGCTGATAAATTATCATTACCTTTATAATTTAGTTTTATATTTTGAACCCTTTTTAATAACAAGTGCTCTTTTGTTCTTTTCTTCAAGGTGCATCTTGACTCACCTATATATCTGCTATCACAGCTACACATCCATTTATAAATGATACAATTTTTATTTGTAAATAAGGTTTTATCTTTAGAGTTATTTATTAATTTATTTAATGTAGGTGTTGCATAAAATGCAATGTCACATATATCTTTATAAATTTTCCTGCCTGTTAATTTGAAATATATGGTATTGATATCCAAATTCTATTATCAGAAGAATTAACATCATTATTAATCTTATTTTTATTTTTGTATTTATATTTTGAATTAAAATTTTTTAATATATATATATATATGATAAACAAAAATGCAAGTTAAAAAACTTGCTAACGCTTGTATTTATGTCCACAGATGGCGTCCTACCAAAAACACCTATCAAGCGTATTTTCGTTTACATAAACGTCAGAGTAGTTAGTATTCACTATCTCTAACTATAATTCCACTTTCAGATCATGATTTCAAGCTATTTGCTATCGTCAGTGAAAGACAGGAATAAAGAAACTAGATCTAAATACAAACTCTGAGCGTTTATGAAACAATTTCTATTCAGCTTGCAAGCGTGAATTTTTTAGACACGTAATGTATATATATATATATATTATCCAATGAGCTTGCCAATAGCTCTTAACAAGCTTTTCAGAATATCTCTAATCCCAGACCAGTTTGTTTCTGACTTCCTCAGTGAGGGTCTGGGGTTGTGGATCTTTTGAAAAGCTTGTTAAGAGCTATTGGCAAGCTCATTGGATAACATTTGTGATACAAGCTTGTTAAATTAGATTATGTGATATATGACTTGATTTCTTTGCAATTATATTTTTGCTCTTAAGGCTTTGGTAATTTTATATTGCTAAAGCTATTAATATATGATGTATTTGAACTTAATTCAGTTCCATATGGATATTAAGTTAGATAGCTGGATTTCAAGACATATGGATGTCTGAAAATTTCAGATTTTCTACTTAATAATTAACCATTAGATAAAGTTATGGGCTTGACCTGATATTTTAAATCTAATGCTTGAATATCCTAGCAACTCACTGAGGAAGCCAGGAGAAGAAACCAGTCTGGGGTTAGGAATATTCTGAAAATCTTGTTGTTAAATTAGGTCATGTGATATATGACTTGATTTCTTTGCAATATATATATATATACTTTTTATGTATATAGTATTCATATATAAAGATTATAGTATAAACAAAATTGTAAAAAAAATTATAATAATATAATTATTACTAATAAATTGCCCACAGTTTACTAAGTTTTCACTCATTCACTGGAATAATAAGAATAAGATAAAAGATTACCATATTTTTATTTTTAATATAAAGTAAATAATAAAATGTCTGGATTTCTTTGCTATTAAATACACTCTGGGTGATATTCTTTTTTTTTTCAAAAACTTTATTTTATAAAAATATAATAATGATCTTATCAACTTTTAACATATTGTAAAATTTTGTAAAACTTTTAGCATTGCACTCAGAAAATATTTTATTTTGCAAAATATTGTACATCAACTTTGGAAAAGCTAATAAACATCACATGATTTCCATTTCCTATGCTTGCTTATAACTGTTATTAAAACAGGCAAAAACTCACTATACATATTGCCTCACTGCAAGCTAGAGTAATCAATGGATGCCAGAAGGCATGTGCATAAAATCCCCATCTAAGGCCACAAGCCAGAAACTAGTCGGGGAATATTGGATGAGTAGGCATTAGATGGGGATTTTATGCACAAGCCTTCTGGCATCTATTGATTACTCTAGCTTGCTGTGTGTGGCAATACGTATAGTGAGTTTTTGCGTTTAAATTTGGAAAAGATAATAAGGAAGAATAAATTATATGTCCTTTCAACATAAACTGAAGAAATTTTATTAATAAGTATAATTGTGTAAGGCATTCTGAGACAGAAAAGTGGTTTCTAACACATTGTAAAATTTATTTACAAATTTTACTTTTTTAAAAAAAATGGGATTGCATATAGTATTCAGAGAAGGAAAGATAGCTGGTTGAATATTATAAAATTTGCAAACTTTAATGTTTCTTTGTTTGTTTGTTTACATTTTTCTTTGGATAGTGTATAATTGAAGTCATAGTTAGATATGAAATAGCTTCTGGATCCATTGCAATTGCTTTTTTAATGGCATGAATAGAAAACATGCAGTTTGAGCATAAATATTTACATCTAAATAACTTCTTATATAGATCAATATTTCTTTGATTAATGCAATATTGGAATAAGACAAAGTGAGCTTTTTTATTTGCTATGTTGTGGGGATGATGACTTGGAAATAGCCATATTTTGATAATTTCTATAAAATAATTTATATATTTTGTTTCTTTAAACATTATCATTAGATCTCATTTTGATGATTTTAATTTTTGCATTATAGGTAACAAGATGGGTGAGAAAGGTAATGTGGTATCAAAAGATTTGGATAAAGAATTTATATCAGTATATTTGTACAAAAGATGGGATGATTGTGTTAAGAGGATTGTTGAGTATTATAGTAGTAAGGAATGGGATAAAAAATAGATTTATTAATAAAGAATAGGGAGTTAGAGAGATGGAGAAATAATATGGAAAGTAAAAAGAGTTTAAATATATATAGAAATAAACAGAATATTAGATGTGAGTTAATATATGATAATAGTAAGGAAAGTAGTTTATTGTTTAAGGCTTGGACAGGATCTTTAGCAACAAGAGAATATACATGTAAATGTAAAAATATGGGTGATTTATTTTGTAAATTATGTAAGGGAGGAATAGATAATATTAGGTATTTGTTAATTGAATGTAAATACTTGAAAACAGAAAGGTTACATATAATGAAGTTATGGAAGAATAAATATGAAAAAAGTGATTATACAGAAAGTGAATTATTGGTTTTTATGCTGGGTTTGGGAAAAGATAAGGGGGATTTAGATATAAAGGCCATAGAGTTGACAAAGATTATGTTGTGGAAATGGGATGTAGCAGAATATGGGAAAACTTAGAGTGGGGAATGGAAAATTAAGTGACTAACAAACTGGGCATAAGTGCTTAGATATTATTGACTTCGTTTAAGGAGAAGCCACAGTACATCACATCACATCACATAGGCATCTTATATATTAATATCTTATTTATTACTCATAACCAGTTATTTTTGTTAATAAAATATATAATTTATTGTTCAAATTACAAATATGTATTTTTTATTAATATTTAAGTATCAATGTTTTTCATTTTCAGACTTGAATAATGTTAATTAATATATAAATTGTTGAAACTAAATCATTAACCTCATGAAAAATATGGCAAGGACTTCTTCAAAATCCAAATCTCGTATGGCAAAATCTCGTGCAAAAACAAAAACCAGGCGAACAAAAGTATTTTCTAGCACACCGAAAACTCTTGCCGTCAATAGCTATCAACTGTTTCCTTATTCTTCAGCGGTTCCTGATTTTCATTTTCATTTAAAAAGTGGTCAGATTTTTTTAATACTTGGTGCTTTTACCGTGTTTGCAGCTCTTTCTACTCTATTTTTATTAAAGATCTTCATTTTTTAGAATTTATTAAAGGTAATTTGTCTGTTAATAATACTGTATAAAAATATGATACTCTAACATTAAATTTTAATAAGTTAATTTAAAAACATTGGCTTACAGATGCAGAAATAGAAATACATTAAACTCTTAATTAAAATAGTGAATAAATAAGAATGAAAAATATAAAATAATTTGTCACAACTGAAATAAAATTGTTATTATTAGATATGGTATAGTTTAATCAAAAAGTATGTATATTTAGAAAATTTGTCATAATCGAATGGTAGCATTACTTCCTATTATGTTCATGACTTGAATTTTAATTTCCGTTGGGTAAATTTTGGAATTTTTTTATACAGCTATTCAACAACTCCCCTAAACATCTAATATTATTTAGTAAATGAGTAGTTATTATTATCTAGAATAGAGAATAAAAACAAAGATATAAATCCACTTCAACCCTCATTATCTAGCAATTGGAAAATCTGCTGAATAATTTATTCTTTACTGTTGTTTTTGTATGGTTGTTGCTCTCCAGTCGAGCTATTCAAAAACTGTTTTGTCTATACTTTCAATATGGTTTGCTGAAATCCACCTATTGCTTATTTCTAAATAGTCTAATTGCATTTATTATTTATTACATATTAATTTAGTGGTATATAATAATAAGTTTCTTAAGGTTGCAAATAATATAATTATTTCTTCTTTTCATAAATATTACATTATTGATTTTATATATATAAGGGTTATTTTGTGGAAATTGTGGTATTTTTTATTTTTATTTTATTTTATTAAATATGATTGCACCCAAAAACATGATTTATAAACATCTTT
This sequence comes from Epiperipatus broadwayi, assembly GCA_028023455.1. Taxonomy (NCBI): domain Eukaryota; kingdom Metazoa; phylum Onychophora; class Udeonychophora; order Euonychophora; family Peripatidae; genus Epiperipatus; species Epiperipatus broadwayi. The sequence continues at coordinate 7,438,257 of JAQFVV010000033.1, forward strand.
TGTTCATGAAACATTCATTTCAATATACATATATATGGTATGGAATTTCCAAAAAAGAAAACAGTTTGGTCATTATTATTATAAAATTATTTTTAAAAAATGATTATTTCATTATCAGTGACCCACCAGGTGATCGTGTAGAAGATAGAGTGACTATAACCTAAAATTTTATTCTATTTAATTATAGCCATGGATAATAACCAGACAGAAGCTTACTTCAAACACAAATCTTTATGCAGATCCAGTTATATTTCCTGATCATCATCTGTCCCATATATACATATATATTAATATTCTATGGTTCATGCAGATCCAGTTATATTTCCTGATCATCATCTATCCCATATATACATATATATTAATATTCTATGGTTGAATGTTTAAATGAATTTTGTCAGAAATGCTAAATCAAAATATTTTTATTTTAGATATTGAAATATAATATTTATCTGTTAAATGAGAAAATTTATGAGAAACAATATCTTTAAATAATAACAATTAATTTATTTAAACATAACAATGAAATATAAGTTTAACATCTTTATATTTACATAATCAATAAAATGAAATATATACATATACAGCAAAAAAACAAAAATAATTTTAATACAAATCAAAGAAATAATTCATGCTTATCTTTAATTTTTCACCAAACTTGATTTCCAGTTCAAAGGTTAATAATAATAACAATAATAATAATGATGATGATAATGATGATGAAGATGAGGATAATAATGATAATAATAGTAATAATAATAATAATTGCCATGGGCACTCTAAAAATTTAGAATTGGAGCAATTATATAAGCAGCACACAATACGATTGAAACTATATATATATAGGTATTGGACATAAAAGCTTCAAACACATCAACTCTTCAATCCACCTCCTGATTATTTTGGACTACCTGAAACAAACACATCATTTACCACTAAGGAATTTGTGATGAAACTTGCCATTCTGTCCAATTCACTTCATCCAGGCACTCATAGCATACCAAAATTTGTGTATGAGCACCTCAGCCTTTCAACTACTCAAGTGTTATGCAATCTTACAAACTATCTCTCAGAAAAAATATACAACATTGAGAATCTTTATTTAATTGCAATAGTACCATTTAATAAGAAAACAGCCCAAATAACTACCCTTTGCAACCTTCGGCCTATCTCTATGGGCCCAATAGCCATTAAGATTATTGAGAAATTCATTAAAGACAATATTGAACCATATCTGATCCTGTTTATTTTGCCATATCAGTTTGCAAGAGATCAATCATCAACAGGACAGGCAATGCTTCTTTTTAAAGCAATTTTGAGCTCAGTGCAAAGCCAAAAAAAGTATAGCCCAGTTGCAGTCCAAATAGACATTGAGTCAGCTTTTGTCTCTGTGGCAATTGAGATATTAATTGAAATATTGGCTGCCACCACAATACCTTGTGCTCTTCTATATGCCATAACTAACTTGCTGCTGAAGAAAAAAATACACATCACACTCAGTGGCAGAAATTCCATATCCTTTACTCCAACACAATCAATCTCACAAGGATCCCCATTGAGTTCATTACTCTTTATGTTCTACATCAACCCTCTATTAGTGAAAATCCAGCAAACCTTCATTGGCATCCAAATAACCAAACCCATCTCAACAGGGAACATCTATCACTTACATGGATGATATAACTGTTTTCCTTCCATTCAGAAAACACTGAATTTGCATACAATACTACAAGAATTCACAGCTACACATAAACTCAATGTCAATCTAAACAAGACTTCAGTTTGGTCACTTCATAACACTAAACAATACACAGGCTTATATGGAGGGGGGGGAGTCATCTGCCTTTTTGGGTTTTCCTTTTTATATGAGTACAAATGCAATGAGGGTTAAAATCCAGAGCAAACTTGGAGCAGATCACTACTTCATTCTCAAAGGCATATCTGTCAATATATTCCAGGATACAGCTGTTTAACCAGCTAGTCACAACAAAAATTACCTATTATTCATCCATTATTACTTTTTCTAAAGGTTTTATAAACAAAATCTTTTCTTTCTGTCATAAGCTCTTGTGGCAGAAGAAGACAGTGTCAATATCTGCAAAACAGCTCACCAGACCACCCATTTATAATGGCCTAGGACCTACAGAAGGCCACAAACCTAATAATAGCAACAGTTAAACACTTTTTGATGCTTCAATGCCTTCTCCAAATAACACTAACAGATAGGACACCCCCTGCCTATGACCAACACATGTCCACATAGATATCACTATAAACAATATACAAGTATTCATACTGGCAAATTTATTCATTAATACATCGAAATCTGAGTCAGGACACCAATCTGACAATGCTTAGAATTAATAATAAACAATTACTCTGCAAGTTTAAAAAATGGTCTCTGGAGCCAATATATTTTTTTGTTGAGATTGAATCTTCATGCACTGTCCACATCATATTTTCTGAGATACTGAAGACTGTACACCAATATTGATCTTTTTTGCTCCCTATTCCACAGGGCTGAAGAAATGCAGCAACATCTGTTATATCATTGTCCAGCCCTAGACAGAATTCACAATATTATGACAAGAGCATATAGACAACCCAACACCCCCTTTACATAGACAACCCAACACCCCCTTTAGACAATCTTCAACTCATATTACAAAGGCTCTATACCATCAGTCCATGCAGCCACCTTTGTGTTTTATGCATATTGATGCACTCATTGCACATTCACCTTAGGTAACAACACAGGGTGACATCCATCAATATTTAATATCAAACTGACAAAATTATGAGCCAGAGATAGCAAAATTGCACAACCAGACATTTTCACAGCAACTTTGGTCACTGATAATACAACAATCAAATCTGTAAGATGACTCCATATAACTACCAATTATTGTCATCAATTCTTTTCACCAAAAGATGTGACATGTGTCAAAAAAATAGAGAGAATGTAATCTTTGACTGAATACTATTGATATAGAGGTCTGTAACAAAAAAATTAAGACTTAAACACTGGAAAACAGGCTAAACTCAGTAACACAACAAATATAATGTCGATGTTTGCAATTGAACAGTGATAACACAATGTTGTTTTTGAGAACTTAAATTACAGGATGTAAAGATCACAAATGTAATGTATACATATATACCTGCGCCCCCCCCCCTCATAAGTAATTGTATAAGATATATTCAAAGATAAATTAGCAAATAAATATTCAAACTATCAGTCCTTCCCAAGAATTTATAATCCTAAAAAAGATGTTATATATACCTTAATTTGTTCTTTTCACTAGCAATGTAAACATATGCATAGGGAGTAGCCCGGGTGTCATCAATAAAGTTCTGCTTTGAAACATAATAATAATTTTAAAATTTTTTTTAGAACATTCAAATGAATGTTTTTAATTCTTTTATATCACGTGACTTTAACCTTATAATGATAAAAAAAAAATCATTGTGTTATTTTTTTAATGCAAGAGAAAAATAGAGTGTTTTGCAAATATTTATTTATCATATTAAAATAATCTTAACAAATTTTTTTTTGATTTTGTCTATTGAGCTCAACATATATGAAATGTTTTTTCTTTCTTTTCTTTCGCATTTAAAATATTTGTTGATTTACTGTTTCATTGCTTTATGTATACATAATAGAAGCTGGTAGATTCATTTGACACAATTTTCTTTAATTGTGCTTAATAAAAGTTTAATAATTGTGCAGGTTCTTCTTTGGTATATTATTTATTTATTATTTGACTGTTTTACTTTATTTAATTAAATATTTGTGATTTGATACAGCAACGGCAGATAAATCTGACAATGGTAAGATAACTAGGCATTTATTTTCTGTACTCAGACTCCATAAAAACTGTATTTTACAGAAATATGGAATAAGTACTCCAACTGGAATTTTACTCCATTATAATAAATAAATTTGAATAGGAGCGTCCATAAATCATTTTTACAGCTGCTAATTTGTGAGCAGTATAAAATTAGTAAAAATCATGCATCTATAGCTGACAGAAATGCTAACTTTTTTCTTGTTGTCTAGTTACTTTCAAAATTCCCATAGCAACAATGGAATACTCTCCCATCATCTGCAAATTAACCTGCATTTATATTATTATTGTTTAATATTTAATATTTTTACAAATAATTTTATTTTCACTCAAATTTTTAAAAAAATTTTTTTTTCATTTCTTGCACATTTATTTTCTCTTTTAATTTGATAACACATATGATTTTTTTTAAAAAAAAAAAAGAAAAATTAATCTTTAAAAATAATAATCCTTTTTTATTTTCAGAAGTCATGCATGTGATCTACAATAAAGAGGTTACAATATATATAATAGTGATTAGATCATGTTAGGTTGTGGAAAAATTGGATTTATATAGATCTGCCTTGAGTGCATATGAGTTTTAATGAAATGATTTTCATTTAAATGAGACTGCTAAATTAAAGCTTCATACATCAAAAGGAGTATATTAATGCTCCACTGACCTTTATAGCATATGTTTTACCTTTGACTACTATGAGATAAAACTAATTCCCACACCAAACTTATTTCTATTTAAATATCACTATTATAATCCTTTTGATGTTTGAAGCTTTAATTTAGCAGTCTCATTTTAATGAAAATCATTTCAGTAAGACTCTTATGCATACAAGGCAGAGTTATATAAACTCAATTTTTTCACAGGTAATATTGACTGATGAAGTCAATATTATATATATATATAATCCCTATTTTGTCCGTTGTCTGCAATTCTGTTTAATGGGTGACAGCTTCAAAAATAATAATAATAATAATTATACCTAACTAAACCTCAATTTATATTATGAGAATTTTATGCAAATGAAGTAATTCCACCCTTTATATTTAATAATCAGTAATTTTTATTACAAAGCATATTTTATGCAAAGGTAATAATTTCACTATTAATAAAAAAAAAACACTCAGAAAAAATCCCTATAGTATTTAACTCATGAATAAAATGTGATTACAGTACATTATGTTTGAAATGTGATATTTAGTTAAGGGGGAAATAGATGCTATAATACTGTATTTATATTTAGTTTTGGTTAACATATAACTGAAGCCATGTGATTTGATATGGCCTAGTTCATGCAAATTCTGCCATTAATAGTTGTCCATACCACTGCAAAATTCACATATCAAATATAACAGGAATTTTTAAAAATTTTAATTTAGAAGCTTAATTTGATTATGAGTATTTTATTCGAAGCAAATAATCCTGCAAAGCAAAAAAAAAAAAATTGTTAAAGCAATGAATTAAAAGAAAAATGACAGCCTTTATTCTGTCATTTATTTCTATAACAATAAAATATTTTGTTTAATTTGCATTAAAGCATTAAAAAATTGTTAAAGGAACCAATTAAAAAAAGGCCTTTACATAGGTTGGGTACATCTTGTATATTACCAAGTTTATTTATAATTAGAAAATATTAATAATAAAATTATTACAATTATATAATTAAATAAACTTGAACTAAAACCATCATCTTAATTAAATATAAATATAGATACATGAATATTTTCCTTAGATTAATGAATATAATTTATAAAATTATGAATCTAGATTCCACAGATTTTTAAATTACTTTAGCCTATTTAAATTTATATTATTCATTATATCAATTGATTTTGATCATATTAATTGATGCCTAACCTTTATGACTTAATTACTATATGTATCTCTGTGGTGCAAAACAAGAAAAAATGACATGAAACATTTTCTTATTAGGGTTTTAATTTATAATGATTTATATATTTACATTTTTTATATAAGTATTCAAGAAGTAATATTAACTCAATAAAATAGCCAATATTAAATGATAAAACTTTATATTCAATATAATAAATGAAAATAATTTTCAATGACTTTTTCAGTTTATATCAGTGTATCTTTTATGTCAAACTCACCATATGACATTCTTATACAAGCACAAAAACTGAGACCACTATTTCTTAGTCATGTTAAAACAACCTTTGCTCTTCTGATGAGCCAATGATATCAAAAACAATCCCCATACCTATGTTAACAGTGTTTCCTAGTTCCATTACTCTTATAAACATGCATTTATTTATATATTAGTAAGTGAAGATATAAAAATTTAATAGCAATCATGTTTTAAAATTTTTTAATAACTTTACAAGAGTTTCTTTATCAACCTTCTATTGTCAGTCTTAATGGTTTCTGCATATCCCCAGCTTGTGAAGATTTATTTTAATGTTTTGATAATACATTCTGCACTGGTATTTTTAAAGACTTTGTACTCCATCCAGTTGGAATATGACTCTAAGCAATTAAAAAAGTGTAGCCATTCATTGACCTAGCATGTTCCCAATATAGTCTTTTCCATGATTCTGATAACTTATGCCATGTGTCTAATATTTGGAAGCAAGTTAATGATGATTTACATTCTAAATAATTCTTTACCATTTCCTGACTCATATTAGACTACCATACTGTAACGGAACAGAGGTATTATGTGTGTGATCAGATTTCTAACCCTGTAACTGAATAGTAGCTAGCTCCAGTAATTGGTAATTAATGGTAACAGAATGGAATAAAATGGTTATTTATGCCACTCATTTTATTGTACATTAAGGCAATGGTATGAGTTCGAGCCCCTAAAGTTCACCAGTTGTAAATATATCATATTTGATGGTATGCTTAGTTCCACTCTGATATATATATATATATATATATCATTTACATATGATTTCCCTTAGATCATTGACATCATGGGTTCTCATATTCCTATTACTCCTTGGTATTAAAACTCCACTGTTATATGCATGTTTCTAATAAGCTAGGGTGATGATTACCATAAGTTTGACATAAAACTATAGTTATTTACATCTGAGTTACATGTGTGGTATAGCATGAATAATGGGAAGTTAGATAAATGAGGAATACACAAATTCTAATTAAATAAAATAAAGCATTAATAGTTTTATTCTATTGTGGGTGGTTTACAATCTTTTTGAACAAATAACTTTGATGTTTGGGTAAGTAAGATCATTTTTCATTTGATTCATATAATATTATGTTCATCCTTCTAACCTTTGACCCTATGTAGGATGGGTATCCACTACCCACTCTAACCATTTTCTTAATTTAACAATGCAATTTTTGATTATTTTGATATGATTATCCTGCTGACCAATCCTTCTATTCCCTGACTTTAACTTGTCTGCCTTAATCCATGGCAATGTGTCATGCATTATTGATTGTCCCCTTTAGGTATAAAATTCCCCCCTTGATGTTACTGGTGTTTATGATAGCAATAGCCATTCATACAAGAGGTTTAGTCAGTTATACAGAATAACAAATAATAATAATCAAGTTAATTTAACAATAACAATAAACATATAAAATTGTTCAGTACTAGTGCAAGAATTTAATATTTTATAGATATCTCACCTTTAGTCAGTAGATTTAGTGGTCATCATCTATGGATTCTATATGATATATATATAATTTAACTAATTAAAATTGTTAGTTCATGTAGATAGCCATTCTTCAGCACATGGATACACAGATGATAAGATGGCTGGTTTCTTCTGAATTAGGAAAATTCCTGGATCTTGACAGTTGGTAATCCATTTAGATGTTGTCTGATTGTCTTCTCAGTAATCAGTCAATGACTCATCAGTGGAGAGATGATGTTTCTTGTTTTACTGCTGCTTTCACCATAATCCTAGTGAATATTATGTTTTTCTGATGATGGTGAAGAAATTACTGATGTTATTAGCTTATAAAGTCGAATTATTCATAGGCATATGACTGGTGACCTTCCATCTATGATGTTTAATGAGTTTCCTATCTCCACATTCTTTTATATTGCTTATTATTCATTAGAATTAATATCTTCTATAGATTAGAAGGTGTGTGGTTTTTCTTTTTTTGTTGTTTCTATAGCAAGCTAATAATTCTTCTTATGAGCTTCTTGTCGCTGAGTAATAAAATTTTACAAGAATTATTCCCTTGGAACTATTAACATAAGTCTTTTCTATGGAAATATATTATTCCTTTGACCTCTATAAACTTTTCCTCTTTTAATCTTTTCCAATAGTTTTTAGAGGTAATTTGTTCTTTTATAAAATTATCAAATCATAAATCGAACATTAATTCCATATTAAGCATTATTTTAATGCATATTGATAGCTTTAAAAAAATTATTATTCCATCTTTTTTTTTTAAACCACTCAGTTTCTTCCTTTTTTACATATATCCAGTCTGTGTCATGAGCATGTTATATATTATGCTGTATTTCCATTATTTACATGATTTAATTTCATTTAGTCTTTTTTAAAATAATAATAATGTAATAACTTAAGTTTAGATTCCATTTTTCTTTGTTACTCTTTTATACTAAATTTGTCAGTTTTGTAAATTGAGCATCAATTACTCTTTTGTCATAGTCAGTAGACTTTACACAACAAAAAGAAAATAAAAACAAAAGACAATGGCTCAATCTACTTATAAGATAATTAATGTTAAATTTTTCTACATAACAAGGAGTGTTAATAGGTTTGTTATATCTTTAATTAAGTATGTTTTGTTTCAGATCCTCTTTGTTTCTAATAGGTTGGGACTGTGCTCTTACAATACATATGATCTTGCTAAGACTTTCATCTGTACTAAGCAGTCAGTCATAATGGTGCAATCATTTCTTGTAGACAAATTTTCATGTGCATTCCAAATAGACCATAACAGCATAACTTGTTGAACTTTTTTCCAATTATACTTTATCCAATTTTGTAAAGTTTATAACTAGTCATTTTTTGCCCAATTAGCTATCTTTAAAATGTTCAATGTTTTAAAATTTCACTTCTTGATGTTGCATCAGCCCAGATTCTTCCCCACAATTTGCAATACTATGTACATCTCTATTCTTTCTCCCCATTTTAATTCCAAATAGTCTGAAATGTGTTTCTACACAGAATTGAAACTTAAATGCCTCTTAACTATATTCAATGGTAGAAATTCAACTTTGGATTTGATTTTAATGGGTACAGTTATTTTATTGCATAAGTTTATTTTATTTCCATTAACATCTGTGGCTATCTCATCGGTTTTCTCAAGATCAAGATCAAGTTCATTTTTTTTCCACTAATTTTATACCAGTCTTTTTGTGGTAATAAAAATAATCCAACACTCTTATCCACTTATATAAGTTCTTTGCTCATAGATAACATCCAACAGAATACAATCATTCTGTATAATTAATCTTCTTAATATTATTTTTTCTTCTTACACTGCCTCACCATGATTTAAGTTCAAACTTGACTTGGTTTTTGTACTCCAGTATTTATTTTGGAAAGTGCAAAATAAATGTTCTATTGAACTACAAATGTTATATTTTTCTCTTCTGAATTTGCAATATTTCTTCATTTGACCTTTATTTCTGCAGCAGTGACAGATTAAACATCATTTGAACTCATACAGCTGAGAATAACAGCTTTTGTTTTATTGGGACTTTTGCATTACTTCCTGTGGAATATGTTTTTTTCTATTGTGTATTTATAAGTAAAACATTCATGTAATAAAACTTTCCTGAACTTGTCATCCATCAGTCCATATATTAATTGATCAAGTAGCATGTTATCCAATTCAGAGTTAAAGTTACATTCCTTTGTGAGTGTTCTTAATATAATATAATTTCAGAGTGACTGTTTTCTATACCTAAATCTTAGGCATGCCTCCAATTAGTTGTTACTGAATAAGTATTCAACTTATCTTTTAACTCCTCAGTGATTCTGGAGTCACATGGTCATTTTGCCTTTGCACTATATCTTTCCCAGATAGCTGCTTTAATTTTGTCAGGTTTAATTCTACTAATTATCATGTATCACTCAATATGTTCAACATATATTTTCAAAGTCAAAGCATTATTCACATCAAATGTCTATTGTTGTTTAATAATATTATTTTAAATGTTTGCACAGATTCTTCAGTTATCAAAATGTTTTTCATTCTGCATGCATGCACAAGTTGTTCTGCTACACTCATAACTGCACTAGTCTACTAGTGTTTGTACAGACTCTTCTAAACAAAAAAAGAAAACTATGACATTCTTTTGTATCTCAAGAGTATTCTTTCAATAACAGACTGGTCCCATCAACAACTCTATAAAAATAAAATAAAAATTAAGATAATTTATACTTAACAACATAAGTTTATTCATTTGCCAATAAATGTATAAAAATAAAATAATTAAAAGCAATTAGAAATTACTTCTTAAAGTTTAAAATCCATTTTAATTTATAATAGTGTGAACTACTTATTCACATTCATAAGCATTTTAATATAGTTTGTAAAATTATGTGTTACTATTAACTATGGTTTTTTATACACTTATATATTGTATAACTTATATACTTGATGATTTCATAATAATCATTTATTATTCATCCAACTTTCTGCTGATGATTACATATATATTGAATATATCAGCACAACACTGAGTAGACCATTGCAGAAATTTTACATCTGTTCTTTCTGCATAATCTAAGCTCATTGCATCTATTATCTTTTATTATCCTTCAAAATTGTTCGGGTTGTAGCAAATTTTTCTAGAGTGATATACAAGTACTGCCTGTATATAATTATAAAATTTTAATAAATTTTATTTACATTTTAAATATATATACACACTGTCAGTCCAGAAGCCATTCAAAATTTTTAAAAAAAATTTAAATGAAAAATACCAACATAGAAGGAAAACTTAATAATAAAGAAAGAAAACATTTTTGTATAGCACTGTTAAATCAAAACAATAATTATTGCATAAGCTGAGGTACATCTGCTTTATAGCCAAAACTTTTATTTAGGAAAATCATAATATTCACATAAGTAGTTTTACACAGGATCTTAAAAAAAAATTGAAATGAAAATGCCACCGCACAAGGAAAATTTAATATTGGAGAAACTGCACATATAAAATTGTATATGTGGAATTTTTTTTTAATGATTTCCACATTATTAATTTTTTATAATTTAAAATATTTTTCTACTAATGAATATTAAATACATTAACTATTTCTAGGCCTACAATAATTAAAAAGATTGAATAGGAGTCCTTAGTTTCTTATTAATGTTAGAAAAAGCACATAACATTTTCTTGTCAAACTTTTATCAAAAAAAAAAAAAAACAATGATTATGATTCTTTTTAAAATTTACAATTTGAACAATCTATAAATTACTCTCTTATTTCTTTATTATTTCTAATAGCTAAATTTACTAAGTAGAATATATTTAAAACGTATTTTGTCTTAGCTGCAAAAAGGAGTTTGCTGTTAAATAAAAGAGACACTTTAATTCTTCTTTGAAGTGTCAAAGGAATGCAGGAGGGAAATTCTTCTAGCCCACTCCAAATGTTCTTGATGTTGCAACTGTTATTACTATATGATTGTTCAAATGATATATCAACATGGATTACATTCTCACAAACATTATCAGCTTCTATGGTGAATTTATGGACTTTTGCCTCTGAGTTTAAAATCAAGAAATGCCATGATCGTTCTTTGCAGTTGCATGATAGTTCTTAACTGAAATTTCAGAAACAGAATAAATAAATTAATTTGTAAATGAAATTTTTAAAAAACAGATATTTGCAATCATGGCAGACAAAACTAAATTATGGCTTTTATTCATGGGAGACTGTAAAGTCACTAATTAAGCCAGAAGTTGGCAGTCAAAGTGGAAGGTGATAAGAATGCCTTATTCTAGCTTTAGGCTTCCATTTGATGATGAACTTTTATTTGGGTACTTGTAATTGCAGATCACTTTCACTTAAAAAAAGATTATGCAAATTGGAAGAAGTGTCTGATATTAAATGAGACATTGTTGAACTTTGTGAAGTTAAAAGAAAAAGTAAAGAGACAATTAATATTAAAGGTGGGCATCTATTATATTTCAAAGGCACAAATATTGGAAACACAAATGAGATGAGTGGATGAAATAATGAATTTAATAAAATAAAACAAAGGAGAGACAGGGAAATAATCGAGATTACTGAATTTATTTTGCATTAAAATAAAAAAAGCAAACAATCCAAATACATTATTTTTATATCAATTTTTAAATTTACTAACTTTATAAACTCAATCCTCCTCTTTCATCTTATTATAACTCATATAATTTAAAATTAATATATTTTGTTACAAATTTAAAACAAAAATAAAATCAAACTGGTTCAATGAAATATAAATTTAACTCAGTGATTATGATAAAATTTCATTGTACCATAGAGCTTATACGTCAGATTATTCAATTTTTGGAAATTTCTCAATTGATTCACTCCAACTTGTTACATCAGATAACTTGTAGGTAATATATGAATTCATTTATAGTAACAGGAATCATTTAAAATAATGATACAATTCTTTGGAGCAGTAGCAGACAATGAGAGATTTTTAAATGTTGAGTTACTCAGACATTATTATGATTTCAAACATAAAATATATGATTGATATGGCCCTGGAGTTTGAAAAAGATTTTCAGAGTTTATAAACTACTATCAATAAGTGATTTAGTATATAATACTGACTGGTTTTTATGCTTACTAGTTAAATTCTCAACTATAACTGTATAAACTAATAGTGTATACTGACATTACACTGATATACTATATTATAGATCTATATACATATTAGTTGTTTGGTTTTACAAATAGAACTTCTGAAAGCATTAACTCACTCAACATTACTTTCTAATTAAAACCACTTTTCCAAATGATTACATTTCTTTTACTTTTTAAATTAAGACTTCAAAGCTAGAATTCTTTGCTTGTTAGATTGTGTAGTGATCTCAGATCTAATGTTATTCACTGATGAAAGTCACAAGCTAGAAACTATTCTGGGGATATTGGATAAATAGGCACTAGATAGGATTTTATGCACAAACATTCTTGCATCCATTGATCACTATGGCTTGCACCGGGTGGCATTACTGTCTTGAGAGTTTGATATTATTCCAACTTTTTTTAATTTTGGATATTCTTAGATGAATTTATTCTATGCCTTTCTGTTGATTTAAAATTCTAATTTAGTCAAGCATTGGTGGTCGAGAGGTAAGCGGCAACTGCTTTACAAGCAGTTGTCCCGGGTTAGCGGGTTCGTTTCCCGGCTGATGCTATGACACATGAGAAAAAAAAATTCTAATATAATCTGTTATCTTTTTAAGAAACACTTTTTAAAATAGATTGCTTTAAAAAAACGTTTTGTTAAAACAGAAATTAAATTTGTTTTTCTTGATTAACTCAAGTTAAAAATAAATGGATTTATTTAAAATTACATATAAATTGTTATACACTAATAAACATTCTCTCTCTTTGTCTCTCTCTCTCTCTTTCACACACACACACACGCACACACACATATATTGGATTTTATATACATGTGTGCTTAATTAACTAATATTTGAGTTTTAACATACTTATTTAGATTTATTTGGCTAATTAATTTTTTTTATATTAAAACAATATTTCTTTCTATATATATCCTGCCTAACACTCTAATACTATCAATAATTTCTTAGTACCTATGTTACAGCCTGTGAATTTATTATTTCAATATGTTATAATGGTCACATAGATGTATTGCTGAGTTATATGCTTATCTGCCTCATCGATATTGTCATTAGATTTATTTATAGAGGGCACAAGAGCAACATTAATTGATGTTCATTGATAAGTGCAGGCAGAATCAACCACATATTTGTATACAGATTGTATTCAATCTCATGATGTAAATTCTCATTCTGTAATTAAAGATGACGGGTTTTTCTCATTTACCAATTTATAATGAAAGAAGAATTTGTGAAATTTTGACTCTATTTATTGACAAATGAAGACACTGATACAAATAATTTGAGTATCAAACAAAATTTATTGAACATAACAAAATAATAACAATAACAATCCTGATCTATCATGAAATAAAATTCCTTCCAAAATGATCCATTAATTAATATTTTGTAAGTAAACATAAAAATTATATATATATTAAACATGTACAATTTTAAAATTTTCTAAATCTGTTTTATAGGTTAACATCATGTATTTACTTATTTTGATTTATGATTGTTTTATGTCTGAAGATTGGTGAGGATTCTCCGCCTTTAAACTAAAAAATGACTAAACCATCAATTAAAGTTACATTGAACTATATTAAGATTATAGATGTTAATGAAAGTATATGGGTAGTTGCTAGACATTGTTTTTAGATACTATGCTATATATAAGTACTTTCTTCATACATGGTATTTTTAATCCATAGGATAAATATTAGAATGGTATATGAATATAGCCCAGTTGCCTTCTGATATTATTAATATTTTAAAAAAAGTTCTAGATGGATAATAATAGAAATGCTGTAATTGAAAATACTACAAATTTTTAAAAAATATAATCTATGATTTAATGAATATTTTTTCTAATACACAACAATCCACATTCCTGAACATACTCCTTTCTGATAATTTCTGACAAAAATGGAGTCCATTTACTGGCCATTCCAATCCTCATTGTTTAAGGGTTTATGGTTTTTTAATGTTGTGTGATTATATCAACTAATTGTGACTATATGCTTGGGTTTTGATGATACTTCTTATTCACTATCTTTAAAATTATTACATTTTTACCTCATTTGCTGGTAATTATTTTATAATTCTCAAATATATACTTTTTTTAAACTACAAATAAAAGAGCAATACATATTACAATAGTAAAAATATTAATTTTATCATTTCTTAGTTTTAATAGATTCCTACAAATAAGCTATTACCAAAAATGCTTCATATTTTTATTGTATCATTAAAATATAACAAAAAATATCAATCCTTGCATATCTAGTTAGTTGAAAAATAACAAATTGTGATTGGTCAATAGGAGACAGACAATTTATATATTTCTTGATGGGAACATGTTTAAGAATTGTATTGAAAAGTGTGAAATTCTGAAATAATCTTTTTACTTCAATTTTTTCCCTGTTAAATCCTTCAAATTTTAACATTTTTTTTTTGCTGTAAGATAATTATTTATGCTACACCAAATAAAATTGACACTAAGAAACGAATAAATACTCATATAGAAAAAAATTTATTACCATTATTCAAAAATAAAGACTTGGAAAAATTATCATGCAGTAAAGTAAGTATTCCTACAAATCCACTGAAAAAAGAAATTTACCTGCCATAAAATAAGATAATAGTACATATGAGCATAAAGTTGAATAATAAACTTTATTATAATCTTTTAATGAAAGGTAAACAAATTTTATTGTAACCATTTAAAAAAGAAATATATACTGATTCCTCCCATCTAAAATTAAACATGGAAATCAACAAAATGAAATGATATAAATCAAAAGAACTTAAATTGAATTTTCTATGAAATAGAATGATAAATAATACAAAGAGAGCTTCAAATAGAATATTAAAAATAATGCTTCAACCTTAAAACTGAAATTAAGATTATGAAAATGAATTTATTGAAATGACTATTTGTGATAGCTGCATAAGAATTTTAGAAATTCAATAAACTTTTTAACAAGATATTGATTGATCAATGAATGATACCAAGGATAGAAACATTTTAATATTAAAATTTGATTTTTGTAATACTAGTTTTTTTTTGTTTAAAATAATTATATAATTTGATTTTTAGTTGGGATTACACTTATTCTATAATAAGAATGAATTAAACAATTCAAAACAAAACAACACTCTCCATATAGTAGTGCCATCTTGTGCTAACAAGAGCAATCAGTGGATGCCAGAAGGCTTGTGCATAAAATCCCTATCTAGTGCCTACTCATCCAATATCCCCAGACTAGTTTCTGGCTTGTGGCCTTCATCAGTGAGGAGCCTTGGATCTGAGAGCACTGCACCTAGATCTTAGGATCTAATGCAACCCTCCAGCACGCACCTTTTAACTCTATTCAACTACAAAACTATGAGAATGAAATTGAAAACACTATTAATATTTTCAATCCAAGCTCAATAGCTTATATAGTCATATGGGTCTGAACTCAATTCAGTACCCATACATTTTGGTGTCTTTGGCTCTTTAACAACCATAGCCACCACTATCCTATTAGGCAGGATTGGTATTAAGCCACTAAACATCACATGATCACTTTCTCATACTAGCACAATAATTGTTATTAAACAATTCAAAACAAAACAACACTCTCCATATAGTAGTGCCATCTTGTGCTAACAAGAGCAATCAATGGATGCCAGAAGGCTTGTGCATAAAATCCCTATCTAGTGCCTACTCATCCAATATCCCCAGACTAGTTTCTGGCTTGTGGCCTTCATCAGTGAGGAGCCTTGGATCTGAGAGCACTGCACCTAGATCTTAGGATCTAATGCAACCCTCCAGCACCCACCTTTTAACTCTATTCAACTACAAAACTATGAGAATGAAATTGAAAACACTATTAATATTTTCACTCCAAGCTCAATAGCTTATATAGTCATATGGCACTACTATATGGAGAGTGTTGTTTTGTTTTGAATTGTTTAATAACAATTATTGTGCTAGTATGAGAAAGTGATCATGTGATGTTTAGTGGTTTAACACCAATCCTGCCTAATAGGATAGTGGTGGCTATGGTTGTTAAAGAGCCAAAGACACCAAAATGTATGGGGACTGAATTGAGTTCAGACCCATATGACTATATAAGCTATTGAGCTTGGATTGAAAATATTAATAGTGTTTTCAATTTCATTCTCATAGTTTTGTAGTTGAATAGAGTTAAAAGGTGGGTGCTGGATGGTTGCATTAGATCCTAAGATCTAGGTGCAGTGCTCTCAGATCCAAGGCTCCTCACTGATGAAGGCCACAAGCCAGAAACTAGTCTGGGGATATTGGATGAGTAGGCACTAGATAGGGATTTTATGCACAAGCCTTCTGGCATCCATTGATTGCTCTTGTTAGCACAAGATGGCACTACTATATGGAGAGTGTTTAAGTTTTGAATTGTTTAATAACAATTATTGTGCTAGTATGAGAAAGTGATCATGTGATGTTTAGTGGTTTAAGAATGAATTATATAAGGAGAAATACTATTACTGTTAATTGTGCTTTTACATTTCTTTTATAAAAAGACTAAAACTGTATATGCGAAAATTAAATATTAGATAAGAGAGTGTGTATATAAGGTTTGAATATTAACTAAAATACGATCTCCTTAAAATAATATGTGTGCATAAGTTACATGTTCTTAATTATTTTGTCATTTAATGCCAAGGAAAAAAATTCTCCCAAATCATTACTTTTATTATCGAGACTTCATTATTATTATCTTTACTGTTGATACAGGGATTGTCTATTAAAAGAACATCTTTTTGAAAAGTAGTTTAAGCCTAGCCTTTTGTTTTAATAGATACCTAAGACTGTTCTCCTAATTCTCATATTTCAAATAGTTAAACAATATTTCGTTTTAAATTCAAGTCATACCTCATACATACCATTAGTTTTTATTATTTACCTATTATGTGAATCAAGGCAAGATTGTTTATTTGGGAACATTTATGTATTTTTACTTAGTGGTGCCTGATCAAAAATAATATTATTTTCAATCATTATCAGTCCACTGCATGATAAAGATCTCTTCAAGTTCAACTTCTCTGATCTCTAGCCTCTTTTCTCCACATCACTTCTGCACATTATTTTATTTCATCCATCCATCTCATGTGTGATCTCTTTCTAGGTCTTTTACAATTTCTTGGAATCCAGTTTAAGATTTGAACTGTTTGTTCATCTATTATCATTTCTTCTAGAAATATATCCAGATCAAATCCATTTCAGTCTCTTAATTCTTTTAATGATGTCAGTAACATCTGTTTGTTCTCTTACCCATATATTTCATTTTCAATCTCTTATTATTATTCCTAACATTCATGTCTCCATATTTCTTTGAGTGATCTGAAATCTGTGTATCGCTCTTCCATTAGTGTCCAAGTCTCATATCCATGAGTGAGAACTGCTAAAACACATTAATTAAAAACCTTCCTTTTCAAACACATAGGCATATTTCCTTTTAATATTAAGTTATTTCTATCAAAAGCACTCCAACCATGTTTAATTATATGATTAATTTTATCGATTATGTTTCCATCTGTAGTAATAATCTGACTGAGGTATATGTAGTTGTTAACTTCTGCTAATTCAATATATCAAGCCTTATTTTCATCTTTTGAGAAAATCCATTGAACATTACTTTAATTTTTTAAATGTTTACCTTTAGTTCTACTTTCTTACTTTCATCTGATAACTCTAGTAACATTTCCTGAAGCTCTGAAGCATTATTTGCAAAAACAGTTACATTATCTTCATTACTTAAATAATCTCCATTTACTTTTATTCCTTTAGGCTACTTTTTGCAGCATCACTGTAAAAAGTTTTGGAGATATGGATTCACTCTGTCACATATCCTTCTCAATATTAATCTTTGTAGGATCATTATGTAATCTAATTGTTGTTGTTACATTTTTATAATATTCTTCAGAATATGACAATATCCTGGGTGTATCTATACTCTTGATGATCCATTAGCCAGCATGGTGAGTTTATTGGACCTTTACCCCTGAGTTTAAGATTAAGTAACACCATGGTCTTTCTTTTCAGTTGCCTGATGGTATTAAATGAAATTAAGGTTTCAATTTAATTTTTTTAAGGCAGAATGAATGTGTGTGTGTGTGTGTGTGTGGAATTTTTTTTAAAAATAAATATGTAGTAATCATTCATCAATCATCACCCATTATCATCCCACTGCATTTCTGTGTAATAATGTTAAATATTTTTCAAATAGAAATTAGTAGCATTTGACTACTAAAATAGATATTTAAAATACTCATACTGCCAAATGCATATGATTTTACTTATTTATAGGAAAAAAGAGCCTTTATAATTTGGGAATCTTAAATTTCATACAGAAGGATGTATATGATTATATCCTCCTAGTTACTTTTCCAGGAGAACACTCTTCACTTCTCTCCTTCTGGATTGCACTTGCCACATCCATATTCACTCACTTATTGTTACATTTTATTATTATTCAATAGATCTAAGAGATTTATAAAATTAATTTACTATTGTAAATAAATTGCTTATACATTTAATTATGAATTTAGATTGAAAAATATTTGCTTGTCTAATGTTAGAATAATAGTTTGTAGGTAAATCCTAGCCTACATGTCTGGATGCTTTTATTTCAGCAGCTATGACATAATATTAACTATATAAATTAACTCTATTATTTTATCTCTTAGAACCACAATAGTAGCATAATTTTTCTCCTTTTGTGTAAAGGGGATTGAAGAGTAGGAGAGGAAGCATAAAGTTAAATATAGAGTAGGTGGCTTGCAAAATAAGGAATATGAATTGCATTTGTATCCCACAATGCATATATAATGGTCAGAAAAAAATTAAGCATGATGTGGTAGAATGTACCATAGATTACTAGGTTTATCACTTGAAATGCTTAAATAGATCTAGGAAGGATGCAACAGATTTGTGGTTATGTAGACAGTGAGTAAATGTAATAAAAAAGGTGAAATGTGGTTTCTAAGTGTAGATAGTTTAAAGAAAAAGTCAGTAGAGATAGAGCAAAATGCAATCGAGAAAGATAGGATAGAGTATGGTTTTTAGTGGAGTGACAAAAGTTATGGGTGGAAAAATTAGTAGTGCAATGGAGATTGTTTGCCAAAAAATAAGTAAGATAGAGAAAAAGGTAAAGGATGTAGAAGCAAAATTAAAATCATTAGAGATGAAAGGAATTATTGAGTAGGAATGATAAGGAAGGTGGTAAAGTATGGTATGTATGAAGTAGGGAAAGTAGGGAAAGTAGACTATAAGACAGTGTTAATAGGAGATTCTCTAATTAAAGAATGTGGAGATATAATTGCAAGGGAAAATAGAAACGGGTATGTAAGAGGATGTTTGCCTGGAGCTAGAATTAGGGATGTTACAGATAAAGTAAAGAAGCAAGGGAATAGAGATGTGTATGTTGTGGTAGGGACTAATAATTTGTCAGAGTCATCAGAGAGAGAGAATAATGGATGTGTACATAGAATTGATTGGGAATTTGAGTAAGATTAAAGATACCAAAATTTGACAAAAGGTATATGTTAGATAGGACATGTTCTATTCTATAAATGAGAGATTGAAAAAGTTGTGTGAGAGAAATGATGTTGTGTTTGTTGATGTGTGGAAAGAGGGAGTTATTTAGTAAAAATGGATTGCACTTAGAAAACAAGGAAGTGAAGTTTTAGGGAGTTTTATTTATAAAGAATATAATTTGGGAAACTTATAAATGGGGGTAGGGGTTTAAGTGGCAGTGTTATCAAAAAAAAAAAGAATGGATGGAATGTAAGAAATAAAGGGCAACTGATTTAGAAATAAATATAGATGTAGAGAGGAAATGGGTCTGTAAAATTAATGGTAAGCAAGTTATTTATAAATGTAATGGAAAAGAAAGAGTCAAAAGAATTTATAAAAGAATAGTTAGAAAAGAAAAATTGTTAAAATTGAATATTTGGTATACAAGGTGGTAGGATACCAGGAAAGTGTCTGAAATTAAACAAAGTAGTTAAAAATGAAGAGCTTGGGGTACTAGTAGTAGTTTAAGCACATCTAAAAGAAGATGAAGAACTTATACTGGAAAACTTGGTATGGCATGGCATAAATGGAAAAGAAAACGTGTGGTGGTATGGGAGTTATGTCAAAAACATATTTACTGTAAATGTTAGGAAAATTTGTGGTTTGAGATAAGGTTATAAAGATGAGTGGATGGTAGCTATAGTGTATATAGCCACCGGAAATAATCAAACTATAATGGAGTAAAATAATAGCATATATGATTACCTAGTTAAGGATATACAGAATTTTAAAAAAAGGGGGAAGAGCATGATAGTTATAGGGATATGAATGGGCATATTGAAGAAATTGATGATGTATAGATAATAAGAATAAACAGCTTTTGAAGAATTTTTGTCAGAAAGTGAATTTGAGCATTAAAAATTTGTCAAATATTTATGAGGGACAATACCCATGGTCTATAAATAATATATTTCACACAATAAGTTGTGTATTAGTAGAGAAAGAGGGAATGAATAAAGTATGAAAAAGTAAAGTATTTGATAATGAAGAGAGTATTAATAATGGCCATAATTTCTTTATAATAGAAATAGTAATGTGATGGAAAATAGTAATAAAAATAGAAAGGATAGTGATTGATGTGGATGGAGAATACATGATAAGAATAAGTTAAAAGAATATAAATAAAAATTAAAAAAAACCATGGAAGAGTTGGTTGGGGAGAATATAAGGACTGGTGTGGTGAAATAGACAAAGTGGCAAATAGACTTTTTAGGTGAGAATATTCAGAAGAATAAAAGTAATAGGAAAGTGAGAGTTAGTAAAAGTGTAAAAGAGAGGGGGAAAGCATTCAAAGAATATAAGAGTGCTATTAAGAACAATGAAAGTGAAAAAGTTACTGCTAAATGGAAAAAGTATTTAAATAAAAAGAAGTTGGCCAAAATAGATGTCACCTATTTTGTTTTTGTTGTATTTGAGAGAAATTGAGAGAGCAATAGAAAGACTAGAAAGAGGGATAAAGATACCATTAATAGGTAGCACGGAATATACATTATTGCATCTTTTATTTGCAGATGATGTCTTCTTGTGCAGAAAAGGAAGGGAAGATATGGAAGTTATGCAGAGAACATGCACAAGGATGGGTAAAGAGATGGGGATTAAATTTTAATAAGAAAAAATCAAAAATAATGATGATTAATACTGGGAAAAAAGAAGACAAAGAATTTTTATTGATGAATATAAAGTTAAGTGTGATGAAGAGATATAATTATTTGGGAATTGTCTTCAGTAATCAGAGAAATTGCTTGGATTAATGGGACAAAAAACTGATAAATGAAGCAAAGAAAAGAAAGGAATTAATAAAGAAATTAATAGTGTTTCATATAATAAATATGATTTAGCTAGAATTGTATGGAAGTGAATGGCAGTAGCAGGGTTAACATATGGTAGCAATATGTTATGTGTTAGTAAAGGATTATTAGATTACTTAGAAAAAATACAAAGAGAAGTAAGAAGACATGCATTAGATGCAGATATATGGACAGCAAAGGATGCAATTCAAGGAGAAATGGGATGGTCAAGTTTTATATGAGAGATGCAAAAAGCAAAATGAAAATGTTCAGTAGATTGCAGTTTATGGTAATAAGAGAATAGACAAAATAGTATTTAATTGGATTATGAGTAAAGAGCAGGCAACAATGGGTGAGAGAGATAGTATGGTATGCAAAAGATTTAGGTAAAGAATTTATGTCAATATGCTTATACCAAATGTGGGTTGATTGTTTTAGGAGAATTATTGAGTGTTATTGTGGTAAGGAATGGGATAGAAGAATAGCTGCATTAAAAAAGAATAGAGAGTTGGAGAGATGGAGAATTAGTATAGAGAGTTAAAAGAGTTTATATATATAAGTAAAAGGAATATATATAAATATATATATATATAAGTAAAAGGAATATTGGGTACGAGTTAATTTATGATAATAGCAATGAAATAGTTTACTGTTTGAGTTCAAATAGTGATTATACATAAAATGGGTAATTGGTTTTTATACTGGGTTTGGGAAAAGATAAAGGGGATTTAGATATAAAGGCTATGGCATCAACAAAGATTATATTGTGGAAATGGGGGATAGAGCAAGATAGAGAAGAATAAGGGAAAACTTAGAGTGGGGAATGAAAAGGGAAGGTAAAGTGGCTAACAGGTTTCTTTGGGTATTGTGACTGAGAGATTCCTGATTCTGTATAAGGAGAAGTCGCAGTGCATCTTATTACATCACGTGGATATATTTCCAGGCTGATAAATTTGATTTTTTTCATCAGGGGATGGTTTTTTTAGGTGTAACTGACCCTTATCCAATCCAGATAACTATTAAATATTTTTTAGTAAATGGGCACTTAGATATGTTTAACTTTAAGAACAAAACAAGAATTGAGAAATATTCAAACCCTTAGGACTTGGCACCTGAAAAACCTGTTGAGAACTGACAATTTCTTCTCTATCCACTATGGAGACTGCTAGAAAGGCTGTTTTTATTATTATTACTATAAAATATGTCTATTATTTGTATGTGTTTGTGTATGTATGTGTACAAAAATATGCTAGATTTATTAATATATAATAATTATTTTGCAAGAATAGAAAATGATGCATTAATTTAACAGTTTAAATTGTGTAAGATTAATAACATAAATTATATGTATATGTAGTAATTTTCAAATATGTTTATTTTTAGGAGAAATATGGTCAAATCCTGAAGCCTCAAGCACTTACATAAGACAATAATGAGAAAGGAAAAAAAACAATGTAATTAAATAATTAAAAATTAAAATAAAAAGTTAAAATCAAATAAACAAATAATGGATGGTCTTAAATCTAAATTTAGTCAAATTACTTAATTAGGAATTACACATATTAACGTCAAAGCTTGTTTAACCAACAAGGCTATTACAGGGTTTAAGTTATAGTCGAGATTTTATAAAGTGGCATCAACAATAGCTTCATGAGTCAGTTAAATGGTTATAAATAGATAAAGAGTAATTATGATTTTAATGATACGTGTTACTACAATGAGAGAAACATAGATACTATACAGATGTATAGCATTTTAAAAATTATAAAGTATTTGTTGAAATTTTCAGATAACAGAAAAATTATATTCAATTATATCCATAATGTTAAGTCTATTTTAGTAATGTAGAAGTGCACAAAAAGATATTATGTATAAATTTCAAAATATATAGGAAACTGAACCAAAAGATATTAGGATTTGGAAGGTATTTCGTTTCAGTGAGAATTTGTCCAGTAGTGTTCAGGGCAGTGATAGAATGCAAACTCAAATGCTAAGAGTTTTAAATCAATTGTCACCTGAATAAAATTAAAAAATTTCAGTTTAATCTGGTTGAATAAAATGGTGATTATTCAAAAGTTACTTAATCTTCAAATAAATAATCCCATGATTATTTATTTTTATTTATTGAGAAAAATAAGAATTTGTAACCTATAGTGATAAAAAAAAATTGTAATGTTCTGATCTATCGTGTCAGCCGCTTGATGACATTGATGCTAAGCAAAAACACATTGATATAACATCCCTAGGCCAGCCATTCTATAAAACTACAATGTTTATAAAATTAAAAAAATTCAAACAAAATATAAAAATGTAAGCAGATTTTTTGGAACAGTAATTAATCAGAGACTGGCTTTTTTGTGTGTGTGTCGATAAAAAATTTCGAATAGTAAATAATAGTACATAGGAGTCTTTTTTGGACAGTAATTTCAATAAATTTTTACAATGAAAGCAGACTTTGACTTTTTTGGGACAGTAATTAATCAGAAATGCACTTCTTAGGGTTTTTTTTTTAGTTTGCATATATGCGGTACTTTTTTAATAGAAAATTAAATTAATTTTTACCCTTTTTGGACAGTAATTAATCAGACACCATGTTTGGGGAGGGGGGAGTAAATTAGATTGCACTCTTTTGGGTGTGTATATATATATAAAATTACGTTACTTTTTTAATAACAAATAATAGTAAATATAGAGGAGACTTATTTGGACAGTAATTAATCAGAGACAGGCTTATTTGGGTTTTTTTTCCATATCAGGAAAGTTACGGTAGTTTTTTAATAAAAAATTTAATTATATTTTACACTTTTTTGAACAGTAATTGATCAGACACTGCATCTTGAGGGGGGGAAGTAAATTTGATTGCAATTTACCCAATAAAGTTATTAATAATTATAACAAACTATTACAATAAAATCAGATGCCGGTGTTTGGCAATTGGAAATTTTGAGAGTTCAAAGCAGCTATCTTCCCTGTCTCGGATGATTTCTCATGATATGTTACTTTCATCGTGATTTTTGAAATAGTGCTGTACTCCACCCTAAAATCCAATTTGTGATACTAACACAGTCCTGATGGACCAGTGATGACACTGTTAAACTGTTAGAAGGTACCAGCAGGTCAGTTCTCATGAAACAAAAATGGTGGATCTGAAAAGTTAAATTATTTCGACACAAAGCAGTCAACACATCATCAGATGATACTGTAGTGAAAATATACAACCCAACATTATGATAAAGTGTGTAACAGAAACAACTATGGCAGCCAATGAAGTCATTTTTATGTGCTTTTAGCATAGAAAAAAGCCACAGCAGTAGCCAGAAGCTGTGTAAATTGACTCTTTCTGTGTTTTATCATAGAAAGAAAGCTATCTTGCTTGGCTGTGGCCGCAGAAATGGCATATTTTTAGCAATTTAGCTAGAAATAGCGCCATCAAGTGGCTGACATGTTAGATCAGAACATTACCAAAAAACTTTATTTATTGGATGTTACTGATATTTATGAATCCATTGACAAAATTATGTCAAATTAATAAGAATTTAAAAAAATTGAATGTCACACTTGATTAATAAATTTTATTATTGAAATACAGTTAGGATCTCCTCTATCTGATTTATATAAGATTATTTGTTGAGAATGATCAAGAGCTCCCTTATGTAATTGCAAAGTAGTAAATTTTGAAAATAATGCAGTTATATGATTGGAGCAAATCACGTTTTTTAATTAATATATTTATTTATGATAAAACAGAGTTGCTGAAGACTATTTCTTATTAATATGAAAGTTCTTGTTATTGGAAACTGAAGATGAGAAAATTATTATTGAAGTATTCATTTTTATAATAATATCTGAAAAACTTCTGCATTTTAAAATCAATTAAACCTGGAGAAATAATAGACCCACATGCTTATATTCAATAAATTTAAAATAAGTGCATGGAACGGGTTTGCTACAAAAATGGCAAACTGCAAATTTTGAAACAACAAGTATAAGAGATAGTAGATGTGTTATAAAAAATGTGAAATTAAGTGCAACAATATTATACAAATATTGCAAAAATAACAATGATTTGCTCAGAATTTTTTTGATATAGCATGCTAGATCAAATTTGAAATAACAAACAATATAAAAGGTCAATAAACATCACATGACCTAAAATTGCAAATAAATTTCAGAGTAATATTATTTAAAATATTAAATTTCTTCCAACAAGATAACTAAATGCAGTCTTTATTTTAAAATAATAGAAGATTGAAATGTCAACTATTTAAAAGAAAATATTCATTAGGTTTGATGTCTATGTTTTCAGAGCAATATCATTTTTTTATATTTTAACTTGGCAATATTTATATGATACACTCGATGAATATCATCAGGTAGAATAAGCCATTGTGTCTTAAGAAACACATAAAAAAGTTCTCCATTATGTGTCTAAGTAGTTGCTCATTTTTTTCTTTGTAGTAGTATAAACAATTTGTTGTTGTTTACATACTTGTATTTATTTTGTTGATTCACTTGTATTGTTACAAATATTTGCCAATATATATAATATATTTAATTTAAATTATAATGGTATAAATAAATAACTACTTGTAATATTATCATTCAGAAGTATTTCTAATTATTTAAATTGCAGTTATTATCAGCTAACGTTATTCAATCAGAAAATGATTATTTTCAAGCATTGTATATTTCTGTAACAAATAAAAAACTAACATGGAAATAGATAGAAAAATATGTCTTTTTTTTCCTTTTATATCTGGAGTTTAAATTGACAATGATTACAATTTAAATAAATTGAAAATACTTTTGTAATAATATTATATGCTATTAGTATTTATTTAGTCCATTAGCATAATTTAAATTAATTACATATAAATAAACTTCCCAGTAGTTAATATTATATTGTAATGGTCAAATTTGTACATTCGCCAACAAAATCCAGAGTTTTAGTAAATCATCCCAAGGCTGATTGAAATGAGGTTGTTGAGATCCCTTGTCCAATCTAACCTCAGTTCCTTTACCAATGCTTAAAGATTTACTACCTTATGGATGACATATATGAGGTCACAGCAGTATTTTCTTTAATCGTGTGCCGGCAGTAGCACATCGGTAAAACATGAAACTATAGGAAACTGGCATGTTTAACAATATAGCTATATATAGGTGTAGGCATGAGCATAATTACTAAATATGGAATGTGATTCTTAATAACTAATAACTAACCAATTAATGATGAGTCAATAATTAATTATGAGCAAAATTGAAACACTAAGCAGAAGTTAAAATTTAAATTAATTTAATGAAAGCCAAATATTTAAATAATAAAATTAATAAATGAAATAATAAAATTATAATAGGATTAAATGGATTGTCTCACTCGCAGGTGATGATTTTAGGGATTACAAGTTATTGATATATGATCTTTTGGTTCACACACAGGTGATGATTTTAAAGGTACAAGTAGTTTGTTGGTTTACATATATATATATATGACCTTTCAAATCACTTGCAGGTGATATTAGTTTTCTTGTTACAAATTATTTAATTTATTTTACTCGTCATATATAAGTATATCACTCGCAGGTGATGAAGATTTGTAATTTATCAAATTACATTTTCATGAGACTTATTATTACTTTATAAATTGGTTTAGTTTGCTCATGATGATCTATGCCTAGTTTATGCTATATATTTGGATTTAGATTTGCTTTAGAGCTAGCAGAAGTGATTATTATCATTTATAAAGAATATTTTATTAAATGCGTATTATTTAATATATTCTCTATATAGCTTATATGCTTATAAAATCAGATTCTGTTCCAGATCAAAACTGAAATTTATAATTATATGGCAGGATGAACTGATGATTGGCAGTCAGACTTCAGATACCAAGACATATAGAAAATATACAATCTGAGTGCATGCGTCTTGAATGTGTGCTTTTTTGCATAATTCGTACCTAGTACTGGTTCCCTTAACACTCATTACTGTGAAATAGAGACCTTTAGTCCAGGTGATCGAATAACTAATTATCATATTCTGGATCCTCATGCTCCAGTTCTAAATGTGCAGAATGGGGTAGCCCTTAACCTACACCAATCTGAAAAAGATAGTTGTCCGAACTAAGAGTAATGGGGTAGCTCTTAAAACATATGCCTATTAGAATGATACAGCAACAAGTATGTACACCTAAGTGTTTCTTAAGGACACATTCGCCCCGCTGACTACATCATTATATAATAAAAATAGGATGCAAAACAATAGTTTCCTTTCATGAAACTACCATAGATCAGTTCATAATATAGCATCTATAAGTGTGCTATTAAGGAAAGCTTATGAATCTAATTTGCTAAGCTATCTATATAGGCATTTATAATTCTAGGGAGGATTACAGCATATTTTGGATGTTTATAATACTAAGTTCTAGCTTTATGCTGTATTTCATCACTTCAGCTAAATATTAATTAAATATTACATTTAAAGCAAATCTATCTTAAAGCATTTATAAGCTTTTAATTATATCTCTTAAATAAGACTTACTTTATCCATTTCAGAAGGGAGTTTTGTTTGTGCGTTAATACATGAAATTACATATATGTGTGAGAATATCTAATCGCTTCTCACTAATGATTTAACTAAGAATAAAATCCATTCTGAGCAATATAGCATAAACAAATACATAATTGAAAATAAAATAAAATTGGCATAGATTTAACTAAGAGAAACATAAATTTAGAATTAAGATTTCACATAAGTGAAATCTGAAATTTGACTTTATTTGCTTAGTTTAAAAGGGAATTTAAATACAATTAGCTTAAATTAGATTGATTCAGTTTGATATAACTTCAGTTCATTTATGAATATTATTAACAAAAGCAAATATTATTGTTAGGCTAAATTACATTAAATAATTTGGAAACGTAATTATCATTTAAAATAAATCATTTAGAATTAAACATAATAAATCAGTTATGATAAATCATTAGGAATCAATCAATTAAAGCAAGTTAAAACTAAATCAGTTTTAATAACTCAAAATAAAGTAAGTAATCTAAAATTAAATAAATCAGGCAAGATTTATGATTTAAATGAAAGAAAATAAAAATTACATTTGACTTGTAAGTTTAGAATACATTATTATTGGTTATTAAGAATAAATTTAACTAGCTTTTAGAATTCACAAAGTTTAGTTTAAAAGTTAACTTTAGATGGATGGAGATTTGTTACCGCCAGCTTTTCTCTGCTGTGGCAAGTTGGCTTCATCTTGAGGGTTTCTTTAGGTGGCTTCGGCTTCTAGTTCACCTCTCTCTGCATCCAGTAGACCATCACTGGGTCCAGAAAGCAAGCCTTCTACCCCATCATCATCATTTTTACAAAATACTTCAAATTTAAAAGATAGAGTGTCTGAGTAAATCAAAGATGGTTGAAGTAAACTTATATACTAGCTCCCCCCTATCCCCTGTCTTAGTAGTTTTAGATCTGCTTTTCTAATTACTTCTCTGTATTCTTGGAAATCTCGGAATCCCCGCTGTTATTGATTTTTTTTACAGGTGGGTTTTCCCTCGCTTGTATAGGTTAATTTATTCATACTTGGTTTTAAAATCTATTTTTACTCTTAAAATTTTAAATAGGTCAGAATACAGTGAGAAGGATTAATTTTATGAAATCATCTTTTTTTAGAAAAACAAATCTAAAGATGGAAAAACATTTTATTATATATGTAACACAATTATATAATTTAACAATATATGCAGAAATATTATAATTTCAAATATTAATTTTAGAATAAATATTCTAAATAAAGAAATTTCTAATGTTTTAATCCTATAACATTATTCTTTCCTGCATATATGTAGTTTCTTGTTACACATACATAGCATGTTTCCATTTATTTAACTACTAGAAATATACGTGCGTCTTTACTGATTTTTACATATATACATATGTTTTCTGTACCGTATGCTAAAATATATGCACACATACACAACTAGTATATTTAGGTTTTAAAGTAGCATGATATTAGCATAATATATGAGGATTTGGGTATAGGTATACATAAATAAATACTACTATAGTAGGTGAAACAGAAGGATAGACGGATCTGACTGTTTCAATATAATACATTGAAATTAATATTCCAATGCTATTCTATTAAGTAAATTGAAATTTTCACAAATGTCAATTAAAATAATAGAAATCAATTTAAAATATAGCTTTAATAAAGTAATGTAATTGATTTAAAATTTTCTTGCTTTCTTTCCAAAATGCTTAAGATTAGCCTCTATATGTAAATTGAGGTATAGTCCATGCAATCTCTTTTTTTAATAAAAGTTTTATCTTATGCTTTGGATTGAAAATATTTCATTTACTTAATAGACCAGTGTTGGAGTATTAATCTTGATATATATTACACACACACACACACACACATATATATATATATATTGTAGTATAATGCTTATTGCTAATGCTAATTACACATTTTACAGCAAGACTGGACAGGAAAACTAAAATCTAAGTTCTAATGGCATTCTCACATGGATGTAAAATGGCTAATAGATTTTTAAACTATTTCATATATTTGTTGTGAACATAATCATCTATTATTCTATAAATATTTATTATATACTCTATATACTTTTTAATTTGTACAATGGATACAAATTTGCAACAAAAAAAGTGAAGGAATGAGTGAGAAATTCTGTACTTTGGCAAAAGATTGTGAATATTTTTTTATTTATAAATAATCTCAATCTAGTGATATAAATAAACACTTTTCTTAGAACTTAGCTCTTCTACATTTACAATAGTATAAGAATTAAACAAAAAAAAATTTAAACTGCAATTTTAGTATTATAAATTATTAGAAAAATATTATAGATAGATATATTAAAAACTTATTATAAGCAAATTTAATTTATCCCCCCCCCCAAAAAAAAAAAAATATTCCAAAAGTAATTTACAAAAAGAGTTTATAAAATGAAAATTATTAGTTATAACAATCACACCATGTTGTTTTTTCAAAACTGCAATATTCAGCATATCTGAAAAAACAATAAAATAGTTCCACAAATAATGCAGCTGCCAAATTAAACAGTTTTTTTATAAAGTTAATAAATACAATTTATCCAAACCGCTTCAAACACTTTTTAGCAAAAGTCTTTATTTGTACTTATATATACACCTACGTTTCGACTGACCTGCAGTCTTCTTCAGAGCAAGTTCATTTTGATCTTCTAAATAAAAAAAATGAATTTGCTCTGAAGAAGACTGCAGGTCAGTTAAAACGTAGGTGTATATATATGTACAAATAAAGATTTTTGCTAATAAGTGTTTGAAGCGGTTTGGATAAATTGTATTTATAGGATATTACGGCAAAAATAAAGAAAAGTGTGATTTTAGTAGTTATTATAAAGTTATTATTATTATTATTTGTATAATATAGTGTAAAAATTGTCTAAAAATAAGTAATATCTTTTTATTTAACATTAATTATTCCTAATCAAAACAAACATTTTTTTTAATACGAATAAATAAAAAGTTCTTATATTTATTTATACTGTTCCATATAAAGATGTTCAGACTTACTTCAGCTCCCTTATGCCATGTGCCCTTAACAATCATTTGACTACACCTAATAGTACTACTTATGCATTATCTTAATTATATGCTACACTTTAAAATTGAATTTTGACTTGTTTTTATTAGAATAGATCTGGTGATTTATAATTAGTCAAAATTAGGCGCGTTAAAATGAATAAGTTATATACTATACCTATAAATAATTTTATTTATTAATAAATAAATAAATATTTACTTTGATTATTATAAAAATTATTACTGAGTTCTTTTATAAAAACATAGGGTATGATTTTCCCAAATTTTTTGCTCTCTTTTTTTAAATATACAACAAAAAACATTATCAGATAAAGCAAAAATGATAACTTAGTTTCTTCTAATGAATTCAGTTACAGTACTCTCTTCTACAACAAATTCTATAAGTCTGAAAACAGTTGAATCAAATAAACTGCACAATTCATTTTAGCCCCTGGACAAAGCATCTTGGTAAAAAATATATTTTACTTTTTAAATTTGGTAATTTTCGATCACTTTAGCATATTGTAATAAAGAGTAAAATGTTTTTGTTTTACTTTTCTTCACAAAGATATTCCGTTTTGTGCAATGACATTATTTATTGAAATTTTAGATTTGTTTAAAACATCACATACTTTGGATGTTTTTTAAAAAATAAAGTTCTCTTTCTCTCTCTCTCTCTTTTTTTAAAAAAAAAATTGTTTATTTACATTAAATATTTTATTTCATTTTAAAATAATGCACACTTTACTAGTGGCACCTAATGGGTAATTTTAGAACTATATTTTACATTAATTATCTATTTGCATTGCAAACTGAATACATACACCATTTTATCTTAATATTCATAAACATTTTTGTAAGAGTATACCAAATCTCAAATGTTTTAAATTTATTAACTTAAAAATGATTTCATAAATTAAATTGTTTAAATAATCAGTAAATGAATAAAATTGTTGGATAATTTTTATTTAATCAAATTATACGCAAAAATGTATACAAATATTGAATAATTATTTGTATATAGCAATCGAAAGTCACATGATTATCTCTTACATTCAACATATGCTTTAAGGAGCAAAACATATAATTATTTGTTTAATGCAGAGTCATTTAGGTATTTAATTATTAATCTGGGTGGTGAAATTTTAGTCTTCATTAAAATCATTATGATTATCTATGATTGCTAAATATTTGATAGTACATTTTATTTAATCAATGAAATAAATTTAACTTTAATAAAGATTAGTTGTGGAAGATCTCTAGAATATTTTTTATCTACTATACATTCTTTATTAACTTTTAGCTACCATTGACTTATTTATGCTTTAAAGAAGGCTATTAATTAAGTATATTGACAATACAGAAAATGGTTTTGTTACAACATTGTTAAAAATGACTAATTAAATCTTTGAAAGTTCTATTTACTTAGTTAAATAAAACATACTATCAAATATTTAGCAATCATAAATAATCACAATTAATGGAGACTAAAATTTATCATCTTAATACATTAGTATCACCAAGCCTGCATAGCCAATAAATATTAAATATCAGTACTATATTTTCATTTCAAAATAGTTTTTATCTATTGGAGTATGAGGAGCTTTGAATATATCTAGTGGTCATTTTTTAGTTCTCTTATATTATCAAACTAATAGCTTGAAATTCAAAAATTACTATTGATTAATCAAGTGGGTTACAGAGTAGAGCAAATTGTTCCCTTTGTACATAATAAAGATGAAAATAGTTAAGTATGACTAATGATGATGTAATCTAATTAATGGGAAAAACAATTACAAAATCCAATAACTTTTACTATTTGCTTTCATAGTCTGATAGCTTTATTATCTTTTAAAATCTATTTCAAACTTTTTAACTGAACAGAAATATAATAAAAATGCCTGCATTTCACTTGAATATCACCCTATACACAAAACTTTTCAGTATTTAGTGTGCTCCAATGCTATTTATTGTATGCTTCAATAATCAATGGGTAGTAGACCATAGTAATATATTTAAATTCTTAAACCAGTTTCTTATTCTTAGCCTTCTTCAGTAATAAGCAACCGAATTTTACCCATGTACTCAACAATTACTTACTTTTTTCATATCCTAAAAATTTGAACTAAGTAACTTACACTTATTTTATACAATCAAAATCAGTCTGAGTTCAAAATCCTAGGAACAGTTTAAATCTCACTATTTTGATTAGCTTGGATATTATTTTAAAAAATCAAAAATGGCTGTAGCATGTAAGATACAAATCCAATGCTAGTAATTAAAAATGACTGGGAATGGGGATCTAAAATCCCAACCATGTCAGTGTCAATAATAAATTAAGTCATCCAAAAACTTTATCTTGGCAAGTTTATTTCTTTATGCTGAAGACTATTAATAAACAAATAAAATAACAATCAATAATATAATAAGAACTATCCCTCAACTTTGGGACAAATATTTGAATAAACTGTTTGTGGAAAATACTTTATTGTAACACACTGCAAATATATATATAGTTCATTAATTTAGAGTTGCTTTAACTCTTATATTTTAAAGTCTATACATGACTATCCTTAACTTTTAATTATTCACCATTATCACTATTTCATATACTGCTTTAATTTTAGCACTGTCATTTCTCTTTTTGAGAAATGCATTATCAATATCAACTTGACAGCTTTCTGCTGCTTTCTAGTTATATGATTGCTTTCATCTTGTTATTAGCTGTTCTAATTAGCATAATTAGTATTCAACCTCTTTTAGCAAATTTTTCTAGAGTGTTCTACTTTTTGGGGACAAAACAATACAAAGTACTCTCTGTACATATTATACAAATCTCATAATAAAATGTATTTACATAATCGTAAATACATGTATAGACTATCTATACTTCTCCTTTACTCTAAAAAATGGTCTTTAAATTTTTTAGGTTTTCTATAATTATTCTGGTGTCTGGGAGGAGATATTATGTTTAAATTTTTTTGTTCTTCAAATCTTGATGATTGATTATCATCACTTAGATCCACAATATTTCCATCCACTTTGACATCAGCTTTGGTACCCTTTTCAATGAAAGTTCCTCATTTTACTCAATTAAAGAGGATTTCCATACTCTTTATTTATTGTGGTTTCTGATATGGGATTGGCAACTGCAGGTTTGCTGTTCACCATATTTAGCATATTTAGAGAAATGTTCATATAGGTGGTTTATGTATTTCCTGACATAAATCCATTTTTTAGTTTAATCATTCTTATAGCCTCCAATACAACTTTAAACAATAAAACTTGGATCCATTTTTTTTTTATCTCTGGTCCATACAGTCTTGCCAACTTGAAATTTTATAAGTTCTTATAAGTTTCTTCATCTAAAATATTTTTTTTTGTTCCCTTTTTATACAGTAACAGTTTCAACAAATGAGTATGACATTTTTGACTAAATAATAACTCTGTAGCTATTTTACTATTAGGGGTATTCAGAGTAAAATGTTGATAGACTAAAATTTCTATCGGTGAATTCTTCATAGGTTTAACCATTATTTTATTTAAAGCAAATTTTAAACTTTGAATTGCCTTTTCAGCAATTCCATTTGAATCTGGATGATAGGACATAGTGAGAATATGACAGATTCTTTTGTCTGCTAAATATTTTCCAAAATCCGCAAACATAAATCCTGTTGCATTATCAGGTATAAGGAGCTTGGGATAATCATAAATAGTGAAAACTTTATTGAAGGTTTTAATAGTTCACTAAGTATTCATGTTTTACGAGCTTATATTTGCCCATTGGAAATATAAATCCACTATTATATGATTATTCATAGATTCAAAATAATCTAGATGAATGTGTTTCCAGCAATTTTTAGCCTCCATCCATGATTTGCATGTTTTCTTTGGCTAATTCACTGCAGAATGATATTCCTACAGCTTTTGACTATTTGGATTTTAAATTTTCTTTTAGACTCCTCCCCCTAATTTACAACATTTCTTTTTAAATCATCTTTTTTTTTAATACAAACTCCAATAGGTCTGAACTAATTTTGGTCAAGCAATGGGTTGATTTTTTTTTTTTTCATTTTAAGTAGTAGAAATACTATCAATTTGTTATTAATTTTCCTTGGAACTGATACTTTCCACAAATGTGAATTTTATTTCTATTCACATCCATAGCTGCCAGCATGTCTGTTTTTTCCAACTTTGCTCTATTTTTACTTTTAAAGTTTATTTCGTTCCATTCCCTAATGGATAGAATAGATGATCTAGCACCACTGTCAATTTTCATATTCACTTCATTGTCACAAATAATAAAAGTCCAGAGTAATTCAGCTGTTATATGAATCCTTTGACACATCTTTATTTCTATGTTTTTACAAGCTCCACCTACTCTGATTTAAATTTTGGACATAGTTTGCCTTCTACATTGTTATCCTTGTTCATGAAAACTTGGCTTAGCTACTCTATAATATCACAAATATAGCATTTTTTCATTTTAAATTTGCACAAACTTTTTGTGTGCCTGCATCACAACAATAACATGTTAATTCGTTCTTTGAAAGTTTTGCAAATGCTTTAACTATTTGTTATATTTACACTTGTCGAAGTTTTAAATATATTTGTCATTGTTTGAAACTCTAATGCATTATCTGTCACTATTTCATGCATTATGCATTTTGAAATCATCATCCAATATGTTAAATCGATCTCATTTAACAAAGTCTTTCAAAGATTGAGCTCTGACATCCTGTATAGCCATTGGTGTTAAACCGATAAACATCACATGATCACTATTTTTGCCATTGGCCTATTTGGCCATTGGTCTAAAAGTATATCTATGTCTGATGGGAATTTACATTGTCTGGCTTAATGTTCTCAGTGCTAGGTTATAATCTTGATAACATTCATGAAATAATTGCAATATCATCCTGAAACATAAATGTGCTATTTATTTTGTCACTGCTGGATGAAAATATACATTGAGAAATTCTACTAATTCTTTATACAGTCTGGAATCTTTGGGTCATTCAATATGTCATGCTATCTGAAAAACATTGATATTGGCAAAAAACAGAAGAATGGAAACTTTAATTTTATCCTACTCTATTTTATGTATCCATAAATAATGATCAATGTGCTCAATATATATATATATATATATATATATTCCATAATGTTGGATTGCTAACATCAAACTCTCAAAGATTTTGAGTTGGTACTGCCATCACTATATTTGCTAAATTTTATATTACTTTGATTGAAAACTCAGATAACTGCACCAATCTAGTTTTGTTGTCTCTGCAAAACAGATACAATTGAATTGCTGTTTGTTTGCATAGTTCTTTTTAAGTTTCCAATTGCACAATCTATGTGTCTGCAGTGGGATCTATAATCCCAACTGTGTTAGTAACAATAATAAATTAAATCACACAAAAACTTATCTCAGCAAGTTTATTTCTCTATGCTAAAGACTATTAATAAATAAATAAAATAAATAACAATAATCAATAATATAATATAATAAGAATTATTCCTCAACTTTGGGACAAATATTTGAATAATTCGGCATGTGGAAAATACTTTATTTTAACAGATTGTATATATGTGTGTATGTGTGTGTGTGTGTTAAATTAAATATTTCTATGGATTATTATTATTATAATAAAGGATGGAAATGAGGAGATAATATCTGTGTAAATAGAAATAACCTTTAATCTTTGATGTTACCAAGAAATTAACAATTATAAAATTGATAATTTCTTGGTAACATCAAAGATTAAAGATTATTTCTATTTACATGGATATTATCTGATCATTTCTGTTTTTATTACATATATATATATAGTTCATTAATTTAGGATTGCTTTAACTATTTTAAAATCTATACATGAATATTCTTAACATTTAGTTATTCACCACCATCACTTATTATGTATCTCGCTTTAACTTTAGCACTGTCATTTCTCCTTTTGAAAAATGCATTATTATTATCAACTTGACAGGTCTCTACTGTTTGCTATTTATGTGATCACATTCACTTTACATACTGCTTTCTATTGATACTCTCTCAGTTTATCAATTATTAGATACATTAATTAGCATAATTAGAATTCAGTTTGTTTTAACAATAAAGTTTTCTAGAGTATTCTACTTTTTGGAGAGAAAACAATACAAAATACTGTCTGTGCATATTTTACAGATCACACAATAAACTTTATTTATATAACCATAAATACATATACAGACAGTTCAGGTATGTAACTAATTCATTATTGATTACTTAAGCTTACAATATGTGGTTTTAAATCCAAGTAATTAGACTAAACCACTATTTTTAATACAGTACTAAAATTAAACAGAGAAAGTCATGTGATATTCTGTTTAATACTCTGTAATAATCCTCAATCTTTATCTCTTTTTTTTGTTTTCAAAATGATATAAAAACTATGTAAGTATAACAAACATTATTATACATTTTTAAAAACAATTTTGATTACTGAAGTATTAATATTCACTTCTTGATGAGTATTTTTTATTATAAAATCTTTACTAATA
This sequence comes from Epiperipatus broadwayi, assembly GCA_028023455.1. Classification (NCBI taxonomy): domain Eukaryota; kingdom Metazoa; phylum Onychophora; class Udeonychophora; order Euonychophora; family Peripatidae; genus Epiperipatus; species Epiperipatus broadwayi. Next base: position 7,476,397 of record JAQFVV010000033.1, read on the forward strand.
ATGTCAAAATTCTTTTTCATTCAATAATTAAGATGACTTTACTCATTTTTGGATCATTTATATATTTTTTATAATATTGGTTATTGTTATAATAAAGATGTTTCAACACAGAAGCTGAAGTCTCTATACAGTAGTGCCACCAGTGCAAGCCAGAGTAATCAATGGATGCAAGAAGGTTTGTGCACAAAATCGCTATATAGTGCCTACTCATCCATTAATTACTAGTCTGGGAATATTGGATGAGTAGGCACTAGATAGAGATTTTATGTACAAACCTTCTTGCATCCATTGATTACTCTGGTTTGCACTGGTGGGGCTACTGTGTGGAGAGTTTAGCCTCTGGGTAAACAGCTTGTGTAAGCATAAGAAATGGTGATTAAAAGATGTTTCAAATTAAATATAAATTTTTTTATAATAAAATAAAAATGGCATTTGTTTACTATACTCTGTGACATGGGATTCAACTTCAAGACATGTGAATCCTGGAAATGAAGCATGGTATTTTGTTTTCAGTCTGTAGACAACACAGATAATCATCCGATGCTTTTCAGTAAATGGACATCTAACCATTATTGGTTATAAGTAAAATGTTCTACTTGAATTTGGCTTGGTTAGATTAGTAGCTTTATTCTAATTATTGAAACAGAAATATGACTGTGATATTATGGAGTTCTCGTTAAAGTATTAGTCTCCAAAGTTTCCAGGATTATGAATATTATATATAAATAATTATGATAATTCAATCATTGAAATAAGACAATATCAATATTTATAATCAGAGAAATTATTAAAAATATTAAATACAACTTTAAGGCATTTTCACTGCCCAACACCGAAAATGCATTAAGGTCGTGTCAAGCATTGGTGGTCGAGAGGTCAGCAACGGCTGCTTTACTAGCAGTTGTCCCGGGTTAGCGGGTTCGCTTCCCGGCTGATGCTATGACACATGAAAAAAACAAAACACCGAAAATGCATTAAAGTTGTATTTAATATTTTCACTGTTTTCCCCTGAGTTTACGGTACTATTAAGCAAAACTTTTTACAAGAACTCTTTGGGGGAAATGTGATCTGGAAAATGTCAGAAAATTATTTCCCGATCAATATTTTGTGTATAAATATAAAAGTTTAATTTGATTTATGTAACCATTTTATTATATATAACAATTATTTTTGATTATAAGTCGCTTTCATAACAAACAAATATTTAAAATTTTAAATTAATCGTATTAATATATTATACTTTATATTTGCTTATTATATTTAACGAGATTGTGTGGTGACGCTTTAAAATATTTTTTACAATTGTTTGTTATATTGATTTTTTTTTTTTAAGTATTAATTACACGAAGCGGCTTAATAAAAAGAAATAATTTAAGAACAATTTTTAATTCGTAGAATTCAACAAGCTGATATGATACATGTCAAAATAACGTCCAGTCTTTAATTTGTAAAACCCACAGACACCTAAAGTAACTTAAGAACTAACTACCTTCGGGCAACTTTCTTTATTTTTTTATTTTTTATTGAAACTCATATGGAAGAGATAATATAATACCTTGGTAATTATTAATACAGTAATATATATACACAATATCTCGTGTATATATATATATATTTGACTAAATATTATATATATACTTGCCCATCTGTTCATTCATCTAGCAATATATCTTTAAGAGCATATATGCATATTTATCGCAAGACGTCAAATGATCGTTTAAAACAGGGGTCGGGAACATTTTTGAGACAGAGAGCCATTTTGACAAAAAATATAGAAAAATTAAAATTTAGGGAGCCGTAACTTCAAATTAATTTCATTCATTATTTATAAATTTAATAATGTTAACTATGTATAGACAAGATTCGAACAATTCCTAAACTGACAGACATATAATATTTTGGTGGATGAAACAAAAAATATATATTAAATTTTTAATAAAACTTATATATATATATTTTTAATCCAAAGAAAGAGAGCCACGATTTTCCCACTAAAGAGCGCATGCGGTTCCGGGGCCGCCAGTTCCCGATCCCTGGTCTAAAATCTCAGCACGAAATATATGTTAGAAATGATGCAGAATTAATTTTTATCTTTATTTGGTTTTTATTTTTTTCCCTTGAAGTTAGAATGACATATACTTTTAAAAGTGACTATTTTATGTTAATGGTGAATATTTGTATGATTTAAATATGCTATCTTTTTATAGATAAACTATCATTTAAATCCTGGGTTCAAAGTTGGTTTTAGATTTGGAAAATTTTCAGAAATTCACAAACTCACTCAAAAATAACCCTATAATTACATTAGTAAAATTTAAAAAATGTTAAATATTATCTTTCAAAAGGAAATTTTATTCACAAACCATAAGAATCATTTACAAAAAGAAGGGCATTTACATATCAATCTCAAAGGAGACCAATCATCAAAATAAGAGGTTACGCTTGTATATATAAACAAAAAACAATTAATTTCATATCAATTACATTAAGAGATTAGTTATCACCAGAAATTGAAGACATATAACTTCCCATTCCAGAAATCATAGTAGTGGCCCATTTACATTAATCTGATCATGTATATCACATATATGATGGTGTTAGTCAATTCAAATGCATATAAGTTTGTTTAATTTATGAACATGTAGACAATGATTAAAACCATATTTGGTCCATTTAGTCTATAGAGTTTTATCTTATCAAGTGAAGAGCATTTCCAATGTTTCTGTGTGAGTTAATTTAACATTTTAAATATTGAGAGATTAATCATTATGAATCGTATATGAAAAACATATACTTTACTTATAGATCATGAGGTTAGCTAATCCAATATAGAGATTGCATTGATAAAAATTACTTAAAAGCAGGTTTTCATAGAATATGTAAGACTGAAAATTACATGAAATATATCATAGATTCTTTACAGTAAACAAATCGGTTACCATTGAGCATTGTTAAAGCAGTCTTAATATATTTATTGGGTCATTTATTAAAACTGATCTGTTAATCAAACGAAAGCCCTTTCCTATTATTCATCAATTAGGTGGGTAACTTTATAATGGCATTTTCTAGTTCTTGGATCACTTCCATATAAGTAGCATAATTTAAATGTAACTTGGTGAAAATTCTTTAAAATTAATTCAACCATAAATGAAAATTAAATTCATTACTTATATTTATTTGTTTATGGAGAAATTTTGCATTGATATGTGGCAGAAACTGAATATTGTACTAAAAACTACTTGGTTTTTGTAAAAGTGGTTAAAAAAAAAGGAAATGCTTTAAAACTTATTTAATTTACCAATAAATACTTGATTTGCTTTTTTTAAAAACTAATTAAGTAAAAAACAAGACATTTGAATCCATTATCTATTTACATCTACTAAACGGCAATTTACATAGGAATTTAAATTTCTATGTATGCTTTTTAAAAATTTTTTTAATATAAACATCTCCACTTTACAAAAACTCTTCTTGTTGAGATTTTAATACTCTCCAGCACTGTGACAAGATGTTTTCCCTGGTGGCACTTTTTATCAATATTTGACATTTGGTTTTTTTGCATTGAATCATTATTATATATCAGAATTCAATAAGTTAGATTTGTTTTGGTAAAAATATTTATATGCAACAAAAAAAAAAATAAAAAAAAAAACATAATTGAATTTTTCAGTATCAAAAAAAAAGTTTGTAGTGATAACAAAAGTCTCTTTCAGCATTAAATGATCAATAGGTGCTGAGTGATTTCAGAAAATGAATTAAACCTTTTTTGATTGAAATTTGTTTTAAAATGCAAACAAATAAATGTCAATCTCTGATAAAACTATCAAATTCTATTTTAAATTATTAAACTGCTTTACAATTTTTAGAATATCTCAAATTATCCTAGCACAATGCCATCATTTTCATAAGGTGGAACAATCAGTATGTCATGGTTTTTTGTTAATATTACACTATAAGTTATTACTTTCTATTTTTAAAAATAAAACATGTGGATATAAAATTCAAATGTAATAATATATACTTTTAATTTTTAATTATTATTACTCAATTATTGGGTAAAAATAATCATGAATCTTAATAAATTTCACACAAAAAATCAAGTTTTGAGTTATTCAAAAATGTTCTCAAAGTAAGCTTGCAAAAGATCTCAAAACAATACAAAGAACTAAATCTATCAAACACATGAAGGCAAGACTAAAATATCTTAATCTTGCTGCATATTTGATTATACTGACCTCTTTAGTTTTTTTAATTAAAAAATGAGTATAGTAAAAAAGTTTACTAATTAAAAAAAGGTAAATGTTTCAGTAGATAATGCAATTTAAGGAACATAATTACCACAATTTTTCTGAATTTCTCTGATCAAAGGTGTATTGCTTTAATGAAAAATTAAGAATAAAGTAACTTAGAATTTTGAACTTTTTTGGGATTTATATTTTATACATATTTGAGAATAAATAATAAACTGAGATCATTTTTTAATAAGTCAACTTTTTCATAAAGAGGAACTATATTCTAAGAATATATTTTGTTACAATAAATTAGAATGATGCAACTTTTTAAAGCCATTAAAAATGTCACAATTTTTTCTGATATTTTTTAAAAAAATGAATTTTTTGCATAAAATCACAAATGTTTTGATTTCACTTGTTACACAGAATTGCAAATAAATGTGTATTCCTATAGCTTATAGGTAAATTAAACTTTTACATAAAAAGTATGTTATCTTTATAATGCTGATTTACTATATTATGATAACATCAAGTGAATATTTCACTTGACATTAAAATAGTCATTATTTTCTTTCTTTTTTTTTTGCTTTTTTAATGAATGAACTTTTAGCTTATAATTGCAAATGGTTTAATTTTAGTTTTTTAGATAGAGTAATAATGTTCTGCCATCAAAAGCTGCAATCAAATGTATTCTGATGTCTTTTGTACTGAAAATGAACATTTAATATAGAATTGCAATTTTTTTTTTTTGCTTTTGTTGTAAAACACAGTTGAGAATATTTACATTGCATATAAATAAAAACATTTGTTATGAATTTTTAACTATATATATGTTCACTAGATGGAGGTTACCACTAGCTCCAAACAAGCTTTAATTATAAGTGCCAACAGAGAAAGAATTCAAAATCTCTATCATAAAATCCTCATCTCCAGACCAATTGGTTCAACCAATTGGTCTGGAGATGAGGATTTTATGATAGAGATTTTGAATTCTTTCTCTGGCCTGGAAATGAGGATTTTACAATAGAGATTTTGGATTCTTTCTCTTTTGGCACATATAATTAAAGCTTGTTTAGAGCTAGTGGTAAGCTCCATCTAGTGAACATTTTAGCACAAGCTTAAGGCAAGTTGCACAATTTGTGACTTGTTTTATTAATTATATATTTTATTAATTATATATATATATAATTAATAAAACAAGTCATAAATTTTGTAACTTTCTTTTAAGCTTGCATTTAAATGATCACTAAATGGAGCTTACCAATAGCTCTTCAAGCTTAATTTTATAAGTGCTGAAAAAGAAAGAATTCAAAATCTCTGTCGGAAAGTCCCTCCTTCCAGACCATGTTGGATGATCTAAAACTTCTTAGAAAATATAAGGTTTCAAATTTATGCAATTCAGAATAATAGTTAATCTACTCATATTTTCAGTTAAAAAAACTTAGTTGTTAGCTGAAGAATTATATTCTGACTATTTAGTTGAAGATTTTCTAAAAAGGTTTTACTGAAATGTTTTTTTCATAGTCATGATTGCTTTTTTATTTTTTAAAGAAAATATATAATTTAATTTTTAGTAGAAAGAAACTTTTTATATAATACTTGTGTTCATATATATAATACAAATAAAAGGTCTCTTAATCTAAAAAACTATTGTAATAACAATAAAAATAATAAATATAATGATGATAAACTATTATATACAGTTTTTCAATTCACAGAAGTACTTTTGGTTAATATTTTAACCCTAACTCAACTGCTGTTAAATTTAAAAAACTTATGGAAGCAAATGTCATCAACTCAAATCCCATGAATCCTGAATTTTAATGTTAGCAGGTTGTCTATTAATTATATTCATTCTATTTCCTATTTATTAAAATTGCCTCCTTAATTTTTATTTTATTGTAGTTTCTCTCTTCATGAAGAATCTCAACACTTTCAATATCAAGGTTAAATTTATATTTACATGTCCTTTCATGATCCAAGAAAACTGAAACAGTCATTAAATTATTATTATTATTATTATTATTATTATTATTATTATTATTATTATTATTATTATTATTATTATTATTATTATTATTATTATTATTATTATTATTATTATTATTATTATTATTATTATTATTATTATTATTATTATTATTATTATTATTATTATTATTATTATTATTATTATTATTATTATTATTACTACTACTACTACTACTACTACTACTACTACTACTACTACTACTTTTCACATGCTTGTATAATAATTCATGCTTCTTTAATTTTTTTCCAATGCTGTACTTTGATTTGCCTAGGTATGAAAACATACATCTACAAAAAATTTGAAACACAACATTACTTTTCTGCCCGACAGGTATAACATTTTTGGAATCATTATTCACTAATTTATTAACATTATTTGTAATACAAAATGAAACATTAAACACATTCTTATATATACCCTTAAAAAATTTCACTTGAGTATTTAAAATATAAAATAGATATTCATTTTTTACTACCAATCTTCAACTCCTTTAAACCATTATAACTCTTTTTAAATTGACATAAAGTTCTGTTAATCTGTTCCATCTTATAACCAACTTCAAGCAATTCTTTGATAAATATCTCAATATTTTTTAATTTATCACCTGGTAACATCATAATTTTTCATTATGAAACAAAAAAAAAAAATCTAAAACTTTCCATCTTATGCATAATTGGTTTTTTTGATTTACAATTTATATATCCCCCTTTTTTGCAATTGTTTAATTATTAATTTATAACTTAACATATTATTATCTCTTGTAATAATTAAATCCAAATACTTAATAGTTTTATCCTGTTCCTTTTCAATAGTTCATTTTAAGCCATTCAAATTATTTAACTCCTCTACAAGCAAATTTATAGTATTGATATTTCTGCAAACAAAAACATCATCCACATACCTTTTGTAAATTTTAATATCTTTAAAAGAACACATATTTAAAATACTACTCGCATATGTAGTGAAGCAGTTGGATCTGAGTTCGATCCTAGCTTCATGACCTCTAGCCATAAGCTCACTTCAAACCCTAGTACTAATCTTAAATTTCCGATGCAATGGGGCTTTATACGTTCAATCCACGCTAATTTCCATAAAGAATAACTTATTTCATAAATGTGTATTCAAATAATTAGTTTCAGATTTAAATTGATCAATTCTATTAATAAATTCATGATAGAATTATTCATGAATTTATATATTATAACTGCGTGGATTGTGCGTATATATTTGTAAATATTTAAATATATATAATTGTTTAAAAGTTTCATTGCGTCGGGAATGTTTGATTTTATTTTTAAATAAGTTGTTAAAGTTTAATGATTAAAAGCTACATTCTTTCGATAAGCTTTCAGATTTTCCCTTTTCAAAAACAACAGTTAAAGTTTTATTAATTAGAAAAAAGATAAGGATTTCCTAATTAAAATCATTTTCTGATTTTAAGAATTCATTTTCTAATTAGAAAATGAATTCAAGTTAATGAGTTTGAAAGCCTTATCGAAGGAATGGATCTAAAAACAACCAATGTATCTAAAAACATTGATAATGAAAGAAGCGCTAGCCTGAAGGCATCAGAGAGGACAGTATATATAGCTCTGAAAAGTTTGGAAAAAAAAAGCCATCTTTGTTGTAGAGAAGTGCAGTCAACTCTGTGCATTTTTAAATTATGAATTCAAAAAGTGTTCCTATCATGGTAAAGGGCTAAACATCAGGAATCTGGCTATCGGTTCCTGAAGCCCTTTGAGAATCTTCAATGAAGCTGCTAAATTCTTTCCAGACAAATCATGCTGCCAAAATCAAATAAAATGCTGTTCAAGTAATCAATCAAATGGTGCCTATGTTTTTTTACCAACTCGGACATGTAACCTAAGGGAACCAGCCCCGGAAGAAATGGGTAATATATTTCCATAATGAACCTTAAGCTTTCTGGCCAGTTTCCGAACTTTACTTTACACTCCCTTTTAGAGCTCTTTTATTTTATAATGAAATAATCTTTGTAAAACTCTTTTATTTATGCTTTTTAAATTAGTAATTCTCTCAATCTCTAGTCTTTAAATTTAACTTTCCTTCATTACTATGGCGGTTCATTTACTATATTATATATATATATATATATTTATCGTGTGATTTATTAATGTCATTTATTTTTAATTATATGCCAATAATCTTTCGACTCGATGATCTCCTTTGTTTCCTTTGCCTTGTGCAAATAATAATATATTAATTCTAATAGTAATTCTCACCCATTAGAACTAGATTTACCATTCTATCAATTATCGAGTCGAAAGAAATTATTAAATGTGTGTTATTTTTATAATTGGCTAATAATAAATTATTAGCTCCGTTTCTAATCTATGCCACCGCTATTTTCTCATTTCACTAATATTTGTTTATTATTCAAATATAATCTTAAAATGTTTTTTGCAAAGGGCCGATAAAGGAATCAAATAAATATATTCTAATTCAACTTTATTATTTTCTATTAAGATTCAGGAAGGGCACGATGATTGGGGCATAATTAATATGATTTACAAATACTTTAAAATAGTTTTACTTAAAAACTCGTTTGACTTTAATTCATTTGATCAAGTCATCACGTTGAGCATTCTATAATTGGGTTTTAGTTCTCAAACGGTGACTAGTAAGTCATCATCTTCAACGTTGCTGACGTAGGGCAATCTTCCGCTCCGTTAGGCTGGTCGGTGATCATATTTCTGTTATTTTAAATTATCGAGGAAGAAAGCACTTCCTCTCCTATTCATATTAGTCAAAGGGCATAAGACTTGTCAGATGCAAGCCACCATAGGACTTCGATTATCGACTAGCTATCGTCTTTCAATTTCATTTTATAGCTCATAATTCGTCAGCACCGTTACCTCTCTGTTCCAGTAAAGCCCGCTCTGATGCTCGTAATTCGTGATGAAGTGATTTCAATTAAAGTCGAACAAATTATCAGATATATTTAATTAAATACGTTTTCCAATAAAGATTAAAGTTATGCCCTAAAATACGTATCTTGCTCTTCATGAATGGATTTGCGAATGTGAAAATAAATATCACATTCTTTCGTATAAAATTAGAGTAAAAATTTCCTTTACTAATGAATACCTTTATCTGCCTTTTATTTTCTTGTTGGGGGCATAGACATAGAATTCCAATATTGCGTAATATCCATTGGCATATAATAAGGACCGCCACTCTTATTATAATTCTAAACTATATTAAAGGCTAGAGGTGAGTAATATAATCATTATCTTATTCAACCAAACAAATTATTATTATTAAATATTTTCTAAACACACTTGGTTTCTTAGTTCATAATTCTTTTATAATTATTTTAATGTTAATACTCGCTGTCTGTGTTGGCAACCTGAACATATACATATGATTCGATTTAAAATTATCTTAGTTAATTGATTAACCAATATTAGTGTCAGTTCAGGGGTCTCTGATCCTCACCAACTGTTGAGCTAGTTTCTTGGCGCATAGCACTGTGCCGTCGATTTATGCTAATCTGAGCTGGTGAGTTGGGTTTGAATTCAGTTTGAACCAGCTGAGTTTGGATCCGACTTGCAGTTCTTTTGGTGGGTTTTTCGACTGGTACAGTAGGCAAAACAAAATCGTAAATTTATGCAGCAACAGGCAGACCCATAGACCAACCTTTAGACATTTTATAATATCCACCTTCAAAAAAAGCAACAATGTTATCATCAAAAAAATTTAAAGAATCAATAAAAAATTTTATCATATAAATATAAACACTTTTACTTTTTAATGGATGTTCAATTATTTTTATGGAATCCACTCTATCAATAGAACCATATTTTTTTTCACATCTAATGAAGCAATAACATTCTCATTATCAGTTTATTTTTAATTCTATCTACAAAATCAAAAGATGAATCAATAGTATTTTCCCCAAACTCTAAAAACTCTTGTAACAGCTTACCAATATATTTAGAAGTCTGATATATAAATAAACCATCAAAATCAATCATAATTTGTAAAGGATAACCTTCTTTATCCAATTTTATATTTGCATAAATATGAGGACATACAATGCAGGAAAGATATATCTTATAGTACACATTATTACTTAAGAATGGTCAGGGAATAAAATGTATTAACTATTTTTAAAAATGTTAAAAATAAAGCCTTAAGTAATAATGGGTACTATAAGTTATATTCTTCCTGCCCTGTATGTCCTTGTATTTTTGCAAATATAAAGTTGCATAAAGAAGGTAATCTTTTGTGAATTATAATTGATTTTGGTGGTTCATTTATATATCAGACAGATCTAAATATATTTGTAAGCTTTTACAAGAAGAGTTTTTAGGATTTGAATACTATTGCTTCATCTTTTAATTTTGTAGATAGCATTAAAAATATAGTGATTAATGAAAATGATGTTATGGCTTTATAAGATGTAAACAAATGTATGATTCTATTGATAGAGTGGATTCCATAAAAATAATGGAACATGCATTAATAAATAAAGATGTTTGTAAATTTGTAATAAAATTTATTGTTGATTCTTTAAATTTTTTTGATGATAACATTGTTGCTTCTTTTGAAGGTGGATATTATAAAATGTCTAAAGGTTGGTCTATGGGTCTGCCTGTTGATGCACAAATTTACAATTTTGTTTTGTCTACATATGAGAGTAGTATTTTAAATATGTGTTCTTTTAAAAATATTAAAATTTACAAAAAGTATGTGGATGATGTTTTTGTTAGCAGAAATATCAATACTATAAATTTGCTTGTAGAGGAGTTAAATAATTTGAATGGCTTGAAATAGATTATTGAAAGGAAAGAGAACAAAAGTATTAAGTATTTGAAATTAATTATTACAAGAGATAACAATATATTAAATTATAAATTAATAATCAAGCTGTTGCAAAAAGGGGATATATAAATTGTAAATCAAAGTACCAATTATGCATAAGATGGAAAATTTTAGATCTTTTTTCTTTCATAATGAAAAATTATGACATTACCAGTGTGATAAATTAAAAAATATTGAGATTTTTCCAAGAAATTGCTTGAATTTGGTTATAAGATGGAACAAATTAACAATACTTTGTCAATTTAAAAAGAGTTATAATGATTTAAAGGAGTTGAAGATTGGTAATAAAAAAGATATCTATTCCATATATTTCAAATACTCATGTAAAATTTTTTAAGAATATCTATAAGGATGTGTTTAATGTTTCATTTTGTGTTACAAATAACATTAATAAGTTAGTGAATAATTCTAAAAATGTCATACATGTCAAGGAAAAAAGTAAGGTGGTGTATCAATTTTTTTGTGGATGTATATTATCATATATATAGGCGAATCGAAATGCGGTATTGAAAAATTTTAAAGGAGCATGAATTGTTATACAAACATGTGAAAAATAAAAATAATTTAATGACTGCTTCAGTTTTTTTGGATCATGAAAGGACATGTAAATATAAATTTAAGTTTGATCTTGAAAGTGTTAAGATTCTTCATGAAGAGAGAAACCATAAAAGAAAAATTAAGAAGGCAATTTTAATAAATAGGAATAAAATGAATATAATTAATAGACAAGCTTCTAATATTAAAATTCAGGATTCATGGGATTTCAGTTGATGACATTTGCTTCGGTATTGTTTTTTGTATTTAATTGCAGTTGAGGTAGTTTAAGGAATTAACTGAAAGTATTTCTGCAGATTGAAAGACTGTATATAATAGTTTATTATTATATTTATTTTTATTGTTATTTATAAGGGACTTGAACTCAGACCTTCAAGCTCCCCATGGCTGTCCAACCCATCTTATACAACCATTACAAACATGACCACATGTGAAAAAGATAAATGATCTCCATTATACACATTTTGTGTTTAAACCAGCACTCATCAGTTGGTCCAGATCACCATTTCTCACACATATATACAAACATTGCTCAGTTTATGTTAAGATAGTAAATCTTCAAACTTTAATGGACAAGCTTCAATCTTCACCACTCTTCAATTCTTCAGCCATCCATATCAATGAAATCTGGGGATGGAATGCTGATGAATGCTGGTTCAGTATAAACAATATACATGTATTTAAATATTACATATTCAGTCTGTATTCAACATTTCTTTTTTGTATAATTAAATGAACATACTAAGGTTCTATGTGTGAGGATCAGATTGACCTTAGATCAACATGGGTATGACAATATTATTATTCATCAATGTGGATGGCTGAAGAGTTGGAGAGTGACAAAGATTGAAGCTTGTCCATTAAAATTTGAAGATTTTCTATCTTAATATAAACTGAGCACTCATTGTATATATATATGAGAGATGATGATCTTGACCAACTGATGGGTGCTGGTTCAGCATGAAATATGTATAGTGGGGATCATTTATCTTTTTCATGTGTATATGGTCATGTGTATCATGTGTATAAGATGAAATGGATAGCTTAAAAGTCTAAGTTCATGTACCTTATAATTACATTAAGTTTAATATAAACAATACTCATGTATTTAAATAGATAGATAGATAGATAGATAGATAGATAGATAGATAGATAGATAGATAGATAGATAGATAGATAGATAGATAGATAGATAGATAGATAGATAGATAGATAGATAGATAGATAGATAGATAGATAGATAGATAGATAGATAGATAGATAGATAGATAGATAGATAGATAGATAGATAGATAGATAGATAGATAGATAGGTATGTAGGTAGGTAGGTAAATAGGTAGATAGATAGGTAAGTAGGTAGGTAGGTAGGTAAATAGGTAGGTAGGTAGACAGACAGATATACAGACAGACAGATAGACAGATAGACAGATAGATAGATAGATAGATAGATAGATAGATAGATAGATAGATAGATAGATAGATAGATAGATAGATAGATAGATAGATAGATAGATAGATAGATAGATAGATAGATAGATAGGTATGTAGGTAGGTAGGTAAATAGGTAGATAGATAGGTAAGTAGGTAGGTAGGTATGTAGGTAAATAGGTAGGTAGGTAGACAGACAGATATACAGACAGACAGATAGATAGATAGATAGATAGATAGATAGATAGATAGATAGATAGATAGATAGATAGATAGATAGATAGATAGATAGATAGATAGATAGATAGATAGATAGATAGATAGATAGATAGATAGATAGATAGATAGATAGATAGATAGATAGATAGATAGATAGATAGATAGATAGATAGATAGATAGATAGATAGATAGATAGATAGATAGATAGATAGATAGATAGATAGATAGATAGATAGATAGATAGATAGATAGATAGATAGATAGATAGATAGATAGATAGATAGATAGATAGATCAGAATAAAAATTGTGATAAGCTCTTATTTAATAATCCCTCAGATTTGGGCAGCATTTATTACAGAATAAATATATAAGGATAGGAAAGAAAAATTTTAATATAGCCTTTGCACTTGACACCAATTATAACAAAATAAAAGTATAACCCATTCATTAATCTCCAGTTGTAATAGAATAAAATAGGAGAAGTTAATAAACAAAGAGCTTTGCTGATTGCTCAACAAGCTTTGTGATAAATGCTTAGCAAGAGAAAGCATTTAAAATAGCTCTGTCAGAAATCACATCCAAAACCCAAACAAATGGTTTCATACTTTGGCACTCATCAGTGAAGTACTAGGGTAGTTTCAGATACTAACTACCCTATCACCTCACTGAAGAGTGCCAAAGTGCACAAACATTGGTCTGGGGTTTGGGTGTGATAGAGATATTTTAAATGCTTTCTCTTGCTAAGCATTTATTAGAGATATTTTAAATGCTGTCTCTTGCTAAGCATTTATCACAAAGTTTGTTGAGTAATTGGCAAAACTCTTTGTTTATATTTTACAAGCTTAAAAAAAGAAATGGGATCAGGAGAATTAATATTTCAGATCAGCCCATAAATTTGGAAACCAATTTTAACAGAATAAAATGAAAATAATGCTGACAGAACAACACTATAAATGCTAATATACTCTTGTTGAGAAAACCAGTTGTAGCGGAATAGAAATACTTAATAATGGTAAGAGGCTTTGTTATCCTACATATTTATGCACACTAACCTATCATTAATAAAAAATATAAATGTAAAACATCAAACTGCAATGTAATAAAATATTTAAAATACTAAAACTATAATAAAACATTATTCAAATCGATTCATCTATCATACCTCCCATTTATGCTAACTTATAATGATATAAAATGAACGTAAATACTTCAAATAGCCTTATAATTTATAATAATCAAATCATAAGGACATGAAATAAATGAAAGACTCATTTGACACTTATTACTTAATATATTAATGTGCGTTTAAATAAATTTATAATTATAAATATGATTAGCAAATCATGACAAATTATTCTTTAAATCAATAAGGCCAAGTTATCAAACTGTAAATTATAATTACCCTGATATGCCTAATATGCATAGTATTATTAATACTCTATTGTAAACAAATAGTAATATTAAAAGCTTGATATTTAAATTAAATATATAATCTCCAATGAGCTTTAAATCTAAGTAAAGTAAATCATTCTATTTAATGTAATTCAAATACCAGTTTTAATGTATGCAATTACCACTTTTATAACATCATAAAATTACCACTTTTCCTAACTAAATAATAACTTACTATAACATAGATCAATAAACGTCCTTTATATAACTTTTTTTTCTCAACAAATTGTCCACTGTGTTAAAATCACCTTTAAATTCAGTTTTTTCTTTTGATTAATTTGAGTCCAATGGTTGCTATTGTCAAGTTGTAATTATCTTGGTAAAAGATTTTATATGGAAGTGATAGAAATCTGATGTCTGTAATTTTTAATATATTCCTTATTATTTAAATATCGATATTATTGCTGCATTCTTTTAATTATTAGGTGTATCTTTATCATTTAGACATTTGGAATGTTGTATAGCCAACAATTTTTCTAATTTTTCATTTGCTTCTTTTAAGATATAAATAATAATTTTATTATTTATGGATATTTTATATTTTCATAGATTTAATTTGTTCTCTCATCAATTTATTTAACATTCTTGTAAAATTCAAAATATATGTATATTTCAAAATATAATGTTCTTAATAGATTCAACACAAAAAGTGGTCATTTTAATTGAGAGATATAAGAATAAGTTTTTACTAGCGGAAAAGTAGAGAATTTTCTAAAACTTTTTTTTTTAAAATCACTCAAAAAGTCATGAATGGAAGTAATCTCTTAATAATTGGTGAAAGTACTATAATTTTACTTAGGGATTTATAATGATATTGCTCTATTTTTATTTATAATCTTTTCTATATTTTTTATTTTTGAAAAATTAGAAGAATAACAATATCTTTCATCATTTAGCACAACATCGTGGGTTTATATATTTCTAAAAAATTCCACTAATTTATCATAACTATATTATAAAACTTTTTTAATCATTCCATAAACCTTTCTTTTCTAAAACTTCCAAGCGATGTTTTAGCCCTTTCAAGCTTAATATAATCGTCCAAATTTAGATTTAGTAAAATGGATATATTATTAAAGACGGTCACACCAAATTATGCAAATGATGATCAAAATACTTCATGTATTCTGTTCAAAATATCATCATCGTACAAAAAAGTATTCTTCAACTATTTAATAATAATATTATACACATGTATTTTTGTTACAATTATCACATAAAAAAAGAAAGCAAGTAATTATGTTTGAGTGGGGGGGGGGTCCAGTTTTAATCCAATAATTTAAAATCTTCTTGTCAGTCTAAAACTCTGCTTTCATGTTCATTTTAATTTTCAGATAAACAAAAAATATATTTTTAAAAGAGTCACAAAAACATCAGTCATCATTGGAAAGAAAAAAATGCAAGATTACTTTTTTAGACAAAAGCAAAACTCTCCATACAGTAGTGCCACCCTGTGCTAACCAGAGTAATCAATAGATGCCAGAAGGCTTGTGAATAAAATCCCTATCTAGTGCCTTCTCATCCATTATCCCCAGACTGTTTTCTGGCTTGTGGCCATCATCAGTGAGGAGCCTTGGATCTGAGAGCACTGCACCTAGATCTTAGTCTGGGGATATTGGATGAGTAGGCACTAGATAGGGATTTTATGCACAAGCCTTCTGGCATCTATTGATTACTCTGGTTAGCACAGGGTGGCACTACTGTATGGAGAGTTTTGCTTTTGTTTACAACAATTATGTGCTGGTATGAGATCATGTGATGTTTAGTGGTTTATTACTTTTTTAGCTTAATTCAAAAACAGACTGCTTCTGTGCAGTTTAGTTCAATGATGTAGTTACCGACTTGTTAGCTAAAAGTTCCCGGATCAAGCTCAATTGTCATTTCTGAGACTTGGATGTCACATGAATCTTGGATAACTAATATGTTGATCACAAAACAGGCTTACTTATATTAATAATATCTTGCGAATAGAATGTCATGCCTTAATAATCCATCACCATTAAAATTTAAAATAAAAGTTTTATTGTTGAATAGCTGTTTAAAATTAGATGTATTTGATATTTACTGTTTTTTAAACCAACGTTCTAATTATTGGAAGCTTGACAATCTGTGTTTATAAATGTTATGTAATATCTGACTTTTAACTGTGCCATGGTCCATATATTACTAATATTTGAAGTTGAATACATGGATATGACTTTAAATATTTCTTTATCTAAATAAAATATTCTCTAAAATCATCCATGTGTTGTGCAAAAATTAATAACAACAGATCATTTTAGAGGTCAAATTTTATGCAACTATTGATATAAAACATTTTTTCTAATGAAGACCTATGTGCAATATTTTAATCTAATTATTTTTGCATTCTATTTTAGGCTAATTACATTTGCCTTCACTTATAAAATGATTAAAAAATATTTTTTAAATTTATAAATCCCTCAGTAAAACCCTAATAAATTTATATATCAGTATAAAACTTGATATATGTATTTGGCAGCACAATGTTTGTCTTTGAAAAAGGTGTTCTACACTAAAAATGCATCAATATTTTATTTAGTAGGTACTAGTCTTATAGCTAAAGATGCCGCTCTATGGCGCCGTTTTCGCGCTAAACACATAAAAATGCCGTTTCGGCGGCCGACATGTTCGAACCCGCATTTTCTATAATACAACTTTTTTGTTGTGCTACAGATTGCAGGTTGCTATGTCATGTCACAGTACAGCATGTGTATTGCATCACAGTAAATACATTTCCCAAATTCGCACAGTTTATAAAATGGTTACGGCCTGGTGAGAGGGGGTGTTTTTTTGAATTGGATGGAAATGTTGTTTTCATTGGATTTTTTTTTATTTTAAAATATTGAAATGTTCAGATTTTGTAAAGTAATAATTATCAGACTTTTTACACTGTACTGTATTGAAGTTTTAATTGGAAAAATGTTGACAAGATATATGTGTAAAGTGAGTTGGAATTAGGTAACGCGTCAAGTAACGTACTGTTCGTAACATTTCATGAGACAAACAAGTAAAAAAGAACAGTAACACAAAAATATCCAGTAAGAAAAGTACAATTATGCACAGTTTTTTTTGTAAATTTCATAAAAAGCATATATTATAAACATGATTAATAAGTAAAGAAGACATTTTTGTTGTTGTTTAAAAAAGTTTTACTTTCTTTCTTTTCTCTGACTACGGTTATACGTTGTTGAATATAGTTTACGTTTATTGTTATCATTTGTTTTATAGATGTTACTAAAAAAAAATATTGACAAAAATACGATTTTGATATTTTTTATTTTAGCATTACAAACAACAGAACACTAAACATAAACCTAACTCTAAAACTAACCCTAAAACTAATCCTAAATCTAACCCTAAAACTAACCCTAAAACTAACCTTAAAACTAACCCTAAACCTAACCCTAAAACTAACCCTAAACCTAACCCTAAAACTAACCCTTAACCTAACCCTAAAACTAACGCTAAACCTAACTGTAACAACTTTTACTTTTTGTTGTCATTCTATTTGAAATAAAAAATAGTGGTAATATCTGTTTGTCTGTAAAAAAAAAAAAAAATTTAAAACAAAGACTAAAAAAGTAAAAAATAGTGATAACACAATAATATCTGTTTCTCTGTAGAAATAAAATGTAAAAGGAAGAGTAAGAAATTTTACTTTTTATTCCAATTATGAGTTTTTAAACAACAAAAAAAAAAAGCCGTAACCCCAGTAAAAAAATCTCCTATAGAAAATTGATTTTTCTAATAAAGCAAACTAAAAAACATGAATCAAATTGTAATTTGTTTATTTTATTTTACATTTATTATTATCATTTAATTTGTATACGTTAATAAAAAATAATATTTAAAATTAAATAATATTTAAAAAAGACAATTTTCTTTTGTTTTTATTTTCGCATTACAAAAAATACATTAAAATGATTATAATTAACGCCCGGGAATGATCATATTTTATAGTTTTAGCTTGAAAACGGCACCATCGAACGTCTTTATCTATAAGACAAGCATCATTTAATATTATATTTTTTACCTTATCAAAAATAATTTTATAATTGTAAGTTAGACTGCTTTATTCTAATTATTTCATTTAATTTAGTTCTCTGTATTTTTTATAACAATAATGTAATTGTCTCCAAAATTAAAGGTTCCTGGATTGAAGATCACCTTGCCAGGTTTCTTAAAATCACATAACTTCAGGAGCAATTACCATCCATTCTTTTTTGTTTAATGTATCAGCACTTATTTTTTCGTTAATTTCTTTATAATAGTTATTAATAGATAGAGAAATATATAAACGAATAAATATATATGTAAAGAACTTTATAGCAATTTACATTCAAATCCAATTCCAAGAAAACCTAACATTTTTTTCAGGTTCTAAACAGGTTTAAAATGTTTTAGGTAACTGTCACATAACAACATAATGTCATTTAATTACTAAGTTATAAAATGACATATAGTTATGGGTAGGTAGAGGATAAAACAAGGGAAAAAATCATTAAAACTCTAAACATACAATAAATGGAGATTATGGTAAAATATATCTATGTTTTTGGAAGATTGAAAAGGAAGATCTTTGTTCCTTTCTGATCTACTTAAAGGCTGCTACTAAAATTGCAAACTCTAGAAAAATAATGGAATTATTAAAAACCCCAAAGTAAATGTCAATCACATACCAATGCAAGTACAAACAAGACAAACAGCTTCATTTTGCCTTATACCTATTTGCATTGATATATGTTTATGGTTTTTAATAATACAATTCTTTGGCTAGAGTTTGTAATTGTTATAATTAATTGATTACAGTTTAGTTTAGCTTTGTGCAATTAGTAAATAAATATAAACTTTTCCAGCAGTTAATATTATGTAATAATCAAGATTAGTACTAGGACCTAAGTAAATTGAAAAAAATCGCAAATATCAATTAAAATAATATAAAGCATTTTGAAATAGCTTTAAAAAATATGATTGGTTTAAAATCTTCATGCTTTCTTTCCAATGTGCTTTAGATTTGTTTATATAAATGAATTGAGGTAAGAGGCAAAGATGACTGATTTTTTCTCTCAAAAAGTTTTATCTTGTGCTTTGGAATGAGACTATTTCATTTATTTAATAAACCAGTGTCGGAGTATTAATCTTGATTATTATTATATATATATATTACAACACATTGATTATTCACCGTTAAAATTATCTTGATTATATTTACAAAATGTTTGGAAAAACATGGTCTAATGTATTTCTTTGCTGAGTTGTTTGAATTTAATCAAAAAAATTTCTATCAAAAAGGCTGCAGAAAATAATAGCCATGGTCTACTCTAGTCGTTCTCATACTAAAATGTTTACTTTTTAGTCGTTTTTTTAAAAACAACTTTATTTATTGCAATCATGGTATTTGATTAAAAACTTGTACAATTGAAATATCATGATAAAGAAATTGAGCAAACTAATATTTTTTAAAATCAAGTTTCTGATAGTCTAATCACGATAGGTTTGATCATACATAAGGAGTTGTAGTTTTAAATTATATATATATAACAACAATTTAATAATCAAAATCACATATGAAAAATAGTAAACAATAAATGAAACAATAATAATAAAAATAATAGAAATAAAAAACTAAAAGCAATGATGATTATCTTCAAAAAAAATTTTAATTTGAACCGCTCTTACAATCTCACATTAATTTGTTTATTTTTTTAATTGTTTTATTACTCTTTTTTATGAAATGATGCATATAATAAAATGTTTGTCCATATGAATATTTTTACATATACAAACAGTTAAATATGCATAATTTGTAATATAGAACACAGAATTATAGGGGCGACTTTGCTTTCTTATTCTTTATTTCAATATAATTCTTTATAGAAATCCATGCATTTTACTTAGTTTTTTTTTTTTTTAGTAATAATTCAATATTTTCTTTTTATTAATGAAACAACTTTCCTTCAGATACTAAGACGTTTGTACATTCGAAATAGCTTTCCTTATTAATTCACAGTAATAATTTTTTTATGTTATTATTAATTAACTATTTTTTGTATTATTTTAAAGAACTCCAGATACTGTATTTTTTTTTTTTTTAATAGATAAAGTTTATATTCATTCTTTTTTTCATTTATTGTCTGGTCTCGGTTAAAAACCTACTGGGAAATGCTGATTTGGTCTTAGTAAAATATCAATTATCTTATTAATCTCAATCAAGTTTGAACTATTTTCAAAGTGTAATAATATTTTAAAACGTCTTTAAAATTCTAATTCAAATTCACTGAAGTGTTTTTGAAGGTTAAGACAACTGCTACTAATATTGTTTTGTTTTTTTTTAAAGAATTAAAAATGTCTAAATGCATAGATTTTTATTCGATTTAAAAAAAAACATATAAATAAAAAGCAATAAAAAAAAAAAATAAATTACAATTCTGGTCAATTTAGATATTAACGATATATAATTTTTATTAAGTTTATAGTTTAGGAACTCTATGATATTAATTAGAAAAAATATATAACATAACAGACGGTGAGAAGCAAAATTATCGTTTTACAGGTGTTCAATGAATAAAATAGTACATTGTTGCGCCTGTACTGTTCAAATAAGTATCACATATTTTTTTAAACAATATTTTATTTATATTTCCTTCTAAGAAATATATATAAGGTACGAAATGTTTTATTCCAACTTCAATGAGGTTTTTATATAAATGAGATTATATATGTACACTGTAGTTTTCAAGTCAAAAACGTTTTTCTATTGCGAAAGTATATAGTCTTCACTTTTAGTTGGTTTCTGCAAAGTGGATACTAGATTGACCTTTGCCTGGAGTGGGATGTTTAAAAACTATTTTGTTTACTTCTGTCTCCTATATATATATATAAAAATCTTCCACCATTCTTTTAAAAAATATATAGTCAATACATATAATTCTTTAATCAATAAATCTTCACCATAATCTTTTTAAAAACTTTTTATTTTCATCATATATATTAAAAATCCTTCCAAAATCTCCATATTCCAACGTTTCGATTGTTTTTTTAAATTACAATCATTTTCAAGGCAAAACTACAAAATACACAGAGAACAATTGAATAAATAAAAATACAAATACATCTTATTACTCTAACATAAATACCAAAAATTGTATTATAAAAATTTAAAATAAATAATCATACATATTATACCTTTAAATAATACATTTACTTTCTATTTCCTTATCCATTATTAATAACTCCTATTACAAATCAATTTATTTAAATAATTACAACAACTATAAAAATAACAAAGAAAATAATTTTTTAAATATTACCTATAAACTTCTTTTTCATTTATATTACATTATATTTTTTTATACTTTACCAATTCCATTACAAATAAATACCTTAAA
Source organism: Epiperipatus broadwayi (assembly GCA_028023455.1). Classification (NCBI taxonomy): domain Eukaryota; kingdom Metazoa; phylum Onychophora; class Udeonychophora; order Euonychophora; family Peripatidae; genus Epiperipatus; species Epiperipatus broadwayi. Next base: position 7,498,571 of record JAQFVV010000033.1, read on the forward strand.
ACATTTAAATATGCTCCTATTTAAATACTTTCATAGAACTTTTTAAAACACATTGTTTAATACATTCCTTTTAACACCTTTATATACCATTTATTTTATTTAACACAGGATTTAATTTTTTTATATAATTACATTCTTTAATTATTCTTTCCTTATAATTCCTAACCTTTTCAATCATTTTAATACTAAAATTCCTATGGTTATATTTTTCTCTATGAATAAAAACACTAGAATTCTTATCTTTTAAATGTTGTTTAAATCTTGTTCCCACATATGATACATTATTTCCTTCTTTTTTACAATCTTCACAGATAACAATATATATCCCATTCATTTTATCTTGTTCACAATTTATACCATTATTATTTATTAAATTCCCCAAACTACATTTTTTCTTATATACAGGTTTAACTAATAAATCAATCTTATATTTATATTTTAAATTAATATTTTTCATAATTTTTTTAATTTCTTTAAAAACCTCTCTTGATACATTATAACTATTATAAATTACTTTATTATCTATATTTTGACTAATATTTTTATTTTTATTATAATTATTTTTTCCTATTATATACTGATTATTACAGTTTTTCCTTATTATTTTACTAATAAGTAATAAGATGTATTTGTATTTTTATTTATTCAATTGTTCTCTGTGTATTTTGTAGTTTTGCCTTGAAAATGATTGTAATTTAAAAAAACAATCGAAACGTTGGAATATGGAGATTTTGGAAGGATTTTTAATATATATGATGAAAATAAAAAGTTTTTAAAAAGATTATGGTGAAGATTTATTGATTAAAGAATTATATATATATATACGTGCTATAAATGAAATTTTACATTTAATACGTATTTGGAGTTCATTTTAAAACCTTCACTCAGATTTAAATTTTTTTTTAAATTAATCCTTAAGACAATATTAAAATTTGGAACGATAGAAAAGGGTTAATCATTTTGAGACTAATTTAATTAATTTTGCCAATAAAAAGAAAAAACAAAAAAGTAAATATTATTCGAAATAAAAAATTACAAAAAAGCAATAACTTAATATATATATACTAGATTTTAAATTTTAATTGAAAACGGATTAAGAACAAGTTATACGATTTCTTTTAATCTAAATCAAAGAAAATATTGATTTCAATCTTTACATTTCGATTAATTAATTGCTGAGGGCATTAAAGCTTTTTCTTTATATTTTGAAATTACCGCATTTGTACTGCCGCATAAACAATTTCCATCTAACGGGTAAAGTAGTTTCTTAATGGTCTATGCTTGCAGATAAACTAGCGAATTAATAATAATTAAGGTGTAGGTACAAGTGCGTTCATAAATTTTATGACAAGATGATTATTTTAAACTAACAAAAAGCATATAATAAAAAGAATGCCTCTGATTATATAGAAATGTTTACTATTTCGTTTACTTTTATGTTAATTTGAACTATTTAATTTTTGCACGAGCAATTAAAGAATTATGAACCACCTAAATAGATGTGTGATTATTGTTAAATAAAAATAGCAGTTGTATTATTTAAGATTTAAACCTTGAACACAATATCTGTACTTATTTAAAATGCGCAATACATATATAGTAAAGCAGAAATTAATGTAATAGAATCAAAACAAAAACATTATTAGCATGTGGACATTTAGCAAATTAATTATCAAAGTGAGATGAAACTTTAGGGGAAAAAAAGAAAACATGAAAAACAGAAATAATAACTTTCTTCAAAAGTAAAATATAGTAAATTTTTTAAAAAAAGTGAATGTATAGTTTAAAATCAATGATTGTATAGTTAATCTGACGAGTTGAGTGCAACAGTTAAACTGAAGAATATCTTTTGTTTTATTTAATTAAGAATCTGATTCAGGAATCTAGCTTTTGAATCGATTACTATGCTAACCCGATCAAGACATTGAAATCGATTCAGGAATTGAGAATTATTAAAAAATAAAAGAAACAGAGCTAAATAATATTTATTAGTAATAATAAAAAGTTGTATCAAAAATTTCACTTCCATTGTAATTAAATGTGTTAAGCATAAAAAGTCTAAAAGTAATATATACATATTTTAAATAAAATTATTTCACGTAAATGTGTTAAATGTGAATGTATTTACAAAGCAACAAATATATATATATACACACACAATAACATGCTATGTTAACATAAGTTAATAATCCTCAAGTATTTTTTTTTTCTAGAATCAGTCCAAGAAGTCGGCTTCAATGGAATATAATAATTAATATTTTACAATATTTTGCAACTTTATCTTAATCGAATGTGGATTTTTGATAAACCAATACGCAATCACTTAGAGAAAAACTCAATAGTTTGATAAAATTAATTTTAAAAGTATGGTAACCACTTTAAATGTTTAGTAATCAGCTAACAATATTTTGTCATTTCAACAGCTCTCACAAATGAATGTAGTTGTTGTGATTACATAAATGATTCAGAGATAATCTGCTGTTTAGTACAATTGTAGAATAGAAAGGTTTGGAGCTTAAGATCCACAATCGTACCCAGCTTTGATACCTTTAGCTTTCCATCTTCTTATTAACTCTGAACAATAGAGCTATTAAGTCATCAGGTTCTTTATGTATTTTTATATAATAAAGATTACTTTAACAAATCTTTATTTACAAGAGTATATTTCATGCACAAACAGCCAATGTAAACATTTTATTATTTCTAAAGACCAATATTAGAATATGTATCAGTTCAGTTAATTAAAACCTCTAATACTTTATTAATGATAACCAAGTTAATGATACTTAATTAATCTGTCATGATTATTCTAGTTAATAGGCACATCATAATCAAGTGTCCACAGTTAAATAACCTAGAAATAACTAGAGTCCCCATGTCTAACTAAGCATCCAAGCCTATTTATAGCCAGATGGATAATCTTGGTAATTTTGTTATAACTGATGAATTCTAGTCTTTCGGCTTCAAAAATTTATTTAACTAAGCTGATTTTATTCTAGACGTTATAAATTTGTTCTGCAATTTTCTGAAGGAATTTATTATCTGACTGGAGATCTAGCTCCAGAAAAAAAGTCGTCAAAATAAGACTGAAATATTGATGTGGTCACTGATATTTATTTTCCAATTCTTTTGATGATGGTAATGACTGGAGTTGCCCATTCAAATTATATGATTATGTCAATTAGTTTTTTGTAAATTATCTGATATTTTAGTTCATAATGCAAATGAAAGAAGTCTGCATGGACACCTTATGGTTTAAAACAGAATAATGTTTCCATTATGTGCTGAGTGATGTGATGTGCTGAATGAGATTATCTATCTGTTAAACTAATATTATTTTTATTTAAGCAATTCTTACTAAGAATAAATGCAAGTTTTTACTTTGAAACTGTGTAATGTCAACTGCATTGATTCTGTTTTTGAATGAAACTTAAAGGTTACTTTAACAATTATTTATTTATAAGATTATATTTCATATATGAAAATAAATGGATAATTTGCATTCACTAACATTTCTAATAATATATAAACTCTGTTAGCCTGTAAATACTGTTAACAGATTTAGCCAGTGTTGAAATAAGCAACAGTTAGTTGTATTTGAATAATTAGATTATAAATGAATCTCCTTTTGAACATATACATGTTTATATAATATATCAGTTTAATATAATTGCATTATAGTTATTAGATTTTCCTTAATCAAGTACATGTCCAACTGTTTGAGGGGGGATTCTTATATTAGCATGTTCTAATAATAAACTTGAATTTATAGTCAGTTCTCAGAACTTCATTATAAAATAAGATTGAGAGTACAGTTCTTTTGATTGGTAGTTATAGTTCTTGATTGTATAAATCTAACTATTTTTATTCTATTAAGGATTGAAGATAGAATAGTTCAACTTTACCATGATAATAGTCATGATAATAGAATTAGAAATATGTAGAGTTTGAGAAAACTATGTACTTAGCAATATGACCAAGTGATAATACTTAATTATCATTGGGGATAGAATACCATTATTTTCTAACTTATAACACAATTCTTCTATATTTCAATATTTCACAAATACATATAATTTAAAAATAGAAAAAAGTCTCCAATATTATTTATTGTAATGATAATATATTATGATGAAATTATTATCTCAAATGAATCTCTAAAAGTTATGCAGTATAAAATGCTTTCATTGCAGGGTATAACCAAGGATAGAATACTTTGAATAATTTAATAGCAAAGTATTACATTTTTAGAAAGGAAGCATTTGCTAATTAGCGTGTTATATGTGATTTGTAAATTGGCAAATGTAATCATCCAAAACTCTCTTCTTACATTTTGTTCAAATTAATCTCTCTTTCTCTCTCATTTCTGCTAGAGTTAGGATACACATAATTATTTATAAGACAATGTAGATAAATAAATTATATATATATATATAAACATCACATTAATATGTAATAATGCTATCACTTCTTATAGAAAATTTCTGTCATTTATTTTAAGAAGCTAATTTCTTGCTAGATATGCATTTATCAATAAAACCTGACTCCATCGATAGCTCAAGAGATCATATGAAACTTCTATATATACAGAAACAACAATATCTTTTAAATATGCTCATACTTCAACATAATCTTGAAGCTTGAATGCAAATTTAATAATAAAATAACTAAAACCTCCTTGATTAGATATGTTATTAAACAATGCAAACTCTTTAAAAAAATTCCTTTTATTGCTAATCTTGTTTTTAAAAATAATCATTTAAATATATTACTGTTTACTTATAAAGGAAGGATAGTTAAAAGTGAGATCAGTCTTTCTTAATAACATTAAGTAATGCAAACATTACCATTTTTTTGCATACAAGCTTTAACATTATGTTGAGCGATATGAGCATATGGAAAAAATATTGAGTTACTATATTTGTTGAAGTCTCAAATGATTTCTTAAACTGATGATGATGCTAGATTGGATGACAGAAACACATATCTAGCAAGAAGTTAATTAATTTTTGCATTAAATATTCCCATCAGAAATTATTCTTAATATTATTTCACTTGTCACAAAGCTGCAACTTATATGTGGCAAATCATCTTAAATAATTTACCAGACCACACAGTTGGATCACGGACAGATATGTAATAATAATCAACAGTAACACACATTAATATATCCAATGAATGGAATATCTGAGCATATGAAAAGGATTTGGGATGAAATAAAATAAATATATTACACATCTTTGTATACACACTGATACATGACAACGTGATCTACTATAATATAATGTGAAGTGGAATGAAATTAGAAATAAAGAAAGTGATCAAATAAGGTTTGAAGCCATTATGTATCCAGAAATGATGAGCATACTTTACTTTTTTATATAATCACATCTTGAAGTGAAATAATAGTACATTTCCTATAAAGATGTTTATTTAGTTATTAGCCTTATAAAATTAAGTAGTGAATAACAGATTATTTAGTATCATTAGGGCAACATTGTCTAAACTATCAGATAAAGGTTATCACTCTGATACCTAAATTTTCAGCTTACATCCTTCATCTAAACATAGCACATAAAGCATTAGTTCTTAAAATACAAATGGTTAGATAAAGCACACATGCGTAATGGGAGAATAAGGCACACATCAAATTTTTCTTACGATACTAAAAAATATAACAGAAAATTAAACACAAATTAACAATATGAATTTTCACAAAATATAATGTACACTTATACACCTACATAATATCTCCAGAGAATCACCATATATAAATCCAGACACTCTTATGTTTAATATAATTAATTAACTGCAAGCATGTATTATTTTAATAATTTTAAATTAGTCTTTTCTGATACTGGTGATTTATTTTATACCAAAAATAAAGTTCTTATTTTCATAATGCAATTGTTTTATGTAATACAAGATTATACATAAATTAAAAATGGGAGAAAGGTTATTAAATAGCAAAAAGAAAAACCTCTTTAAGAATGAATAATATATTCACATCAAAAATGATAATATGTTCAAAATTAATTTTTTAGTCAAAACTATAATTAGTTGAAATTAAACTAAAGTTAACTTATCTAGTATATATAGTAATTTAAACTAAAGTTATAATGAATAGACCTTTAAATTGTTGAAATTATTACAATATAATTAAATAATCTTACTTAAATTTAATCAGAGATGTGTACATACATATGCTTTAATTTGCTGTCAATCCTATTTTCCACATTTTTTCTGGTATCTATCTGCTATTTGGGTGATACCAATTCTTTTAAAAATATCATCATGTATCTGGAGCTTTTTTTGTAAATTTTCTTTTTTTTTTAATTCTGTATATTGGTACTATATCTTTGCAGGTTCAACTATTTCATACTTAGGCACAGATTAATTTCAATAGAACAAATATTCATATTGAAAATTCTCTATAGAGACTAAACCACTTCACATCAGAATATCAGATTAATGAGAAATCAAACCACATATTCAGAAAATTGTATATCAAGCTCATGTAGAAACTTAGCATGCCACTTGTCAAAAATCATTGTCTTCAAGTATTAAAGTTATTTTACACATAGAAACTCTATAATAATATTTTTTCTAATTTTTGATTATTTACTTCTGTATTTTCCAGTTGTAATTGAATCTAAATTGCTAGTAATGCTTATTTCTACCTTTCAATACTATGTCTTTATTATATCTAATATGAATTCCTTTACCCCCATTAACCAAGTTTTAACTCCTAATTTTAATCTTGACCAATAGTGCCACTGCTTTCATGTCACTTAAATGAAAAAATTGGCCAGAACTTCAAGCCATAAAACATACTTATTTCCATCCACAACTCCTAACCAAACCTTCATGAAAGGATTATGAGAGAATTAAATGCTTATCCAGGGTATATTAAAGATAATTATAAGGATTGGATAAATAAATTCAAATGTTGTTACTTACATGAATTTGATCCAAAATGAATCCACAGGTTTTACCCTAATATATCTCCATTTCAGTTATGATGGGCCAAACTAACAAATACCCCGATGCAGTAATATACAATGAGATTAACCACAATGAAGATTTGTAAAAAGCTCATGAAAATTTATTTTAAATGCTGCAATAAGCATACCAACAGGCTTCACAACAGCGAAGTCAATTTAAAGTTGATGACTCTCTACTAGTTAAAACTCTTTCAGTTAATCATCAGCAGGAACATAAATTCAAAAAATTCTCTAATGTGTATGAAGGACTCTACAAAATAAGGCTAAGAATTGGAAAAAAAAATGTTTATATAATGTGAATCCCAGAATGTATCAAAAGATCATATAATGTGAGAAGTCTGAAACTCATAGTTTCATCACAAGTTTTAAAAAAATGTATGCATATATATGTAAATAGAATTATTCCAGTTTGTTTTTTGGTTGATAATTCTAGGTAGTCTTATAAAAAATGTTTGTGTGACTAAAAAAAACCTGGCAGTTAGAAAGTGATCATATAATGCTAAAAATCCAAGATAAGTACATTTATATATTATTAGTCCATTTGTTTATCATTAAGGATAGATGGATAGATCATGTTTATTATTTTGGGTGTTATATTAATTGTATTACAGATAGGCTTCGCCAGGCTTCGCCAGTCATGAATAATAATGTTGAGAATTTTTTTAAGATTATAAATGGTAACCATGAAGTATACTATAAAATTTTTGAAGTCATGGATCTTCATTTCCTTTCAAGAAAATTTCAAGTAGCATTTAGTAAGATTTGATGTTTTTTTAAAGATCATTGAAGTAAGTGAAAATTAGTTTTTTAACGTAGTGGGAGAATAATGTAATTGTAGGTTAACATTAAGAATAGAAAAAAATTGTTTAGATAAACTTAAGAAGTGCTAGTATATATAAACCCTTACCTTGAAATGACCTAGTCTAAATATATTGTGAGTTATATTTTAAGTTCATTGGAGAGGACTGGGTTGTCCCCGTGCTATTTTAGTAAATTTGTTTAATTTAAATGACTTATCAATATTTTGGCTACACTAAACACAGTTTCAGATTGCTAAATTACATTTTATTTTGACTTATCATAAACGTCCATTTTTCTTAAAAGTTTTATCGATATATATATTTATATTAAATAATCACATACTTAGATTGGAATTTAAATGTAAGGAAATAGTAATAACAAGTTAATGGTATGTGCAATATTATCTTACTATTCGTGAAGTCTATTTTGGATAACATTTTAATTTAAAGACAACAAATAATAGTATTGCAAGAATAAGAGAAAAAAGAATATTATTATTCTGAATGTATTATTTTAAATGCATTAGATCTTTGTATATATGTGAAAAAATATGATTTATCATTTAAAATTTTCACATACATTTTTAAAGATTGACACAATTGTTATTTAAAAGCTATTTATTTAATTTAAATGAATAAAAATTGTTTTATAGCATCAGAATTTTTTTTAGAATGATATTTAGAATGAAAAAGCATTTACCAAAATTTATTTTAAATTTTATTCTCAAGTCCCCATAGATTGTTTATTATGAAACTTAGTACAATTGATGTAATCAAAGTTTATAAATTTAAGTTAATTTTCTTCAAAACAGACTTATTTATTCTGTTATTCTTAGATTATTTGGCATTTCTGTAAACACAATGGTATTCAGGTAGATAAAAGGGGTTAGGCAAGATAGCTAACCCCTCAATATATGCAACTGTTGCCAGCAACATCTGGTTAAACTATCATCATGCTTCATTGAACTAATAAAACTTATCAAAAGAGATTGAATCTGAGCTAAATAATCTCAACTAATAATATTCATGTCGTGTTTATATAAACTTAGACTAAATATTGACTCATACAAATATGATTAAATATTTTCTTCAGCTTATATACAAGATATGTTTACAATATATATATATAGCTAACATACTTTTGCCTGATATCATTGGCTAGGTAATGTGTCTAGTTGCAATGCAACTATTGAAGCAATGCATTCAGTTGCCCTTTTAGAATGATTAACACTTCCAGATGTGCTGCAGCAGCTTGCCTCATGTTCAAGTATGATGATACTTTCAGCTGTTCAATGACAATTTGCCTCATATCATGTTTAATTCAATGTGAACTTGCCTCATTGTATTATAATATTGTGGACAACGTGCATACTCCCATTCAGCTCTGACAATTATTTGGTTGTTTTTTTTCCTTTTATCTCCAAATGGATTGCCAATTTATAGACAGGTCCCCTCTTAATGGACAATTGGATTCACTGAGTATCTTCACATATTGACCTGTTTCTAGTCATAGATTATATCTTCTCTCTCTATATATATAAAATTTTAATGGTAAATACAATATTATAGTTTAGATTCTTTTGTAGCACTTTTGATTATGTGGTAATCCTCATCAGCTTTAACTGAGCTTTAACTGATTTCAGTTAAAGCTGATGAGGATTACCATGTAATCGAAAGCGCTACAAAAGAATTTAAACTATAATATTGTATTTTACCGTTAAAAATTTTTTTTTATGTATATAATATTTTATAATTGGTACTGTATTTTATATTTATTATATATATATATATATTAATTGAACTGAAGCAGTGAATGCTGAATCTGATTAAGATAAGATTAAATCTGGACTAGTTCATTACTTGAAGATAAATTGATCCATAACAATTATTAAGCTCAATTAAAGAAAAATTTTGTTTACAACTGAAAAATTAAAAAAACTTAGTTATATAGCTCTAGAATATTAATGGTATTAATAACTACATTTAAATTAGTTGCCATTAATAGATTATCCATTTTACTTATTAATATTTTGTTAAACCATTTAAGAAATGAACACTTTCTAAAGAAATCTTATGATACTTCTATTATCTATATTATTCATGCATTGATGTACCTCATGCATAGAACATAGACAAGAAGCTATTATCACCAAGAATCATATGCAAAGAGGACAGAACCCGAGTATTTATTTTGTATAAAGAAATAACATTTTTTTTTTATATACTTGATATTTTATTGTTTTTGGGTTTTTTTAAAAAGTTTTTTTAGCTCTCAAAGTTTGAAATAAAGTCAGTAATATCCAAGTCAAGTTAAAGGCATATTATTCTTATAGATTATTTTAATTATAAAAAAATAATTTGCTATACCTATACATCTTACTTAAAGTATATTAAACATTAAGGATTTGTTTAAAGGATACCAATGTGCCATAACAGCTAGTATATTCACTTAAATTGAAGTTAACTGTATGTGCATATATGATATAAATTTGTGTGAAAGTACAATTTAAGAAGATTTAAATATATTTTGGGAATTATTTTTATATTTTGCCAAATTTTAAATAACAATTGCTTATATTTATTTTAGAATAGTATGTTCTTTTAATTCATAGCGTTTCATTTTATTTTTATATATGTTTGCTAAGTAAGAAATAAATGTTCAGTCTTATTCTATTAAATATGACTTTTTGTTTTTTCTGTATTATAATCATAAAACTTATTTGATGTGTAGAAATAAAAAATATTTTGCCTAGTATATATTACAGCACTGAAATAGTGCTTTATTGCAGAGATGAGTGGGGATGGTCTGAAGAATTGCTTTTATGGAATATTAAATTTAGTCAGGTGACCAATTGATAGTTTCAAAGTAGTAGTAGCACAACATGCACACATTGCATGTAGATATATAGTCAATATATACTTAGATTAGATATAGAACCTTAATATACTATCATGTTTACCTACATTATTTTAAAATGTATCTTGTATGTAATTTTATAATTTTATTTATTGTTAGTTCTGCTAAACTTGAATTCAGACTTTACAAGTGTTAAATACAATCAGGCTAAATGCAGTGTAGATGCAAAAAAAGTTTCCCTTTGCCTACTTGCCATATCAATGTCTGTATTTACTCCTTGTCTCCATCCTTGTGTATCATCATCATTGTAACATTGCTGAACTGTCATTTTTATTTTATCTTCATTATTTACTATTACTGTATATATGTATATATGTAATATTTTGAGATTAATTTATTGCAATTGTTTATATATAATTAGAGCATCCTCAAGCACCAACAAATAACAATACATTTTAAAGGTAATAAAAATACTTTTTTGCATCTTTCCCTTTTATATGATTGTCTACAATTCTTTTAAAAATATTTAGAAATGAATTTGTGATTGATCAAAAATTCATCACTTCTAGCAAAGGCATTGTAGACAAATCTTAATAATATATAAAGGAGAAAAGAGATAAAAAGATATCTCTTTTAGTCTTAAAATGAATTGTCATTTACTGTTAGTGGAAAGTGCTTTAATGAGCAAGTCTCAAAACATTACATATGAATATTTAGTACTAGAAATTCTTATTTATTACATGTAAATCATCATCAACCATTATCAATCCACTGCAGGATGAAATTTGATCTATCTTCTCCGATTTTTAGCTTCTCTTCTCCACATCACCCCTGCACACTTTCTTATTTCATCCATCTCACCTGTGGTCTCTTTCTGAATCTTTTACAATCTTTTGGAATCCAGTTTAAGATTTCAATTGTCCATCTATTATCTCTTCTAGAAATATGACCAGCCCAACTCCACTTCAGTCTTTTAATTTTTTCAGTGAGCCAGAGTAACACCTGTTTGTTCTCTTACCTATATATTGCGTTTTCAATCTCTTCTGTTACTCCTAACATTACATGTAAATATTTGCACATATGTATAAACTGAATAATTTAAATACTGTCTTACTTTCATTTTCTTCTTTATCAATATTATTATTAAAATAAATATTCAAAAACAAAATATATGAAAAATAATATTTATTTTGTTAAAAAAAAACGATCCTCTAAATGTTCTTCCATCTAGGACATGAATTTTGTGGGTGTTTGAAAGATTTCCATCTTCATTAAAAAAAAAAAAAACTATTATTAATAATGAAGTTAATTCTATATCTTAATTTTTTCATAATTAGATGTAGATTAATTTTAAATCATTAAAAATATTCTAATTTTAAAATTAACATCAAAATATATAATTTATAAATAAATTTTAAATTAATACATTTAAAAATATTTAAGTTTTATTATTTTTTATTTTTTTATAATTATTATATTTTATTTTATTGTTTTAATAGTATGTTAGCTTTATGAGCATTTAGTATTTTTTTTATGATGAATTATTAAGTTATTGTAAAAATTTCATTTTCAACAGATACATAAAAAATTCGCTGTGATATTTCTGAAAGAAAAAAAAGCCTATTTAAAATTAAATGGTACTTATTATGTATGAAACATGTCAGAAATACTTTCTCCTCTATTTTATTAATTATATATTTAGATGAATTGAAGTAGCTTTTTGCTGTAAAAGTATTATTGATAAATGAAAATACAATTAAAGCAATAAAAATTAATAATGAAAAAAAAATAAGAGTATAAAGTGGTCACGCGGGTGATTAGAGTTTTTAACTGTATTTGGAAATTTGATTAACTCATGATGACGTAAACAGAGATAAAGGAATTGGTGTAATAAGTTCTTTCAGTAAGAATAACAGATTGTTCTCCGAATCATTGAAATTAGATATAAAGTTTTTAAACACTATTATTAATTGAGAAAACATTTCTTTAAAAACCTATTAAAATTTGCTATTTGTTTATGTATTGCGAGGAAAAAAAAGTTATTCAGGATTTGCTTTAAAATGTGCTGCTATAAATATGAGTATATACGTGTGTGTGTGTAAAAATTAAAATATATTTTCTAAAAAAAATTTAATACTCCTGATGGATAGATTTTTTTTTTGATAAAAATAACTTAATATTAAAAGACAGTATATTTGATGTATCTGAAAAGGAAGATTTTAAATTAGATATGTTTTACCAATTTTGTCATATGGATTTGAAACTTGGGCACGTATAAGGCAATACAGAGACTTCAGACACTTAATGAAGTAAGGAGAAATGTACTGTGTGTGCTAAGAATAACTATAAGATACAAAAATGAAGTACATGAATGGAAAAACAAACAGATTAAGGGATAAAAATGGAGTTAAGCATGACCTATTACTAGAAAAGATAATATATGGACAATTGAAATTTTAAATTCGATTACAAGAAATTTAAAAGTCTTAGAAAAAGTTCATTTGTGAGATGGATGGATGAAATAAGAAAGTTATCTTGTCTGATGTGGAAAAGAAAGATTATGGTTCAGAGAAACTGGATTAGATTTGGAAAGACTGTCATTCTTTAGAGGATCGATAGTAGTAGAAAATGGTGGTGATGATTATTATCTTGAGAAATTTACTGCAATAATGAAAGCAGAAAATTCAAAAATTGAGGCTTATTAGAGTAAATGACTAATTACGCCATGAATAAGTGTTGATTGCTTATATTATTTAATTAAGTTCTACTGAAACTAAATACATGTTTATAATTATCTAATGCAGAATACTGTAAAATTCTTTTTTTAAAAAAAAATCCTATATATCAGTTATATAAAATCCACTTAAAACGATAAACATTGTTTACTGGAGCAATAAAATAAATATTTTCAGTTATAAAGCATGTAATCACATTATTTTCTCTGAGTAAACAGAAATTACTAGGGAACAAGGTTTTATGAATAAACAATACTCCTTGATCACCACTGGTAATAGTTCTCATTGCTTGCGACTCCATCTCATCTCCCTTGAATAATAATTTAAAATATCAAAGCTATATCATAAACTTAATGAGTTTTTTTCATTATTAGTTTCCGTTTTTTTTTTTAAATCAAATTTTTTTAAAAAGGCTGAAATCTTAACGTCCTAACAGTCATTGAGTTTTTTAGCTTCCTTAAAAAGATTTTGTTTTAAATATAAAAAATTTAAGTTATTTTTAAATTGTGTTTTAAAAGAGTGAAACCCGTAAAAAAAAGAAAGGATGGAAAATTCAGGAATTTGTTATACAACTTTTATAAAATTAAATATAAATATATGTGATTGTTTGTTTGAAAAGCTGCCGTCAAATGAAGACAATAAAATGTTGCGGAGAAATTCAATAGAGATTCTGTGTATTAATATGTAGGCGCGCATGAAACGCATTTAAATAATTTATTTAATTTTATAAAAGATCTACTTTATTTCTTAATAATGCTAGCTACAAAATTCATTAATTAAATAAAGTGTTTGATAGTAATTTCCTTTATCTATAATCAAATTCACAAAAGAAGTAAGTGATAGTAGAAAAGACTGCAGCGGCAAAGATAAAAAGAGCTAAACTGATTGATAACCATAATACAGAAAAAGTAATTAAAAGTTTGTAAGCAAGGCAAGACACGTGACATTAACAAAGCGTAGAATAGAAAATGTATTAACTAAACATCTTCACGAGTTCCAGGCAATGGAGCAATATTTTAAAGTTAAAAACCATGAATAATCTCTCAAGAGTCTATCTAACCGAAGACAGAAGAAATAGTAAATTATAGTTTTATTTGCTATTATTTTATATCAAAATATTTCTACAGGTAAATTGTCCATTACAAAGTGAGGCTTCTTTAACATTCACCACAAAGGAAAAGTGAGAGAGAAAACAATTACTCAACAAATTTGCCGATTGCTGGGTTGTGAGAGTTTGAACGATTTTCCAACCATGCTTCATTTTCTATTAAGAAATAATAAAATTATTTACCAAGAAAGAATTCCCATCTGCCCTCCCTTTTTATACATAAAGCATCACGTAATAACACAACTTTATGACTTTTAAATCTCTTATTTTGTTTGGAATTAATTGCTTCAAATAATACCAGAAGACAAACATGATTGCAAACGGGGGAAAAAATGCTGTGAACGAATTTTCCCAAGATATTATATTTTACTCTCTCCGATCTAAACAGATATATATCTTTTACTTAGACAGCTAGCATACAACCGCAGATCTAACAGCTCAGGGCGTTAGTTTTATAACCTATACATAGTCATATAATATTTTACCAAGTGATTGAGTGATATATGTATTTTATCTGCCTTGCAGTTATAGTGCCTACAAAAAAATCTTTTTTTATTTGTGTTAATCTTCATGCATATATGTTTTGCCAGATTTCTGCCTAAAATTTCATTTAAATATCTACACAGTAAGATAATAAAACTTAAGTTATCAATAATAGTATTTACTATTGCTCAATTTAGTGATAAAATCTAACTGAAAAAAAAAAAAGTCTTAATTTAAATCAAATGTTTTACAACTTATCTTAAACTCATTTGAGTTTATATATTTTTAATTCTAAGGCTACTAGTATATAATTTGATTATACAGAATATTTCTTGTATACATAAATTAAGAGATTTGAACTCAAAAAATCCTATTTATCCTCTATTCCATCTCAAGCAACTAATACACATGTTCACACAAATGCGAAAAAGATACATTATCCCCAATTTTGTGCAAAATCAAAACTCATCAGTTGGGCTAGATCATAATCTCCCATGCATATATACAATCAGCCTGTCCATTAGAGTTTGATGAATTGCTACCTTAATATTTACGGAGCAGTGATTGCATATGTGTGTGTAAGATTATGATCTGGCCCAAATGATGAGTATTGGTTCTGCACAATATATATATATATTGGCATCATATATCTTTTTCTCATGTATGTGGTCATGTGTATCAGTTGCTTGAGATAGAGTGAAGGATGAATAGACTGAAAAATGATTATGTATATTATAATGATAATTACATATATTTGTGAAATCACAAATGATTTATATACTTGTGGACAGGCTAGAGAAATAAAGGTTGACCAATTATCACTTCTAGATTTTAAAAATCTTAAAATCACACTGAATGATAACCATTGGGTTAATTTTACTATCCTAATAAATAATAAAGTAACATAAGCTTATTACAATGAAGCCTTAATATTAGCTACATTTTATTCCAGGCTATTGCAAATAGTTCACATTTTGTTGATAGACAGTGACAATTTAATATACATTACTTACTGTATTATAAGCTTATAGTATTTTCAACACACACATATACACAATTCAGACATTTTTATGTCTATAATATGCAAATACAATTAGGATTATATTATAAATAGAATTTTTAAAAAATAATTTAGTTATTTATCACATTCACTGAAATTATAAAAAATAAAAAACTTGGTAAATTATATCCTGGTATACATATATGTTGTATATAGAGCTCGCAAATAAGCTCTTAACAAGCTTTACAAAATATCCCCAAACCAAGACCGGTTTCTGCTAGTGGCTTCCTCAGTTAGGTGATAGGATATTCAAGCATTAGATTTATACTAAACAGTGAATTGTCAAGCTTTCATTTCAATTAAACAAGTTTTGAACAATATTTTTTGTTGTTAATAAGTCCCCCCCCCCATGAAATTATAAATGATAATGATATTACTAGCAACTATGACCTCAATAATTGCTTTAATGTTTTTTTAAGTCCATAGAACATATAGGGTCATTCCTACTTGCCAAGTTTATATGTGCTGGTACACCTATCTTTTGTGGCAGAAAGGAGTTTGCTATTAACTGAAAGGAGACTCTTTGATTCCTCTTGGAGGCCTTAAAGGAACCAAGCAGGGCAAATTCCTAATGTCCACTCCATACGTTCTTGTCGTTGCAGCTGTTATTACTATGTGATTATTCATATAGTATTTGAACATGGATGGGCTGCTCACCAACATGCATTAGCCAGTGTGGTGAGTTTATTGGCTTCTTACACCTGAGTTTAAGATCAAGAAACACCATGGTCTTTCTTCACAGTGCCTGATAAGGCAGAATCAATGTTTGTGTAAATGATAAATATTTTTCCAATACATATATACAATTATGACAGACAAAAATAAAGCATGGCCCTTATTCCCAGGAGGCTGTAAAGTCACCAACCAAGGCAGCAGTTGGTGGCTGAAGGTGGAGGGTACTAAGAATCCCCTGATTGTGGACCCAGGCTGCCATTTGATGATGACTTTTTATTTAGGTACTCACAACTGCAGATCACTTTCAAGTGAAGGAAGATTGCAAGAATTAAACTGTCTTATATTAAATGGGACATTATTGGACTTTGTGAAGTTAGAAGAAAAGGTGAAGACTCAATTGATTTAAAAGGTGGATATATACTCTATTATAAAGGCACAAATATTGGAAATACAAGTGAAGTAGGATTCATTATAAATAAAAAGTGGAAGAACAATATTGTGGAGATTGATGGTGTATCGGACATAGTGGCAAGATTAGTTATACAACTTAATAGCAGATACTAAATGCAGATAATTCAGGTTTATGCCCCAACAAGCTCTCATAGTGATGAAGTAATAGAAGATTTTTATATGGATGTGCAAAAAACTTTTGATCAGAGTAAACAACATTTTAAAATTGTTATGGGAGACTTTAATGCTAGAATTGGTAAACAAATAAAAGACGAAAGTACTGTAGGTAATTTTGGTTATGGTAATACAAATGAGAGAAGATATAGACTTGTGGAGTTTGCAGAAAAAGAAAAACTTTATATTATGAATTCTTTTTTTGAAAAAAATGTTAAAAGGAAATGGACACGAAAGCATCCAAATGAAGGTACAGCAGAATTGGATTATATATTTACTAACAGGAAATATATAATTCAAGATTGTAATGTTCTTAATAAATTTAACACAGGAAGTGATCATTGATTAGTATTATTAAGAAAAACAATATTTACAGTTGATATTCCTAATCTTCAGAAATATTTTAATGAATTTAAATTAAAACTTACAAATCGGTTTCAAGTATTAGTAGATTTTGAACATGATTCAGATTTGAATGAAATTAATATGAAAATAACTGATACACTTTTAAAAACTGCAACAAAGATAGCTGATAGGAAAAAGCAGCAATTGACCAAGAAAATTTCTACTGAGACTAGAGAATTTATGAAGAAAAGGAGAAATATGAAGATATACAAAAATGATGCATTAAAAAGAAGTGAATATCTCAAATTTCGTAAATTGGTGCGGAAAAGAGTTGAAAATGATATAAGAAAGTATAACTGTGAACTAGCAAAGAAAGTTGTAGAAGAAAATAAAAGTCTCGAGAATGTAAAACAAAATTTTGGTATTGGTAGGAAATTTATATCTGCAATAAGAAAAAAAGATGGAATTATTACTAAAAAGAGAGATATCATCATGAAATTGGTAGAAGATTTTTATCAAGAATTATATAGTAATAAAGAACAAGTACCTCCTATATCTATTACATCTTCCGAATCTCCCAGAATTTTAAATGAAGAAGTGAGACATAAATGTATGAAGAAAGAAAAGGCTCCAGGTAATGATGGAATTATAATTGATATATTAAAATAAACAGGTAAAGAAATATAATTTTTTTTAGCAAAGTTATATACCAAATGTCTAAATGATAAAGATGTATCTGATGATTGAAAGAATGCAGTAATAATATTAATATTTAAAAAAGGGTGATAAAGAAGATATTAGAAATTACAGACCTATCAGCCTTTTATCAGTTTTATATAAAAAATTTACCAAGATAATTACAACTCGTCTACAGAGAACATTGGATTTCCACCAATCAAAAGAACAAGCTGGATTAAAAAGTGGTTTTAGTACAGTAGATCATATCCAGGTATTGAGAGAAGTTTTAGAAAGGACAAATGAATATGAGTTGTCATTATGTTTTGGGTTTGTAGATTATGAAAAGGCATTTGATTCTATGAACATTTCTTCAGTGATTAAAGCATTGGATCATCAAGGTATAGATCCAGGATATTGTCATATTTTAAAGAATATTTATAAAAATCCAACAGCAACAATTAGATTACATAATGATACTGGGAAAGTCAACATTGAGAAAGGTGTAAGACAAGGTGATTCCATATCTCCAAAACTTTTTACAGCAGTGCTGCAAAAAGTATTTTGTAGATTAAAATGGGAAACTAAAGGAGTGAAAGTAAATGGAGATTATTTAAGTCATTTAGATTTCACAGATAATGTAGTTGTTTTTGCAAATAATGCTTCAGAGCTGCAGGAAATGTTGCAGGAGTTATCAGATGAAAGTAGGAAAGTAGGACTAAAGATAAATGTTAAAAAGACTAAAGTAATGTTTAATCGATTTGCTCAAAATATGAAAATAAAGATTGATTATGATGAATTAGAAGAAGTTAACAGTTACAAATACCTTGGTCAAATTATTAACACAGATGGAAGCATAATGGAGGAAATTTATCATAGAATTAAACTTGGTTGGAGTGCTTTTGGTAGAAATAACTTGATACTAAAAGGAAATATGCCTATGTGTTTGAAAAGGAAGGTTTTTCAGTTCTTACTTATGTATCTGAGACTTGGACACTTAATAGAAGAGCAATACAGAGACTTCAAACCACTCAAAGAAGTATGGAGAGATGTATGTTTGGAGTAACAAAAAGAGATCAAAAATGCAATGTATGGGTAAGAGAACAAACAGGTGTTACTGACCTCATTGAAAAAATTAAAAGATTGAAGTGGAGTTGGGCTGGACATATTGCTAGAAGAGATGATAATAGATGGACAATTGAAGTTTTAAACTGGATTTCAAGAGATTATAAAAGACCCAGAAAGAGACCACATGTGAGATGGGTGGATGAAATAAGAAAGTGTGCAGGGATGATGTGGAGAAGAGAAGCTAAAGATTGGAGAAGATGGATTAAACTTGGAGAGACCTTCATCCTGCAGTGGATTGATAATGGTTGATGATGATGATGACACCTATCTCTTATATCCCAAAGTTGATAGTGCCAAATGAAATGATTCAATCCATCTATGTATATAGGGGAAAGAGAGCAAAATCACATCTAACGACTGTCAGACTTAGGGTCTTCATGTAGGTTGCTAGAGATAACACGATGAAGTACCTGACTCATGATTACATCTATCATTAATAGACTAGCCTAAGCATTATCTATAAAATCTACATGTAATTTAAATCAGTTCATCTAACATCTCACCACTTTTTTTCAGAACCATTGCCTCAGATATTCGAACTCAGGAAGAATTTGCGTTCGACTCTCTTAACAGGGATGTACCTATGCAAACTGTTAATCAACAACTAAAATAACTCATCCTGTCTATTAGAAGAAATAACCTTTATTTAACAATTTATCTCATGCATATCAAACAATAATGTGTGTGTGCATGTATAAAATATTGGTTATTTTAGTGACTTTAAAAGAGAAAAACTCTTACCATTTAAGTATTCTGTTTGAGCACTCAATTTCATATTCATAGATGAAAAACAAGTATTTTGGCAGAACAATTACCTAAATTTTATTAAAAACAAAAAGAAAAAGACTTTTCAACCCCCCTCCTACTCTTTTGACATTTTTTTATTTTGGATTGCTTCATGTTGAATTATCATTAGTACTTCTCAAATATAAAACTGAGATAATAAAAAAAATACAGATCTATACAAAATAAAATAAAACATAATTTTATAGTATTTCATGAATGGATATGATCAGGCACCATTTTTTCTTCAGAGTCCTTCTTACATAAACAGTTCTTACAATTTATGCATTTATTTAATTATAGATACAGAGAACTTCTGATTGATTCTGAATCGCACATTTTGAACTTATTTAAATTGGCAGTGGGTGGTTTTGTGTTACTCCTCATGTAGATTTCCATCTTGTGTGGATCCAACTTATCAGGTACTTAAATTGTAGACAATTAAATATTAATTTTTACATAGCCATAGTGGATAAATGCTCCACCTGAAGACAATCAATCATTCTAGCCAAAGTACATCATATTTTAACTATATACACAGGTTTATATAAATATATATGCAGTTTGCATTTATTAAAAATATATTTATATACAGAATACAGCTATTTACTGTTTGTAATATTGGCTATATCAACTTTAAACTGAAAAAATCATTCTAATTTCTTATTTAGTTTCTTAAAAAAAATCATAATACTTTTTTTTTAAATTTCCATAAGTTATTTTAACTTATCTGATTATTCAGCTAGAATAAGAATCTCCTATTTGCTTCCTTAACTCTTTTTTTTTGAATGGCAAATAAATAGAAAAACATTAACATTTGTTGAGACTCTGCTTTAAAAAATGTCCATTTTGCAGAAAAATATTACTAAAATAATTGCTTCAATAAAACTTGACTTTTCATGTCAAATGCAGAATAAAAATATATATAAAGAACAATGATTTTTAATTGTTTCCTTTCTATACCATCATTATTTCCATTGTTTAAACTTTGTGTGTGCCTATTGTTGCATTTTTAAAAATATTTTCATTATTGATTCATTTTAAAAAATAAATAATAAAATAAATTTGCAATATTAAAATTATCATTACTATCTCCCTCTTATATTCAGTTATTTATTACAATACTTGATTTATTTTTTATTGCTTTGACTATTTTCTTGTCATCATTTAAGTCATTGTCTATATTTAATATAATCAACACAATATAATTGTCAACATATATAAATTTGTACGATTTTTTTGTCAAGGTTTATATTTTTTTATTAAACACTAGAATTTTATTGCTAATATATATGTGTGTGTTTTTTACTGTAAATTACCTTCCCAGTACTTAATATACAATTAGCACATTGTTATAACTATTTAAACATTTATATTTTTTTAAAAGTGTTCTAGCAAAACTTATTATTTATTTGATCTTTACATGCTAATTAAAGAAAAAACAATCCAATATTTCAGGTGGCTAAGGCTTGTTGTGGGTGCGATCTTAAGCAACCCTTACAATACATTTTTTTTGGAAAGTACATTGTTGAAATAGTATATATTGATAAGGTGCATATTATGGCTTCATAATGTGCAGAGCTTGATATTATTTGAACATGTTTTAAAAAATGAGATGTCATTTGGGCCAGACCCAATCTTGATTAATACTTTAATGTAAAATTTATTCTTGAAAAAGGCTAAAATTGATTTGGAAAGATTCCACAAAAAAACTTGACCAATCACTGTTAATAAGATATTAAATCTATTACAAATCCTTTTTTTTTTTTATATTTAAATAAATGTAAAATTTACAAAACTATATAATTTATATATAATAATTCTTTAATAGCTCTTTTTTTTTTTTACCATTTTTAATTAAATTTAGTGGTATCTATTGTATCATTATAAAAGATATCAAAGCTTGGCTACTTATAATCAATTTTCTTTTTGTTTCATTAAAACACTGTGTATGTCATAAAATAATTTTGCAATAATTAATCAATAAATTTAAGATTCAACATACTTTACATATCTAAAATTTTAGATTCATAAATAGTTAAAAAAAAAAACACAACAGAAAACTAAAAGATAAAAAAAAAAAACATTTTCCTGCCACTACATCTTACAAGAATTTTTTTTTCTTTTTAGATATTCATTTAAAAATAATTATTATGTTTTTTATTAACATTGTTAAAAATGTTTTGATTTGGGAAAGAAAGGGACAACATTGTACTTGAAGTTGTTCATATAATTTTTTTTTTAGTTTTTAAAAGTCAAAATCAAACGCTTTACATTCTTCATTTAGAACTTGGGTCATCTACAATGGCAATAAGAAAACTAAGAGGGAGGGCATTTAGAACACTTTTTTATCCATCCATGCTGTTGAATTGCTTAGTCTATGTAAAGAGGTGATATGTTTCTTTTGGGTGAAAGATAAAAAGAAAATTATCCTGTGGTGGTGAAATCCAAATAAATAAAAAATAAGTTTCATTTGAACCTTTTTGGTATAAATTTGTTGTAGTTGTTGGTGTTATTTCAAAGCCAATCAGTTTATTTCTTATTTGAATTTTTGGTTTTATTTATAATTTATATTGAACGAGGCAACAGTTAATTCTTGTTTTTTCTAAAAAGTCAACAACACTTCTTCAACCTTATTTTTCCACTTCCATCCACTCCCTCATATTTTAAAAATCAAATAAAAAATAAATTTAAAAAAATTGTAAAAATGAAGACGAATAAATATTCCAAACTGATTTATCAATTACAAATAAAAAGAGATTATTTAAAATTATCTACATATATAAATTTTGTAAGACAGTATTCAGCTGCTTTACAAGCAGTTGTCCCATGATAGTGGGTTCGTTTCCCGGTTGTTGCTATGACACATGAGAAAAAAACATACAATTTATAGTATTTTTTCTTCTCTCTTCCACTTTTCATCACCCCCTCTCCTTTTTTCAAAAAATAAGAAATTGAAAAAATAAATAATACTGAAAGTTTACAAAAAAAGACGTGTCAATGAAAACTAATTTACAAATTATGTCATCATAGTACTACTGAGAAATCGCTATTTTTCCAAATCCAAAGAATTGTCGATTGATTAGTTGTCCTAATATTATTTCACGATAACAAAACAGTGTCTAAGAATCAACTAAAGAGAAAATTAAATGTAGGTAGCCAAGTGCATCAGTACTTTATAATTTTTGTTTCTTTTTATTTTATATTTATAAATTATTGATTTTTTACCATTTAAATGTTGTTTGTAATTTGGTGTGTAGTTGCTATTTTTATTCCTATAGAATTAATTGCATGTATATGTAAACATTCCTAATGGATGAATCCAAATGTCCTTAAAAAGTACATAAACATAAAATGGTATATAAAAGTTACAAAACAATGAATTAAAATTATTTTTGCATGTCATGCGCTTCTAATTATAATGATGATTTTTCCCCCTGTGTTTAAATATTTGGTTTATATGTTGAAATAATTAGAAGGAATTTGAACTCAAACATTCAAGCTCCCTACATCTATCCACTTGATCTTATACAATTGATACACATGACCACATTCATGTGAAATGAATAAATGGTATCTAATATATGTATTTCATGCTGAACCAGCACTCATCAGTTGGTTCATAATAGAATATGTAGATTGAAATATACCATTATATAATTATCCTTCGTTAAAATTCCAGATACCATATGTCAAAGATCTAAATTTGTTGTTTTTTAAAAAAAAAACTCAGATTAATAAAAGTTGTAATTAATTTATACTCTTTGTGGTTTTTAGATTTTTTTTCTGATATGGAAAACGCGTCATTCAGAATCATTAAGTCATTTTTACACTAAGAGCTTTTTTTTTTTTTTTGGAACTTTTTTTTTAATATGATTTAACAATAAGTGTAATTAATAGGTATAGTATTTTCAGAAGAAAAAATATGATAGTTCTTTTAAAATATATACCTGGGTCTCATTTTATGTGGATTATTTTAATGCAATTTTGAAGTTATGCAATTCATGTTTCTTCTTAATATCTTTCATATTTCACTATATTTATTAGATATCAAAAAATTTAAATTATTAATAACTTATATTGACTTGAAATACTTTTTTTTTTCAAAAATGTAACGTTATAATAGCAGCTAACGCAAATATGGCCTGAAGCTGTATTTAGAATCTTAGCTTCTTTATACATAACTTACTTATACTAATGAGTAAATAATAATAATAGATTTATACTTAAGTATAAAAATATCGCAATGAATATTCAAAAATTTTAAACTTTTAAAACGTATTTTGTTAGATATAACAGAAATAAATAATTTTTTAGATTGTTAAAATAAATAACGAAGATTTTATTGATTTTGTAAACTGAAAATAATCTTTCTAATGGTAATGTATAATCATTTTGTTTTGATTGCGATCTCATTTTTTAAATATAGAAACAGAAAACCATTAACACAGCACTAGACTGAAAGTGGCGCTAGTTGTACATCACATCACAAATCTGATTTCTTATCAGTTCACAAATGAACACATATTGGCAAATAGTGGTAATGATTAAAATATGTATGAAAAAATGTAAAATTAAATACTGTAGTTAATAAAAAAAGTTTGACTTGTATCAATTTTTTTCAAATATTTGAAATTTTTTATTATTCATACTTTATTTCCTTATTTTTTTAATGCGAATTTTAAAGTAAATTTTCCTTGTTGCATTGCTTTTATGTGATTTCTGAAAATTACAGACCCTATCCCCTATTTTTCAAGGTGTGTGATTTCTTTTGTGTGCATTTTCTGAGGAACTTATCTACCACATCAAACAAGACCCAGGTGTATAATAATTTGTAAAACAAGTTAGGAGTACTTAT
Organism: Epiperipatus broadwayi; assembly: GCA_028023455.1. Lineage (NCBI taxonomy): Eukaryota > Metazoa > Onychophora > Udeonychophora > Euonychophora > Peripatidae > Epiperipatus > Epiperipatus broadwayi. Next base: position 7,523,706 of record JAQFVV010000033.1, read on the forward strand.
AAAAAATGCAGTTTAAATATGTATTAATTTTTTAAAAAATTAAGATTTTTATTATTGTTATTTATATATGATAATCTATTAATTCATAATTGAACAATTCTATATAAATTTTTATTAAATTTAAATTGTTTATGTTTGTTAAATTTAAATAGATGGTTTTCGTATACAAATTTGTTTATCTTTTCATAGCATTTTAACAGCACAAAATCAAAAAGGGTAATCTCTGCAAATAACTAACTTCTTTTTCTTTAGAATTATTACTTCAACAAATCAAATTAGCAATGTTAGTGATATTGTAATGTATTGTTTCCTGTTCATATTTTTCAATATAACTTTCATTCTTTCTTTTTTTATTATTTGTATTCAGAACTTTTTCCATCTTAAATCTTAATCCAAATCTCAAAAATTTATTCTTCTTTCCTTCTTTTGATTCTATTTTCAAGATTATTTTTTCATCAACAACAAATTTAGAAAATAGTATCATATTGCTTATTTTTTCCTTATTTTATTCCTCTCTTGTAGTTTTCCTTTCAAATCTTAATGTGTGTATTAGTAACTCACTTCCAAACAAGTTTCAACTCTACACAAATGTTTTTATTGCTACAAACTATAACATAAGATGTCAAGTGTTGATGGCCTAGTGGTTAGCCATAGCTGCCTTTCAAGCAGCTAGCCCAGGTTTGCTTCCCGGTCAACGCTTTGGCATATGGGGGAAAAAAAACTAAAACATAAGACAGAAAATTACAGAATGTATAAGAAAATTTCAAAATTTGCAAAGGAGAAAGTTATTTTTTAGAGCTTGACATTCTAGAAATAATTAAAAAACAAACTGGTCTACTCCAAAAGATAATTAAACTTACAAAAGATTAGATTATGTTAAAAATCTTTTATATTTAATAGTTAATATTGATAAGGAAGAGTGTATTCAGCAAATGTGAAGAAGAGTAATTTAAAAATTCATGTCATATTCAGAAATGCAATTGTGATTTATAGATAAGTAAAGGCACAAAATAAATACGAAAATTAATAAACTATTTATACCTCTATATAATTAAAAGCAGTATAACCTCTCACATGTAAGTTCAGAATAGTTTAAACCATTAAACATTGCTATAAGTTTGCCCAATATAATTATTATAAAAGAAAAACTACTTGTTAGATTTACAGTGTTATGTGAATCTGAATTAATTATTAGAAGAATATGACCAGATAAAATAAAGCTGAGGAATAACACAACTCCAGTTTCAAGTAAATTTATAAAAATGCTATTCACACAATGAAAACAAGTTGCAACTGCTTTTCAAAAAATGATTTTTAAAAAAGTTAATAAGTATTAGCAAAACAAATAGAATATGTAGCTATTTAGGTTATTGTCAATAAAACACCTCAAAAAGGATGAGTATGCAGTGCTTAATATGAGAGAAATTCTTTCATCATTATAAAATTTGTTCATACTTATCAAAACTGCATTTTTATTCTATCAGATCATAGTTGATGTTAAATTATAAAATATTTTATCAGTAAACAATTCAATTCTGGCCACTTAAATTAGATTATCGTTTTCTATCATGGCAGTCACTGGGAATAGAGATTAATTCTAGTCAGCAGAAAAAAAAAACTTCTATTAATATAATGTATTATAAAAGTATGAGATTAAATGAATTCAAAGCCAATTCCAACTTTAATAAATACATCTGGAATGTCTACAAAATTAAAATTTTTGGAGCATATACTTTTGGAAAGTGGAAAACTACCATCTCCAGATATTACATTAAAAATAAATGGGAAGCTTTTATAGCATTAATTATTTTTTAAGAAGTTTTTTGAATGAAATTCCAAATGATAAGATCTCTTTATTATCTATTACATAAAGGCCAAAACTAATAGTTGGAAGCAGCCCAGGGAAAGATATTCTAATATAAAAACTGCTTAATTCCAATCAGCTGAACTATTAGTATATTACAATAATGAAGTGGACTTTATTTTAATGGCTGATTCCTCTTATATATGGAATCAACATTGATTTGATCTGTTCTGTGTGCAAAGGTGAGAGGCCAATAGTATATGTTTCTAGATCTAATTTTATCAAATAATGAGAAAATTTTCAGCTAATTAGATGTTGGAAACCACATCTGAATTTTTAAAAAAATACCATCCATGTTTATTTGAAAGATTTTTTAAAATAATAACAGGCCACAAATTTTTCATAGGCATCTTTTTCAAGATACAATACTTTTCAGACCGTTTATGTCCACATATTAAAAATACTGGATAGAATTGAATCTTAGCCAAAAAAATTTAAAAAGAGTTATATCCTTAAAGATTATTTCCACTTGAACTACTCAAGATACAGATTATCATCTCTTAAATTATCCCACTTGCCTTCCAAATGCATTTAGAAAGGTGTATGCTTTTATTTCTACAACAAGAGAGTGCATCATTTTGCAAAACTGAATTATTGGACCTTCCAAGGAAAACTAACATCTTGGAATTATTATATGAAAACCACTCAGGAATTGTATGGCCAGAAGCTTTGATTCATTGCTATATATGATAGCCACAGCTGAATAAGATCTTAAAAATTATATCAAGAGATATAGCCTAAAAACGATTTACTCGCTGACGAAGAAGCTTCCAAATAAACAAAACAAATTTCGCTTAAAACTATTAAATGGGCCAAGTGCTTTCGAGGTTTGCCCTCATATTCATGGCCGACGAATGTAAAACATGAATGTCTCTTAAAATTATATTACTTGGTTACAAGCTCTTAAATTTTGGCAACATATAAATCTAATCTCATAAGAAGATGTTCTAAATAATAATTGATGTATATTTACAATGGATTGATGACAGATTTGTTTCATATATTGAAGAAAAATATTCAAATTCAGGAAAATATTTGCATGCCATTAGTAAGAACATGGGACTTACTCATCAAAATTTGAATACCACAAAAATAGAAATAATTTATATACTCACTCCATTGTTTCATTTTGGCAAAAAAGAGTAACTTTTTAAACAAATACTGAATGAAATGAGTTCATGAAATATACACTATATAATATTTTTGACGATATTGCATAAACACACTACTCTTTCAATATCAGCAGTAAAATCCCCAGCAGAACTACCTATCAATAGAATTCTAAGAACATACCTACCCTTTCTCTCTATAATTAATTCAATATTAAAGGAAGCTAATACTAACTCTAATTTTTTTTATAGACAATGTAAATATAGGATAATTTTTAAAAAATTATCCATTCCCAGAAACACATGTCAGGGTTGTTATCTTCTTCTCAATAATAGAAGACTACCAAAATATTTAAAATACTTCATTTTTTTGCTAATGAAAATATTATTAAATGCAGTAGGATATACTGCAGCTTCTAGCATAGTGAGAAGTACGGTATATCTATTTCATTTAGTTATATAAAAAAGTATTTGACTAGTGTGCATATATGCGGAAAAGGATGGATAAATAACGACCACATGAAGATATAAATATATTAAATTTTGAATTAAAGCTATGGACTTCAATCGAATAAGAGTTTTTTTTTTTTCTAAATAAGATACTTGGAAATGAATTATAGTGTTTGTTGAATAAGTTTAGATTCGGGTTGTTTTTCAAATAATGTCAGAGATGTAAACTTATATATTCTAAAGACCAATCACAAGCAACAATGGAAAATTAATTTCCTGATGATGACGAACTGAGAAACTCTTGAATCGGATAAGAAAGACTATATGAAATACCAAATTATAAAGAGATTAAAAATAAGCCAACTAAGAAGACCGAAGGAAGCAACTCTTTCCTGGAGTAATCAGTAGGTATCAAAAGCAGCCCAGAAACAATCTAGAGGTCATTTTGACCATATTTCTATAAACCTTGAGCTGGTTAGGTAATAATAAATATTCATGGATATTGTCATGAATATATACATATCTGTAAATTGTTATTTAATATTGCAGTCATAAGCTTTATATTGTTTGTAAATAACCCTTTCGTAATTAAATGCTTTAAATTAAAACAAATGAGCATTTCATACTCAACCAAGATCATTAAATGGATGGTGGGAGTGGATTACAATTTGCAAGCGTGTTCATTGTAAATGTTTTAATTATTACAAAAAAAAAAAAACAACAACAACATTATAATAGCTACTTTCGCACTTTTATTAACGCGTTCAATTTTTTTCTCTTGATAATCTGTAGCTTTTGTTTATAGCGCACAAACTTTCAGTAAAACTAAAGTTTTAGGTTTTTTTTATAAAACTTCTAACTGTATACAAGAGTAAACTAAAAATTATTTTATAAACTTCAATCTCTTTGTAAGAAAACTAATCTAAGCTAATACTCTTTAATTATTTTTTATTCATAAATTGTTTTATCAGACTATTAAGAACTCTTTTGAAAAGCAAATTTGAGATCAAATTATACTGCTTTTATAAAAATGAGTATTAAAACCTTTTGAAATTAAAGAATATTTGAAAGAAGCAAATGTATTTCAATGCTAAAACCTTTTGTGTTTGAAATTCAAAGCATAAAGAGTCTTTGTGCAAGAATTAAATGAAATCAAACACGAAACAAAAAATAATATGGACACTAAACTAATTCACACCTTGAAGTTGGTATCGCTTTCAAATTGCACACAGAAGCCGATGAAGCGAGTAATATATCTCTTTTATCAAAGAGACATTACTGAATTTAGAAAATTAGCATCTTTATTCTTTGGCAAAGCTAGCATTTGATTAGATCTTTGCTTTCTGACTAAAAATTCCGCGTTTGACGATCAGACTGTCGGTAACGTTTGGAGAATGTTCATCCATAAATATGAGCCCGCCAGTTCAAAGAGCGACTCATCTAGCCAGATCTAATAAATCAACGAGCGGGAGATTTTTAGAAATCAAAATTATTGCTGTAAGTGAAATGCAATCACAAGCGCGGTGAGATCACAAATGTTGGAATAACGAGTTTTGTCAAAGGAATTCAATTTCAATTGCGTGGTTAACTTCTTACAGCATTAGTTTTAAGTGTTTGGCGAAGCTCCGTACAATTGACGACTTTGCTACTGTTAATAGGCGTGCTAAAGTTTTTTTTTTCATCTGTTGATATTTATTTATTATTCTCTCAAGTGAGGAAAAAAATAAGCTTTTATCAAAATTTACATAAATAAGATTATTTTTTTAAAATTTTATTTATAAATCTTTCTTTACTTGCAATATCAATATTTGCAGATGAATTAAGCATTTATGTAAATAAATATATGTTTGTGTTTAAACAGCGATATTGTTTTAATAAGTCAGAACAATAATATAAGGATATTACAGGTATTAAAAAATATTTAGAATTCGTTTATGGAAATAAAATACATTTAAATTCAGTAAATAGTAATAATACAATGTATGTTCATTAAAATAATGATACCCCATGTTCTATGTTTTGAAAAGATTTTGATCAAATGAGAAACAAGTCACGTTATAATAATATTTTAGAGACGATCAGGCACTAGCAGCAAAGTAAATATAAATAACTAAAAACAAAATTTAAATCTGAGGTTTACAATTAAAAAAACAAATTACGCTCACTTATCTGGAAGGCTCACTGTTGAAATGACTTACGATTTCTGTTATGCAAACTTTTGGTAATTTCAATATTGAAACAGGCTGCAATAGTTTGGGTATTCAGTCCATAATTTTATTTGGAAACAATAAATTTATTGATTTAGATGATAAATCTATTAGTGAAATTGCTACTTTTACCCAGGTTTAATGCAGTAATCTAGGTTAGAAGTGAGATCTACTTTCCACTGAAGGTTTCTGGATCTATATTAGCAGAAGTTTTAGTTCTCCACTATATCATATTCTACAAGTACTTCTGTTTACAGCATCTTGTCAAATATTTTAATAGGACTTGATCTTAGTTTAATATCTATTGCAGAGATACAATTTTGTGTTTTCCTTTCGATATGTTTTTGCTAAAAGGCGATAGTCATTTGATAGTAACTAATGATTACAAATGCATTTTTCGCCTGTTATAGTCCAAAAGATGTAATGATTTTTTTTTCTCATGTGTCATAGCATCAGCCAGGAAGCGAACCTACTATCCCGTGAGAACTGCTTGTAAAGCAGCCATTGTTGACCTCTCAACCACCAGTGCTGATTTTAGCTGCGAAAATGATTGAAATGCAAAAGCTATATCGCAAACAACAATATAGTTTAATGTTTATTATTAATTAATTTACAGATTGTGACTGTAGATTGAGGAGGTGTGAGTTAATATAGGCACCAATATTTATTAGTTAATAATGGAAACTTTCTTAATACAAGTGAACAATGAATCTTTAATAGTTGTTTTAGTATTTAATAATTATAAAGAATATATTTTAAAAAAGTTAATTCTCAAAAATCACCATTCTGAATGTATATGCATAAAATGAATCTAATATATATTCAGACCATAATTTAGTAATGACAGAAACTAAATTTCAAAAATATACTTGATTACCATTATTTGAGAAACTTTTGATAGTTTGGTCTTTTTAGATCAGGAAATTTAATCAGATCTAATTAAAATCACCCAAATAATTACTGTTCAATGATAAATATATATTTCTGCATTTCTTACTTTAAAAATATTACTAATTAATAAAAATAATAAATTTAAACAATATTATTCCAACAAAACTAAATGCACAATGGGGTCTGCTATAGTATTTGTAATTATTCTAAAAGGTCAGTCAAAATACCACCAATTTATTGTAGCTTACAGTGAAATATATTCAGAAATAATTAGTTTAAACCTGATAGCCTAAAACAAAGTTATCATCCAACATAATCATTTACAGGAAAAATATCACCAAAATCATAAATTAAAAAAATATATAAAAATAACTGCTATACATACCTTTAAAAGCATAAAATAAATTTATTATGATAAAAATTCTCAAATCATTGATTAAATATATTTTAAACTTTTGCTTTCTTGCTTGACAGTTATCATATTTCTGAAACTACATTCTAATACTTTTTCTGTCTCATAATGCAGACTAAAGCATATATAAATTTACAATAATAAAAATCACTTTTTTATTTTTTTCATTTGGAATGTTTTTAGAAACTGAAACATTTTGTTAGACATATTCTGTGTCAGCCAATATCATTTATCATAATATTTGCATTCATTGAAGTTTTTTCACTTAGATTATTTTTTAATGAGTATGATAATCAGTTTTCTATTTTGCTTTTCATGATACATAGTCTGAATAATTAAAAAAAAGTGTCCATCTATATTTTATACTTTTGCTGCTAAAGTTATAAATAAATAGCTTAGTAAACTACATTAGTAATTTAAGCCTTACAAAACATGACAAAGATGTATTATTATAGCATATGCCTCCACCATAAAAATCTTAATCTGAGTGAAAAAAAGTGTTTGTTATACAATTTGTTAATAGTTGGAAAACCTTTGTAGTAACAGATCTCATTACAGTTTAAATGTAATTTATTAAACATAACTTATTAGTGAACATTTCTTTAAAAATTAATTTAAATTTATAATTTTATATTTCTTTGATTATAAAAGAATTGTGCATTGCATCATCATCATCATCATCAACCATTATCAATCCACTGCAGGATGAAGGTCTCTCCAAGTTCAATTCATCTTCTCCAACCTTTAGCTTCTCTTCACATCACCCCTGAACAGTTTCTTATTTCATTCATCCATCCATCTCACATGTGGTCTCTTTCTGGGTCTTTTACAATCTCTTGGAATCTAGTTTAAGATTTCAATTGTCCATCTATTATCATCTCTTCTAGCAATATGTCCAGCCCAACTCCTCTTCAGTTTGTTAATTTTTTCAATGAGGTTAGTAACACCTGTTTGTTTTCTTACCCATATATTGCATTTTCGATCTCTTCTTCTTATTCATAAAATGCATATCTCCATACTTATTTGAGTAGTCTGAAGTCTCTGCATTGCTCTTCAATTAAGTGTCTAAATCTCAGATCCATAAGTAAAAACTGGTAAAACACAATTATTAAAAACCTTTTCAAACATATAGGCATATTTCCTTTTAGTATCAAGTTATTTCTACCAAAAGCAATCCAACCAAGTTTAATTCTATGATTAATTTCATCTATTATGTTTCCATCTGTATTAATAATCTGACCAAGGTATTTGTAGTTGTTAACTTTTTCTAACTCATTATAATCAATCTTTATTTTCATATTTTGAGAAAATCCATTGAACATTAGTCTTTTTAACATTTATCTTTAGTTTTACTTTCATTTGATATCTCCTGCAACATTTCCTGCAGCTCTAAAGCATTATTTGCAAAAACAGCTACATTATCTGCAAAATCTAAATGACTTAAATAATCTCTATTTACTTTCACTCTTTTAGTTTCCCATTTTAATCCACAAAATATTTCTTGCAGCACTGCTGTAAAAAGTTTTGGAGATATAGAGTTACCCTGTATTACACCCTTCTCAATGTTGACTTTTTTAGTATCATTATGTAATCTAGTTGTTGCTGTTGCATTTTTATAAATATTCTTCAAAATATGACAATATCCTGGATCTATACCTTAATGATCCAATGCTTTAATCACTGAAGAAATGTTTATAGAATTAAATGCCTTTTCATAATCTACAAATCCAAAGCATAATGGCAACTCATATTCATTGTCCTTTCTATAACTTCTCTTAATACCTGGACATGATCTACTTTATGAAACTACTTTTAAATTTGGCTTGTTCTCTTGGGTAGTAGAAATCCAATGTTCTCTGTAGATGAGTTGTAATTATTTTGGTAAAAATTTATAATATACATTAATTGATTATATTTTTCAGTGGTTTCTCATTATATAAAAAAGTCTAATTTCATCTTAAAACTCAATGAGTTTTTGATGAACTTTCCCTCAACTTATCCATCAGATGTTGTTATACATAAGTAAACCATTATATATTGACTTCATCTCACTCAGTAATTTTAGAAATTTTCATTTATTTAGAGCAATGTGCAGATATAAGATTGACAAATTTAGTTACAATGTTCATAACATCATCCAATTGCTTAAAACCTGCTGATGTGTAGTGCAATGAAAACCCAAATTGAATGTCTGATATGGTTGATAAATAAACAGAGAAAACCATTTTCTTTTCCAGTCTCAATTCGAGCCCTATCCATAGTGTCTGATACAAGTTTTCCAAAATCTTTTTTTTTTTCAATGAATACATTTAAAACTTCATTGCAAATATCTATTGATTTTGTTGTTGTTACTAATGAGATTAAACTGATCAATTCATCTTTGATATTATTTCCAACACAATAGCAAATAAAGGTAGCCAAACTACTGAATCCATTTATATCCATACTTTCATCAAGGCAAAGAGAAATTATTACACTACAGAAATATTATTCATTAATAGATAATTTCTAGTCTAATGAATGATTACTAAAAAATTATTAATAGAATACTTTATACCTCTTTTTTGTTAGTAAGTTATATTGTTGGCCATTTGCAGAATTTTTTTTTTTAACTGTATTTCTAGCTAATAATAAATCTTTTATTCTCTGAATAATCTTTCTTTGTTTTTAAAATCTTCAAAATGATTAGTGTGCATTTCATCCATTTTTTTTTTCCAGATATTCCCGGCCATTAAATTGTTTCCCATGTTTGGAAATTACATTTGAACAAGAATAACAACATAAAAATTGCAGCAGTTATATTTGAACGATTTTCGATAAATTTCATTAAAGATGTTGATCGAATATTTATATCTTTAAGTACTGGGCAATATATTCTTTTTGTAATATATAATTGGTCTCATAATGTCTTTGAATGATGATGTTCTCAATACCACTGTTCTGGAACACAAAACATATACTGCCTTCTGTTAATCATTCCATAGTTATCAGTTTATCAATTTTGGAATTTTCTACTGCTTGATAATTTTTGTTTTTTATTTTCACTAGTTATATTAATAAAATGGTAACAAATTTGCTTAAAAGTAAAATTAAATGAACTTTTAATAACTTTATAAATCAACGATTTATTATATGTTAATTTATATTATTTTTATACTTCAATTTTACAGCAAAATCTCAAGCAAAAAAGAAAACATCATTTTATTTGTGAGAATTACTTCAGTGTAACAACTATATATGTATTGCTTACCAACTAGATTGGTATTCAAATTATTTTTGATGGCGTTAATAACATATTTTTGTTATATTGTTTGCGATTTTGATTACTTTAAAAAATGAATGGTTTTAACTCCAATCAAAACGAAAAAGATTATGACGGAAAAACATTTTACTACTTTTATTTTATGATTTGACAAGATTTTCTTCAAAGAATTGGGAAATATTTTATTGAGTTTACTTTGTAGTTTTATTGGAATCATATGACAGGTTTATAGAGTATAGTAAGTACTTTGCTTGACTTACTTATGTATTATTCTTACACACTTTTTTAAATTTTGTAATTTACTGTTATATTTATTTATTTTACCTTTAGTTTACAGTAAATTTTTATTAGTACAGGTTTTAGCAACAACAAAAAAAACATTGAATAATTTATTTTAAAGCATAGAAAATTATGATCTGTAAATAGTTCCTGTGAGTAAAAAGTTCATAGTGCCATCTCCGGCATGATGGTCATAGACTATCTCCTACTGCCATTGCAATATAAATACTTCTACTAGCTCTACAATGAGAAAATTAAGTGGAATTTTCTAAGCAACAATAAAATTATTTCTTTATGGAAAAGAAGTCTTTATCTAAGTATTGATGCCAAACATTGTCAGTTTATTTTTGCTATGTCTGAGGGTTTAATTAAAATCAGTCAGACAGTGAATATAATTTAAACACAGTATAAGGTTTTGGTTAATTAACATTTATTTACTAACAAATAATAAATGAAAAATGATAAAGAAAATTAAAGTATATAATTATCTCTTAGTCCTAGTATATAATTATCTCTCAGTCCAAACATAGTAACATGGCAAATATATCAAATTTATTTCACAGAATAACATTTGTCTAAAATAGTTCAGTAATTTGACTCATTTACATCTTGCTGCTCTCAGTTCAATTTGGTGATTATATGGTTTTCCTTTCTATTTATTCTTCAATAGTTACCACTATTAGTGCACAGATAAAGTTCTGTACTCTTCTCTGTTGCTTTTCCAAATTGTTTCATTTACAAATCTGAAAATGAGAATCTATTTGCAGTACTCTCTGCTGTTATGCTTAGAGTAATACAGCACTCAATCCATGCAGTTCAGACAGACCATCACTATTAAACATACTGATGTGCTAGAAATCTAATCAGACATTCCACCCCCACCCCCCACTTTAAACTTGGGGTCTAATGACAAATAAAATTTTCAAATTTAGCTATTTTCGGGTATATTCTTGGGGTTCTAGAAATTAGTATCAAAGCTTCAGCCACTTCAGTAACAGAATCTTGTAGATCAAGTGTAGCTTCATTTTCATTTACCTTTAACTCTAAAATACAGACTGGATCAGTTACCATCAGATCATTTTCTAGCAATGAATTATCATGCCATTCCACAGAATCCTCATAATGGTGACATTCTAAACTCTACCACTTTTCAACTTTACAAATCTTGTTTTAACAATATTTTTATAATTATTCCTGACATCCACTGACATTTAAGCAAATGTCAGATACATATTTGTTCACTTACTAAGAAATCTACTAAATCTTGATTTTTCTGTCTCTTAATAATTGTAGGTAGTTAAGTGGGCACAAAAAGAATGACACATCTGGAGTTTTTCCTGTTGGTGTACTAGGCATGAAATGTTGGCTATATATCTTCACTACCAAAGCTTCAGATATATTTTTTAAATTTCATTTTATTCAAACTGTTCTTTAGACTCTGTACAAACTTTTTCAGCAATTCCACTACTCTCAGGATGGTAAAGAGTTAGGACATGCTTAATTTTTCTGTCACAAGGAAATCCTTAAATATCTGAAACATGAAGCCAGTTCCATTTTCAGTCACGATTAACTCTGGGAAGCCATAAATGGCAAAGATTTCATTTAATGCACTTATAGTACATTCAGTGTATTATTCTTGATCAACTTATATTCGGTCCATCTAGAGTAAGCATCTACTAATATTAGTATTAAATGTTTGTCCAATGGAGCAGCATGGTCCAAATGAATATGAACCCAAGGAGTTATAGGTCTTGTCCATGGCCCCAATTGTTTGGGTAATAGCTTAGCTATCTGTTGATAATTTGAACAATTCTTAACTAAACTGTCAACATCCTTTGTTATATTAGGCTACCAAACATAAGAATGTGCAAGCGCTTTCATTCTTACTACTCCTGGGTGATCTTTATGTAGTGAATTTATTACTTGAATTCTACAAGCAGGAGGATCAAGTACATGATCAAAGTTCAGTATATATTCCTTATAAACTAAAAGTCTATCTCAATTTAATCCAAATTATTTTATTTAATTCAGAAGGACAAGTATTTAGTCAATCATTTTTAGTCCATTGCATTAGCTGTTCATAATCCTTGTCTCATTTAGTCCAGTTTATTACTACAGCACTATTAATTATGAGTGATTTCATTGAATCTATATTATTTATTTTCTTGGCTAAGTATGCCTTTTCTTTAAGATCAGGTGCTTATGATAAAACATCAGCATCCTTACTTAAAAACTAATTGATAATCATAAAGCAACAATATATTTATCCAATGGAATGCTGACTTATCTGATTAGGAATTCTTTTATTGGAACTGAAAATTCTCACTAGGGGAGGATGATGGTCTATAAAAATCTTGAACTTCCACCCATAAATATTTATGTTCATGGAACTTCTTGACTTCAAATATGACAGTTAATACTTCCTTGTCAATTTAGCTATAATTCTTTTCAGCCAATGTAAGATTTTTGAAGCATAAGCAGTCAGGTGTTTGCCTTCAAAGGACAGATGAGAAATAGCAGCTCTTGCCCCATATTTAGATGCATTGGTCATTATGACAATGTCCCAGTTGCTATGATAATAAACCAGTAAATTTTCTGAAGTTAACATCTCTTTTGCAATACTAAAACTTTTTATGCTTGCTGTTCAATGTCCAATGTTTTTTTTTTTTTCAAAAGTTGATATAGTAGAAATAAATAATGCTATTTTTCTTTTATAAAACTCTCATAGAAGTTTAAGAGTCCTCAAAACATTTGCAATTCCTTCATATTCTCAAGTTTATCAATGATCTTAATAGCCTTAAATATACCCCTTTTTCCCATTCAGATTCTGTTACACCCATGATCAAAATGTCATCAAGGTAAAGAATTACTCCCTCAAGAATCTAAACAACATATCCATTTTTGCCCGGAAAACATTAGGAATGATCGAAATACCATAAGGCAGTTTATTACATTTATATAATTCTTTATGCATAGCCAATGTTAATAACTCTGCTGCATCTTCTGTTACAGGTACCTGGTGAAAAGCCATCGGTCTATTTTCACAAATCTTCAGTCTTTGATAAAATCACTAATACTTTGCAAATGCTATGTGCTGATATGATTTTCTTCATAAATTTATTAACAATAATCCTATAATTACCACATATATGGAGTTTCATCTGGCTTAATTACTGTAATTATTGGTATATCCTAGGATGAATATTTCATCGGTGTTAAGACTCCTTTAGCACTGGCTTAATTACTGTAATTATTGGTATAGCCTAGGATGAATATTTCATCGGTGTTAAGACTCCTTTAGCAAATAACTCATTTAAAATTTTCTCCCACTTTATTTCTTAAAGCAACTGGTACTTTACAAGGTTTACAAATAATCAGTTGTGCAATTTTAATTAATTCCACATTAACTGACCTCTTTCTTAATTCTGATAATTTGAGCTTGAACAGTTCCAGATATCTTTTCATTAAGTTTTCCATATGGACCATTTGTAGTACATTTACTCTAATGCCTAAAGGTTCAAACCAATTTCTACCCAGTAATGGAATTATATCTTTATTTATCACATGCAACGTCAGGGATCTTCACCTAGAGTTCAACTTTATCAGAACAATTATCTTGCCATGGATAACATCCTTATTTCCATTTATATCTGTCACAATCTCATCTTTTTTCATACAAATTTCTTTTCTGGCTATCAGCAATTTGAATTCAATTTTCATGACATTATAAACAGACTTGCTCCACTGTCAACTTCCATTGTTGTACATTTATCACAAACTCATACTTCAAGAAGTTTATGAATGAACCATGGTTTTATAATTTACAATCTTAATGACTAATTTCTTCTGCTCCACCTCTCCCCAGACTTGTAATCCATTTTTTCTCAAGTCATTCTCTATCTTTAAAATGGCCAATGATAGTAAAGTGACTTCTAGTATCACAAATTCTGCATTTTTTTTCTCTATGCCTACAGTTCATTTTTAAATATCCAGTTTGCCCACAACAATAAATATGGTGAAAATAGTGATTGTCTCTCTGAACCACGTGGATTGAGTGCTGTATTTCTCTAAACATTAGAATGATAGAGGGCTTCTAAGATTTAATATATATGGTTATTGTACTTAAGATATCCTAGATTAATCCGAGGTATGATATATTAAAAATTCTATACTTATGGATAGAATTGAAATGTATATTTTAAAAATGTAAATATAGAAATATGATAATTAAGATCTTATCAATAAATGTAAAAATATCTATTTTTTACAAGATATTTTAAAAAGTTTATTGTATATACAATAATAAAAAAAATGCATGCCAATTATATAATTACTTATAAAACTTTTCATAAGCAACTACAGGGGCAGTGATAATTAATTCATTACCTTTTCATTCATTGTCAGTCATAAATTCACTAAAATATGATTTAGACATTCATTTTTTTCATGCTCCTGGAGAATTCTCGAAATTTCCCAAGTGCAGTGTTAAGAGAAGCAGAAAAACAGATATAAAAATGACATAAGTTATACAGTTACAAAGTACTTTCTAATAGTAATTTTATCTAGTTTGATGAAAGACATATGACGATAGCTTTCAACAGTATGCTAACTACCTATAGAAGTGTACTAACAATGCTTCCAAAATAATTTTCTCAACAATGAATTAGTATCCTAAAGATGATATTGTAAAAGCCAGTCTTTATCTGCCTGATAGAAGTGCTTGCTGAAATGAAGTAGTATACTGCTTAAATAATTTAAAGAGACTCAAAAGTTGGAGTTTAATTCAAGTATGACTGAATTCAGAAATGGCATTAAAAATATTAAATGATTACTGTGCAGAAAACAAATCTAGTTATTTAAAGCAACCTAGACAGTACTTACTATTAAATTTGCATTAAGTCTTTTGCTGCAAATGTATTTAGACCTGAAGTGATTTTTCATTATATCTGTAAAATATTTTTTTCCATTCTTATTAATTACTTAATTATTATTATTTAGTAGATTCCATATTGTTTTGACTTATTGGAAATTTGGATTTAAGTTTTTTGATTTTTTTATTGTAGTTCAAAGACTGTATTACATTTGAATGCTAGGCCTCTTTGAATTACTGTGAAATGTATATATATACACACACATTATAAACTTTAATTTAAATATAGTTCAATGTATATATGTAAACAAAGGGAGTAAATCACACTCCCCCATGGTATGAATTAAAAGCACTTTAAATGTTGAACAAAGGATCAAGAGTAGAATGATTCCACCTATTCTTGGGAGCTCTAATGTTTATAGGCATACCTTTGTCAACATTTTTGATAACTCCAAGAGAAATTAATTTATCAGCCAGATGGTATATGGCACATATGTTATACAAGACTGGAAATAGCATCTGTTTTTTAACACCTTGATTGTAAAAAAATTAAATAAGACTTAATATGTAAACTTTAAATTAAACATAGTTCAATATATATTGGAAGCTTTGATGTTTATAAGCATATCTTAGTTAATATTGTTGGTAATTCCAAGTAAAATTAATTTATCAGCCAGATAAAATATGGACTTAAGAGATTAAATTCATAATCAATTACACAAGGCTGGAGACAGCATCTTTCTTTTTACATCTTGATTGTAATAATTAAATAAGATTTAAACAGGCAAAACTCACTGTATGTATTGTCACACACAGCAAGCTAGAGTAATTACTGGATACCAGAAGGCTTGTGCATAAAATCTCCATCTAGTGCCTACTCATCCAATATCCCCAGATTAGTTTTTGGCTTATGGCCTTCGTCAGTGAGGAGCCTTGAATCTGAGAGCACTGCACCTAGATCTTAGGATCTAATGCAACCCTCCAGCAGCCACCTTTTATCTCCACTTTACTACAAAACTATGAGTCTTAAATTGAAAACAATTTAATATTTTCAATTCAAGCCCATCAGCTTATATAGGTCTGAAATCAGCTCAGTACCTATACATTTTGGTGTCTTTGGTTCTTTAATAACCATAGCCACCACTATCCTATTAGTCGGGGATATTGGACCACTATCCTATTAGTCTGGGGATATTGGATGAGTATGCACTAGATGGGGATTTTATGCACAAGCCTTCTGGCATCCATTGATTACTCTAGCTTGCTGTGTATGGCAATACGTATAGTGAATTGTGCCTGTTTTGACAACAGTTATAAGCAAGCATAAGAAATGGTGATCATGTGATGTAAATAAGATTTAATATGTAAAATTTAAATTACACATTGTTCAATGTAAATTGAAGTAAAACATCCTTCCCCAGGCTATGAATTAAAAGCATTCTAAATATTAAACAAGAAATCAAGAATAGAATGAATCCACCTATTCAGAGTGGAATTAATTTATCAGCCAAATTATAAGCATACTTGTTAATGATGGGAATTTTATTCTGAATTAGCAATAATGTCAGCAAATATCAGAGCTCCTAAGAGTAGGTGGATTCATTATTCCATCTGGCTGATAAATTGATTTCACTCTATTACCAACAATGTTGATATAGGTATACTTATAAACATTGGAGCTCCTAAGAATAGGTGGATTCATTCTATTCTTGATCCTTGGTTCAACTTTTAAAATGATTTTAATTCATAGCCTGGGGAAAGTGATTTACTCTCTTTGTTTATATATATATATAGAAGTGGATTACCTATTTTTTAAAAATATTTTTTGATGGAAGAGTGTATGTCTATTTTTATAGTGACTTCCACTATATTTTATAATATATAAATCACTATATTATCAACTATTACATATATATTTGATAGTAAAGTTGATGTAAATATATGTTAGCAAGATATGGCAGATTAATCAATCTGTAAAAACTGGACCTCTTAGACCTTATGTTTATTTTCTCTTTAGTAATATATCCTTCTGATGTATCACTTGACAGTTATATTTTTCTTATATCTATAGATATATGTAACTATAGATAAATTTTAATTAATCAAGCAATTTTAATAAATTATTGTTGTACTTAGAACTAAATTTAATACCTATGTCATTCTTATTTACATTTTGACTCATTTCTATTGCATACTTAAATAGTCTATGTTTGGTGAGCATACTAATTAATCCTCTATAATGAAAATATGTTGGCAAGTTGAAATATGCTCCAGAAACCTATTTGATATAATCTGATTATAAATAAAGTACTAAATGATGTGACTCTTAGTTTGACTCTTACACAGATGGTTGTGAATTGAGGATGATCAGAATATATAAATCACATTGTAAGAAATTTCCACGTGATCTTTTCAAATGGGATTGATGATGTTATTATCGTCATCAACCTAATCATTAATTGAAAACCAAGTTCAGTATCTCTGTTTTACAAAAAAATTCTAACTTTTTCCAAGTTTTAAGTAAAAGATTGTACCAAAGGGTGGTAATTGTAAGTAAAATTTAATATCTCTACACATCTGTACATCAATTGATTTTTCCTTCTATTATAATATATACATATGCATACTTATATGCTGGTTTAAATTAACAAATAAGAAATCTGAAGCCATGTTTAGTGAAAAAACCCTCATATTGTATAGATATGCACACTCATGCTCTTATAGGTGTATGAGTGTAAATTATCAGAACTTTGATCCACAAAAATTTGTGTTGTTATTCAAAAAAAAAAAAAAATACTGCACCATATATAAAAATAAAAATTATAAACTTGCTAAGATAGAAATATCAATAGATAGCTGTCAAAAATAATAAAATAATTCATGCTAACCAAACATTATTTGTAACATATATTAAAAAATAAAGATCCTGCAGTATTAGAAATAAAAAAATGATTTTCCATCATATGTTATAAAAAGAATTTTCATTTGAATCTTCTTATTAATTTATGAATATATACTAAAATCAGATTTACAAGTGTGCAAGTGTTTTCCTTAATCATATGCCTAATTACATGTCTTTAAGCAGAGAATGGAACTTTGTTATATAAATACATAACTATGTTGCTGAAGCTTTCTTGACGGATAACAAATTATACAAAACATTTCTTTTAAAAAATCCTAAAAATGATAGAAATATGTCTTTCTGAATAAGACCATATATTTAGTTATTTCCATATATTATATATTTTCTGAAAACAGTTTACTGAAAATAACAACAAATTTACTTAATATCATATTAATATTACATATGCTAAATTAGATTGATATTTCATTTATTTATTTTAAAAAGTAAAATAAACTTTTTATTTATTATTTAAAATCTGTATTACATAATATATTCAAAATTATACAATTTCAAAATAAAATAACAATTACTGATTTTATTGTTTTTAAATCACACTTTTTTAGATGATATTCTTTAAAATAAAAAAAAATAAACAGTGCAATATAAATACCTAAAAAAATATAAAAAGACAAAGCAATCATATTTAGTATATTACAGGATATATATATTAAAAGTGAGAACTACATACAAGCAATATTGAGAAATTTTCCACTCACACATTTATAGTTATATTCTTTAATTTTTTTGTTAGCTGTCTGTTATCTAGAGCTATTATTTTTATTCTACAAACCAAATCCTGCTTTTTAAAATAAGATCTTATTAATTCATGTAATTTTTTATTCCCAGGCAAAATACAGATTAAAAGTAATTTTTTTTTATAAAAATAATCCATGGAGTCTTCATTCATCACATCTGAAATGAACATGATTTCATACTGACATAACTGAATAACTATAAAATGTGATAAAGGCTTTTACTATATCATGAATAGAATCTTCACAATACTAATTAATGATAGTCACATTCAATTAAAAAAATGCATGTGATTTAAAAATGGCTTTTTTTTTCAGGATTATCTATCATATTCTGTATTTATATATATTTATCATAGTACATTTTCTATAAAATAAAAAACTTACTATACAGTTTAAATGTGAGATTAAATGTTAACAAATACAATACCATTATAAATTAAAATTTATTGCAACAAATAGTCAGAAAGCATAGTGCAAGTATTAAATTAATTAAAGTTTATACATTCAGACTTTTGAGAGGATTACATTCCAAAACAAATTTTTAATATTAATCATAAAGGCGGAGCAATTATATTGTTCATTTTAAATCTATCCTATAGTTTGTTTAGTTGTGTGGTACAGCAATAAAAATAAAAAAAGAAATTATTTTATAAGTGAAAATCCTGAAAATATTGATTAATCTTGTTTCAATTATTAAGAAATCTTATAAAAAAAATACTTTTTTTTCCTTTTCTAAAAAAAAAATTTCTTTGTAAAGTATATTTATAAATTTGAAGCAGAAATTGTGAACATCAAAATAACAGGGGGCGGGAAGCAATATGATATATATATATATATTAAAACTGCAAATAAAGAGGAAAAATTAACTTTATTTACATCTGTGTGTATGTTTTTAATCTATGATTGTTTTTATTAGTACTATCATTTTCATATAAAATTTTATAAAATTTCTGAGTTTATTTAATCAATATGTTTATGCTTTTAATATATATATATAGTACAATAAAATATTTATACACAAATAATATATAAGGGGATTATTGTTAACACATAAAATATTGCAATTTTATTACATTCATTACAATTTCAACAGAATATTATTTTTATGAATCCTATCAATTACTAAGAATGAAGACATCATGTAATGATTGTAAAAATTTTCAACTAACTAGGAATCTCCTTTATTTCATTACTATCTTCAAGTTCATCTGCTTTCTTTAATTGTTGTGCCCACATTTCAGCATAAATCTGACCCTTTTCTAATAAGTCTTCATGCCTAGAAAAATTTATAAAAAATAAATTAAGACATATTTATATAATATTATCAGAATTATAAAAAAAAAAAAAACTATAAATACAGTACATATTTATTCCATACAGTAAAATATATTGATAAGTTATTTGAACTATTAAGTTATTTATAAAACTACCCTCAACTGCACATGCTTTAGGTTATTGCCTTAATAAAAATAAAATATATATGAAGAAAATATATGTTCGGCTAGGAAAAAATGATTACCAGCAGGCAGGTGACCATGTACAAAATAGAGTAACTATATGAAATTTTACCCTAATTTGATAATAGTCACAGATAATGATCAGACTAAAGTTTACATCAAGTACAAGCTGTTCATGCAAATCCAACCATATTTCCTAATCATTACCCATTCCACATTTATAGTATTATTCTGATGTACATATGAAAATAATATATTTGAATGTCAGATGAGAGCATTTAGTGAGAAACTCTATTTAACCATAATAAGAAATTTATTTAATACAACAACAGAATATAAACAATATAACTTTTTTATATTTACATAATCAACACAATATGGAATATACATGATAGAAAATATTTTAAAATTAATATTTTTATTCTATTATATATGTGAATTTAACTATATAACCAAGAGAGAAAAAAATATTATATTGATTTTTACTTAAATAGAAAATGAACTTTTTAAAAAGCAAAATCTTTTTTGATATTACGATTTAAATTATTATTCATTCCATAATCATTCTAAAAGTTCTTATTAAATTTAATGTGATAATATGTTGGACTATTTCCGTCAACTATCAGTAAATGTTGAATGTACAGAAAATTTTAAACTTTATTTAAACTTTTCTAATACAAACAACTTGTTAATAATATCACACAAATAGACAATAGAGATTAGTAATGACACAATGTTTTGAATAGTATTATTCTCCATTCTGCTTTAGGTGGTGTTGGCCTGAACAGTACTAGCATAGGAGTTGAATTCACACCTTTAGATTCTTGAATATCAAATTTAAGACAAATGCTCTAACCAACTGTCAAAGGCAGCCGATAGTAGAATTTCTATATATTTATATATGAGGTTGGTTCAAATCTTCCTGAGTTCTTCAATTTTTTTTTTGTTTAATATTTACTGATAAATGATTGAAATAGTCCAACATATTATCAATCACATTTAATATACCATCATCACAAACCTTCAAGCAAATTCTTACTAAATTTATCTTATTTTTGTTTTCTGTTAAGCTCAACATTTTTTGACACTGATATCAATTTAAAAATGATATCTTTGACTATAATGAATGTTTCCTCATAGTTTCATGTCCAATTTTTTTTCCAGAGATAATAGGTTCCTTTTTGTACTCAGTTAAGGAAATCAGATGTTTAAAATGTGTAAATACTTCTCTTCCTCAGTGATATCTTCTTGTAATCCATAGTTGATTTCTAAATTTACTTAGTTATTTAATTATCCAGTTTTATTACACCATCTACAAATATGATCCAGCATTTGGTAGATATACTTAGGCATTATTCAATATTATTAAAACATTATTATAGTTCCATGGAAAAAAACGATGTTTCTGGAAAAATGAAGTTAATATTCCAATTAAAATTTTACTCCATCATTATAATAAGAATCCAATCATTTTCATAGCCCTAATTTTATAAGCAGCATAAAGAAAAAATAAAACCTGATCTCAATTTTTAGAGGAGGAGATAATTTTTTTTTCATTGTCTGACAATTATCCAAATACCATAACTATCATTGGAATGCCCGAATTAAACATTTGTTTTATTAGTTGTTGTTTTTTTTATTGATACTTAACATTTTTGAAAATAATTAATTTTATGTTTAAAATGGTATTTTTAAAATAAACAAAGAAATAACTTTTTCATTTCTTACAAATTACAGTATTTAGTTTTCAATTTGTTGATATATTACACTTGTTTTAAAAAAATATGTAAATAAATAACTTTTTATAGAATTTTAAAACACATAATAACTTTTTGTATTCATTTTTAAAAGCTACATATATATTTAGAATTAATACGATAAATCTAGGAGGAAAAAATAAGAGGAAGGGGTATTTTCCATTCAGAAGAAATATAACTTATGAAGCTTTCATACTGTATAACCATAAATAATTCAAAAGGTCAGATATATTTCTAAGACAATTTTCAGTAACTTTTTCCAGAGTTAAAAGTTTTAATAAAGTTTTTAATGAAAAATTAAAAAAAAAAATCAAGTATTTAAAATAATATTTTTACTCTAAATATTATTAATAATGTATGTACAGCTTTATTCCTAATAATAAAAACCTGCTATTCACATATTAAGTTTGCACATTATGATAATAAAGTAATAAAGTTAGTCACCTACAAATTCAAAATATTACCCTATTAAAATAAAACATAAGTTTAAAACTTAGAATCAGTAATAGGTCATGAATAAAGATTTAACTAAGTACAGTATTATTAACCAAAAATATTAATCTATATATAAATACATGTGTAAACTGCTGATTAATAAATATATCAAATACAATAAGCATACTGCTTTGAAGTGACATCAGCATTTTTTTGTAATTACAAATGCATTAAATAAAAAATAAATTAAAAAAATATAATGCAAATCTTATTTTGAATACACTTAAAGTGATTAATTCTTGTTTTTAAAGAAGCATAAAGATATAAAACTTTTAACTTTTTATTTTATTTTTTGCCAGAATTGTCACATGAGACATCATTTTAAATGAAATGAAACATCTTATTAATAATAGCTATATGAAATAAAAATTAATGTAGTATATTTTAGCTAATGTAATTAACATTTTCAAATTTATTTTTGGTGCAGTTTCTTAAATAATCAAATTTTTTTTTATAACTATATACCAAATAAAATATAATTTGTTTTTTCTAAGACCTTTCATATTTCATCATTTGAAAAAGACAATAGTAAAATAAAAAATTACATATTTGTAGTTTGAATAAATATGAAAACAATATAGTAAGATATTTTATGAGCATTTTTTTATTTGCTTTGCATGTGTGTAAACTTTTTTACTTATGATAAAAATCATATAATGTTATATATATATGTCAAAATATGTTAGAAGCAGCTGGAAAATTGTTACAATGAACACAGTCATAGATTTATAACATACACTATCAAAAATAAGGGAATATGAGTGTATTTGAAAAGATTATATGTAATAAATAAAACTGGGAGAAAAAACCATCAAATTTAATAATAACTTAGCAGAAAATATTTTACAGGCTTTTTCTAAGAGGAATAATACATATAATAATAATAAATGAATTAGAATTTCTAGTTACAAACCTTCCTTTTTCGACTATTTCTCCATTTACAAGAACTAATATCTGATCTGCATGAATAATGGTTGATAATCTAGAAAAAAACCCAAAACAAATAAACAAGTAAATATAACATTATTACATAGTATGTACATATTTTACTAGTATATAAATCTAAACACATTGCCTATTAAAATGTGTTAATAATTGAACTTAAATCATTATTCGAATGAAGAAAATATTTAAATTTTAAATAAAAACAATATTTTAAGGAAGTATAACCATATCAAATGTATGTTAATATTTCATTTACAAATACAGAGCATTTTCTTTAAAAGTAGAAATCTTTTTAAAATATACAAATATAATAATTGTGAAAAAAACTTTTTAATTTTCTCAAAAATAAAAGATCACTAGAAATTAATGAAAAAATATTTTATCAATGTAAATTGTGAATTTATGTTAAGTTATTCTGCTTATTTATTTTCAGTTAAATTATAATTCTTAGTGACATATTCTGTACAAAAGTAAGGTACGAGGGAATTAAGCAATAGAATACTATGAGATAACATTTGATCATTAATAGCATTCTTTGCTAATGTTTTGATATTTCAGATAATTATAAAGAAAGTATTAAAAAAAAATTAGTTTTGGAATGCTTTACTAAAAATTAAAACAAAAAATATATAAAGAAAAAAAACTGGCATTTGTGCTGAAAATTAAACTGCAAACTGATTTCTCATTATTATTTCAAATGGAGATTTATTTATTTTTTTTGAGAAAAAAAATATTTATAAAATTTGATGTTATAATTTAAAAAAAAAAAAACAGCGTAAACTTTTTATAGATCTGACAATTTTACTGTTGCACTAGGCTGCATTTTTTTTTATCTTCTTTTACATTTAATGTGTACATGCATAAACTGTCTCCTTTATTTGTTTCTTCATTAATTAATTTCCCATTGATTAATATTTAATTATTATGGAATTACTTGTAAAATATAATTGACCCATAATTGAATTAAATAAGATATTTATTATTGTGTAATATGTTGCACAAATTTTAAACAAAAAATCATGTGCATTTTTTTTTCTAATAAACTTATTTCTAATAATAAATTAATATTTTTTATAAAATATTATTATATTACTTAAAGATATGTATATATTTTTAAGATCACTGATTTTTTAAAAAAAAAAAAAATTAAGACAATTTAATTTTTAAAAAAACACCTTGTTTGTTAAATTTTAATTACAATTAATACAACTGAAATTATATCACTAAGAATTATTAATCTTTATTAAACCCAAGCTAAAATCAATGACATTTAAACAATTATGATAGTCAGGAACATTTCTCTTAATATTTGATTTTAACAATATTACTGTAATTTTTAAATTTTATTAAATTGTAATTAAGATGCAGCAATATTATCTAAATAAACAATAACTTTAAAAACTTCTTGCCATCTTTTCTTAAATATATAAATAATCAAGGAATCAAAGTGATTGATTAATGATCTCTTACTTTAAAAAAATTGTCAATGATACAACACTAGACAGAAATTAAATAAATCCCAAACATATATAAATTTTTAATTTATGTAATATATATATATTTCATTTGTTTTTATATAAATATGCTTGAAATATTTAAAAAAAAAAATAGAAGTTTTATATTACAAATTATAACCCAAAGCCAAAAAATGTTGATTAATTCATATTGTGAAGGTAGCTAAAAATCGCTACCCCAACAACATACCTAAGCCATCTGAAATAATGGAATGTTTTTGTTTTATTTATTTTTAATTGGCAAGTAGAAAGATAAATAAAAAGGTTTTTGCTGGAACACTTTTGAAAAAAATTAATGTTTTATATACTGTTAATATTTTTGTCTAAACAGTGTAATAACTACCTATTAAGAACTTAAGAATGATGGGTAATTGACCGTAAAAAAAAAACATACATATATATTAGTAATAAAATTTTATTACTAAGAAAATGTCAGTCTTGATAATAAAAAAATTGTACATAGTTATATATGTGATCGTTGTATTGTGTTAATTAAATTGACAATGACTTAAATAAAAAACAATAATTATAACAATAGAAAATAAATCAATAATTAAATATAAGAGAGATAAGGATATAATATTATAAATTTATTTTATAACTTGTTTTGTTATTTTTTGATGAATTGATATAAAAAAAAACATTTTAAAAGCTGAAATGCTGGTTTTTGAACAATAGAAATAGCACCAAGATAAAAAGGAAACAATTAAAAAAATCGTTTGCTGATTCTTGCTCGGCAATGAGATCGGACAAGTCTAGTTTTATCAGAAGGATTATTTTTATATTGTTCTACAAAATAGACATATTTTTCTTAATTAATTCAGCATTTGGATAAAGAGTAAAAGAAATGAATGGAACATTAATCTGATTTATTCAGTAGATAAGTGGAAATAATTATCAATTTAAATTTTAACAAAAAAAAGTAATCTGATTTGTGTTTAAAAGTAATTGAAAAAAAAAAGAAATTAGAACAGTTGAGTTAAGCTTTATTCTGTCTATAAAAATATTTTATTAGATGCAAACTGCATATAAATTTATGTAAAGTTACATATATAGTTAAAGTATGAAATACGTTGGCTAAAGAGCTTAATTGTCATCGGGGTGAAGCATTTTTCCTATCCACTATGGCCACATAAATATATGACTGTCTACAGTTGAATTGCCTGAGAAGTTGGGATTTACACAGGATGAAAATCTATGGGATGAGTAACAACGAACTATCTACTGCTCACTGAAATACCTTCAGGATACTATATAAAATTAAACTGGAGTTCATCAATATCTATTCTTTGTATAAAGGGGAAATTGTAAATTATGTTTTATTTTCTGTTGTATCAATTTGTATTTTTATTTATTATCTCATCTTATATTTGGAAAAAGCTATTGCTAATTATACAGGGAACATTCCAATATATGAAAATATCAAGAGAGTAGGGGAGGGGGGGGGAGGTTGAAAAGTCTATTTTTTTCTTGATTTTTTTAAAATAAAATTTAAGTGATTTATTTTCTATTGAGAGATTTCGGATTGAAATATGCACAAAAAAATTAAGTGCTTCACTAGAATATTTAACGATAAGATATTTTTTATATATATTTTTTTAAAGCCACTGATATAAACTATGTTTGCCACATGGCATGATTATTTATATATATATATGTTACTAATAATATTTCTTAAGATATAATGAATAAATGACTAACCCATTTTAAAACAGTATTCTTTATCATTTTCTATCATATTCGGTGTTGTTTGATCATTATATTTTTCCACAATTAAAATTGCATATTATATCTGAGGTTGCAGTTAAATTTACTTAGGGTTAGCAATCTCATTTTCAATTAATCATTTTTTTATTATTATTATTATCATAGACATAGAAACTGTAAGTCCATAGAAATATCCAAGTAATTCATGGGCATTTTTAAATATTTTTCTTTACTGAAATTTTTTCTTTTCTAAATTGTTTAAGAATTTATTTTATGTTTAAATATATCCTATTTTCTTTTGTAAATGAATATTATGAAGTTTTGTTAATTAACATGATCTCTGTAGTTTTGTTGATCCAGCATTTACATTCAATTAAGCATTTACATTATATCTTATAGCTTATGTTGTACACATGCACACACTCACATTATTGTTTGATAGATATGTGAGAACATTGTTAAATAGAGGTTATTTCTTTCTAGTAGATGGGACATGTATTATTTTCATCACTAATTGTTTGCATAAATACATACCTGTTAAGAGAGTCGAATGCGAATTCTTTCTGAGTTCGAATATCTGAGGCAATGGTTTTGGAAAAGAGTGGTAAGATGTGAGATGAACTGATTTGGGTTGCATGTAGATTTGATAGTTAATGCTTAGGCTAGTCTATTGAACATAGATGTAATCCTGACCAGGTATTTCATCGTTTTATCTCTAGCATCCTACAAAAAGACCTTAGGTCCGACAGTAGTTAGATGCGAGCTTGCTCTCTTTCTCTTATATATGCGGATGGACCAGACTGTTGCATTTGGCACTATCAACTTTGGGATATAGCAGATAGGTGCACCAGCACTTTTAGATTTGACATAAGTTGATTATATGTTATGGACAAACCAGCTGATTGTTAAAGTTGATCTGTGTGTTAAAGTGTATTTGTGGACCGGAACATCTGGGTATATCTGACCATACCGTTACAATATATTATGCATAAATGATGAGTATTATGAACTATCTCATAGTGTAGTTTGAGTGTGGAAGAATAACAGATTTTGGAATTTAAGGTTCATACATCTTCAATACAGCTTTTGTTTTTTAAATACTTAAGCTTCTTATAAACTCCTGAGCAAAAAATTATTTAATTATTTATTTATAAATCATCATGTAAGATTTTAGAGAATATAACTAATATAAATGAAAAGCTTTCTTATTAATCAAAATCTTCAGTGATTAAATAAATTTTCAACTCTTATGGGTTGATAAATATTATTCAAACCTGTAAACAAATAATCTTTAAAAAAGCCTAAAATTTAAGCTAAATTTATTAACCCAATTATAACCAAATAATAAAAAAAAATAACAGAAGCAAAAATTTTACAAGTAATTACTGGATACTCTTAATTTATTAAAAAATATGAACTAAAACAGTAGCAAATTCTCCATACATAAGCTCTAGATAGGGGTTTTATGTACAAATCTTCTTGCATCCACTGATTATTCTTGATGGCACTGCAATATGGAGAATTTTGCTACTGTTTTAACAGCTTGTGTAAGCATAGGAAATGGTGACCATATGATGTTTAATGGTTTAATATGAACTAAATAATAATTAGCATTTCTTTATGTTTCATGATTTTAATTCCTACTAGTTTATGTTGAATATCAATTATTTCTATCATTTACTTTATTAGTAATTATCTATAAATAAATACAAATTCACAAAAGAACAGTCTTTATAATAAGTTATAAATGTGGGGCAAAAGATACTCTATTCACAATTCTATTTACTTATGTCATGCTAAGATTATGTTACATATGTATTGTGACAAAACGTGATATTAAATTATACAAATCATAATATATTCATGTAAACATATCTTCCTCCTTCACTTTAAATTCTCTCCAGAATATCTAAACTCATTTCATGAATGCACAATGTATTATATCCATATTTTAAACCAGGTACTGCAGCTTCCTTCAGTACAGTTCTTCTTTCATCATAACTATTATATGAAATGTTAATTTCTTTTTTATCCCCTCTTTTTTTTTTTTTTAATAATTTATCAAAATTTTATTTTCCAAATAATTCAAATAATCTTTATGATTTTTCAAAATTATTTATAAAAAGTTATATTCATTTAATTTTAATATTTATTTCTCTTAAAAATAACTTTTTCTTTTTTTTTTATGGCAATTATTATTTTTTTTTTCATTAAATTTAATTCTCATTTTCTTTTTCACTTTGTGAAAATCTCTAAAAGTAATTTCATATCTTTCCTATTTTCAACAAATATAAATATGTCATTATCAAAGGAAAAACTCATAAACATACTTTATTTTCCCCATTTTTAATCCTTTTATTGTCACTTCCATTTTTCCCTCAACACTACACTTTTATATCTAACTGATTCCATTTTTTCTAATTGATAAATGTAATAATTATTTTCATATAATTTCCTAAATAGATCCATAATTTTCCATTTTTTAACAAGATTGTTCATAATATTTTTTTTTTACTCTCTCTGTAAATGCTCGCCTACTTCCTTATTCTTTTTTATCAGTTGTGTGATTGTATAACACCTATATGTTATTCAGATCTAAAATTTCCATGTTTCTTTCACATTAAGATATTCTTTTTCATCCATTTAATTGTTTTTCAATTATCACATAAGTAAAAACTTTACAGATCATTGATTTTACTGTAACTAATCTACAAATAATCAGTCTTTCTCAATTATTAGTCTTATTTTTTAAAATTATTTAACTCAATGGTAATTGTGACCATTTTATCAAAGTTTATACTCCAATGTTAAATTCAAAAAATTCAGAGAAAGAAAACTTGATAGAGAGGGTTAATATATCAATACCATAAAAAGACCAAATTTTGGCTTTTTGGAAACTTAAATACATGTGCTGGTTGGAACAATAAACTATGATCCAACATTATTGGAAATAATAATATTAGCTCTGTGAATACAATATATATTGTCTATTATGAACAACATTTTTAAATTTAAAAAAATTACTATAAATTTCTTTTGGATGCATTCATGCTCAAAACAATAGTATGTAATGTGTTACAATTGAGAGTCAGAATGTAAAAAAAAATCAATATTATACAAGCACTTATAAAGTGAAGATTATTGAAGTGCTCCAAGAATAAAATAGTAGCAGCATTTAAAAAAATAGACTGGAAATAACTACTGCCCAACCTACATTTCAATAACTGTCTCACTTTGATATGAAATTCTCTTAAGAGGTATATTGTGGATATGATTAAGACTATTATTAAAAAAAAAAAAATTCACAATAATTTTCTGATGCTTATATTATCAGTGATTTGATTAAAAAATATATGGCATTCTTTACTTCATTGAATAATAAAAGAAAAAAAAGCACAATGATTAACAAAATGACATAAGAATAAATGATGGATTAAAACTGCAAAGGAATAATCATTTGATTAATAAAGATTGCTTTGAAAAATTTTTGGATGAATAAAAAATAATATAAGAACTTGAAAAAAAAACCATTCTAATCCAACTATATCAGTAGATGACACACATACATGATAAATATTATTTCAAACAGATAGCAAAAGTATTTTGATCATCTTGTGAATACTAAAGCAAAAATTCAAATGACTTTTTAATGATATATCCACCCAACTGACTTATTTAGATTTGGTCAGAGATATTTAGCTTGGTGAAATTAAAAATAGCTCATTGTAAGTTTAAAAACAGAAAATTTGATAGTTCCAATAAGATACCTAGAATTTTTTTTACAATATGATTTAGATATATTAAATTCAAAACTACTAAACATCACATGATCACTATCTCATACTAAGATCTAGGTGCAGGGCTCACAGATCCAAGACTCCTCACTGATGATGGCCACAAGCCAGAAACTAGTCTGGGGATATTGGATGAGTAGGCATTAGATAGGGATTTTATGCACAAGCCTTCTGGCATCCATTGATTACTCTGATTGGCACAGGGTGGCACTACTGTATGTAATCAGAAAAATAATTTGGATGAATGGGAGAAAAAATTGATAAATGAAGCAAAGAAAAGAAAGGGATTGATAAAGAAATTAACAGTATTTTCATATAATAAATATGATGTAGCTAGAATTATATGGAAAGGAGTTGCAGTAGCAGGGTTAACATATGGTAATGATGCATTATATGTTAGTAAAAAGATATTAGATTATTTAGAAAAAACTCAAAGGGAAGTAGGAAGACATGCATTGGATGCAGAAGTATGGACAGCAAGGGAGGCAATTCAAGGAGAAATGGGATGGTCAAGTTTTCATATGAGAGATGAAAAGTAAAATGAAAATGTTGGGTAGATTGCAGTTTATGGATAATAAAAGAATAGCTAAAATAGTATTTAATTGGGTTATGAGTAAAGGGCAGGTAACAAGATGGGTGAGAAAGGTAATGTGCTATGCAAAAGATTTGGATAAAGAATTTATATCAGTATATTTGTACAAAAGATGGGATGATTGTGTTAAGAGGATTATTGAGTGTTATAGTAGTAAGGAATGGGATAAAAGAATAGATTTATTAATAAAGACTAGGGAGTTAGAGAGATGGAGAAATAGTATGGAGAGTAAAAAGAGTTTAAATATATATAGAAATAAACAGAATATTAGGTGTGAGTTAATATATGATAATAGTAAGGAAAGTAGTTTATTGTTTAAAGCTCGAACGGGATCTTTAGCTACAAAAGAATATACATGTAAATGGAAAAATATGGGTGATTTATTTTGTAAATTATGTAAGGAAGGAATTGAAAATATTAGGCATTTGTTAATTGAATGTAAATGTTTGAAAACAGAAAGGGTACATATAATGAAGTTGTGGAAAAATAAATATGAAAAGAGTGATTATACAGAAAGTGAATTATTGGTTTTTATGCTAGGTTTGGGAAAAGATAAGGGGGATTTAGATATAAAGGTTATAGAGTTGACAAAAATTATGTTGTGGAAATGGGATAGAGCAGATTATGGGTAAATTTAGAGTGGGGAATGTAAAAGAAAGTGGCTAACAGGTTTATCTGGGCTTAATTGCTGAGATATTCTTGACTTCGTTTAAGGAGAAGCCATAATACATCACATCACATCACATCATCACATCCCATGTTTAAATTCAAAACTACTATAATTTTTAAAAAGATATGAACCACATAATTGTGCTATCTGATCTTAAATTGACTTTTTAATGATATATCCATTCAACTAACTTATTTAGAATTGGACAGAGATATTTAGCTTGGTAGAATTAAAATAACTTATTGTAATTTTAAAAACAGACAATTTAATGGTTCCAATAAGATACCTAGAAATTTTTTACAATATAATATTGTTATATTAAATTCAAAACTACTATAATTTTTAGGAAGATATGAACCACAAAATTGTGCCATCTGATCTTAAATTGTTCTATTTTTCCATTTAATAAAAATAAAAGACAAACAAGACTGCAGTAATTATAGCAATGTTATAAATGAAGATAAAAGTATTTGCAATGATTTTGTTTAATAAACTTATTCCAATCATAAATGAAGAGTATCATCAGAAAACTAAGAAGTATTATTTATATAGTTTTTGTTGTTAGGAAAATGCAAAAGAAAGACTGTCATGAAAAAAAGTAGTATTTATATATTGTTTTTTATTAATTTATATAAAGCATTTGACTTAATTAATTTGAAAATTTGTGGCAATGCTTCAAATTAGCTGACTGTCCATCAAAAATCTATTCATATTAGATAAACTTCTTTATAATTGTATGAAAAGTATTATTATTGATGATGAAAAAAAAAAAGAAAATGCATTAGCTAGGGCTTTGTTTCCCTTTTTATTTTAATGATCTTTAAAATAAAAACAGGCGAAGATCACTATATGTATTGTCACTCACAGCAAGCTAGAGTAATCAATGGATGCCAGAAGGCTTGTGCATAAAATCCCCATCTAATGCCTAATCATCCAATATCCCCAGACTAGTTTCTGGCTTGTGGCCATCAGTGAAGAGCCTTGTATCTGAGAGCACTGCACTTAGATCTTAGGATCTAATGGAATCATCCAGCAGTCACCGTCTATCTCCACTTAACTACAAAACACTTCAATATTTTCAATCCAAGCTCATCAGCTCATATAGTCATATACGTCTGAAATCAGTTCGGTATCCATAAATTTTGGTGCCTTTGGTTCTTTAATAGCCATAGCCACCACCATCCTATTAGGCAGGATTGGTTTTAAGCCAATAAACATCACATGATCACCATTTCTTATGCTTGCTTATAACTGTTATTAAAACAGCTAAAACTCACTATACATATGGTCAATCACAGCAAGCTAGAGTAATCAATGGATGCCAGAAGGCTAGTGAGTTTTACCTGTTTTAATAACAGTTAAAAGCAAGCATAAGAAATGGTGATCATATGATGTTTATTGGCTTAAAACCAATCCTGCCTAATAGGATAGTGGTGGCTATGATTATTAAAGAACCAAAGTCACCCCAAAATATATGAGTACTGAACTGAGTTCAGACCTATATGACTATATAAATTGATGAGCTTGGATTGAAAATATTGAGGTGTTTTCAAATTTAAGACTCATAGTTTCGTAGTTAAGTGAAGATAAAAGATGGCTGCTGGAGGGTTGCATTAGATCCTAAGATCTAGGTGTAGTGCTCTCAGATTCAAGGCTCCTCACTGATGAAGGCCACAAGCCAGAAACTAGTTTGGGGATATTGGATGAATAGGCACTAGATGGGGATTTTATGCACAAGCCTTCTGGCATCCATTGATTACTCTAGCTTGCTGTGAGTGGCAATACGTATAGTGAGTTTTGCCTGTTTTAATAAGTT
This sequence comes from Epiperipatus broadwayi, assembly GCA_028023455.1. Lineage (NCBI taxonomy): Eukaryota > Metazoa > Onychophora > Udeonychophora > Euonychophora > Peripatidae > Epiperipatus > Epiperipatus broadwayi. Next base: position 7,557,457 of record JAQFVV010000033.1, read on the forward strand.
ATAAGCAAGCATAAGAAATGGCGATCATGTGATGTTTATTGACTTAAAACCAATCCTGCCTAATAGGATAATGTTGGCTATGGTTATTTAAAAACCAAAGACACCAAAATATATGGGTACTGAGCTGAGTTCAGACCTATATGACTATATAAGCTGATGAGCTTGGATTAAAAATATCGAGGTGTTTTCAAATTAAAACTCATAGTTTTGTAGTTAAGTGGAGATAAAGGTGGCTGCTGGAGAGTTGCATTAGATTCTAAGATCTAGGTGCAGTGCTCTCAGATCCAAGGCTCCTCACTGACGAAGACCACAAGCCAAAAACTAGTCTGGGGGATATTGAATGAGTAGGCACTAGATGGGGATTTTATGCACAAGCCTTCTGGGCATCCATTGATTACTTTAGCTTGCTGTGAGTGGCAATACATATAGTGAGTTTTTTTGCCTGTTTTAATAACAGTTATACGCAAGCATAAGAAATGGTGATCATGTGATCTTTAAAATAGTTTATAGATAACTTTATTAGGTTGAAATATAATACAGACTTGAGAGTGAAATTTTTAATTTGAACTGAATAAAAAAAAAAAAGAAGAATATTATGCATAAGTTTATGTTATTTTAGCTAATTTAAATAATAATCAACAGAAAGAATGTTTTTAATATGTCGAATGTAATCTGCAAAGATTTTATTCAAAATTTAAAAACTCAATTGCTTTATCAGCCATGAAACATGAATTTTTAATTTGGATAGTTATTAGTTTAATAATATGAATCAATTAAAAAACCTAAATAGCTTTTTAGACATAAATACAGACTTGAATGTCAAAGGTCGTCAGAGGTTTGGATTTAACAAATTAAAAGATAATGATATAACTATTTCACCTAATATATAAATAGTTCTTCTGCCAAATTTAATGTATGGTAGTAAGACATATATCCCCTATAGTTGCAATGTAATAGTACAGGAAAGATTTCATTCAAAAATGCTATATAAGACTCGGAAGCTAGAATGACAAAATCATAAAAGCAGTCAATATATTTTTTCAATTGACAGGAAGTGATGATATTAAATCTATTAGTATATCTTCATTCAGTTGGGGCATGTGAAGTGAATTAATAGTAACAAACTTCTGAAAAAAGTATTTTAGTATGATTTAAGTATGATTTTCATGAAAGAGAGAGGCATATTTTGCATTATAAAGAATACAGAAATCTTAATGACTCTTTAAAAAATTGTAATTGTGTTCACATTTTTTGTCCAAATATAACTAAACAGTGGGCTAGTTATTATGAAGCAAACCAAGATAATGCATTTGGACTTTGGGGCTTAAGGGCCTTTTTGTTTTAGAAATACATGCAAAAAATAATTATGGCAAATGTTATAAATATTAAAAAAGAATCTTTTTTGAAATGTTATACAGAAGCCCAAAATTTATAGCTCTGCTACTGAATTGAATATAGAAAATACAATATAATGGTCAGTTACAATTACGCAAAGTATTGGTCTTTCAAAAAGAAAAGTTTGATGCTGATGAAATTAAAAAAGAGTACTGTATATTAAAATATCAAATAAACAAACTAAAAAATCAGTATGATATATGTGAAAATATTTGTGGTTCATGAATCACAATAAAACTCACATTCAGATTTTTATCTTTAACTCTCTTTTTTTATCTTCTGTTGTTATAATAACCAGACACATTTATAAGTGACTCCTAATAGAATGAATAACTTTCACTAATATACTACATATAAAATTTGTTGATTTATCTATAAATTTATTTAGAATTCTTTTAGTTAACTATTGGCTACCAGTCATTTCAACGTTATAATAACTTTTGTCAAAGATGAGTAGTTGAAAAATAGCAAATTATATGTATATGAACACATTTAATATGGAAGACACCCATGAAGATTATAGTAATCAATATATTCAAATATACACATACACTTTATTATCATTGTTTTCAGCCATTATGTGGACAAATAATTTTTTATGTTGGATACTTGACCATTGTATATAGCCATAATTAATCCATTATAAGTAACAATGATTTCAAGTTTAATCCTGTTTAGCCAATCCTCAAATATGTATACATAAATACTAAAAAACAATTAAAATTCAACTGTGATTAATTTCAAAATAGTTATGCACCTGTATGTTTTATTCCAAATTATGATGTAATTTATAGAAAAGATTTTAACTGCATTGCTTTCATATTTTTTACCAATTAAAAATGGGCAAGGATTTGATTCTTAAAAAAAAGAAGAAATTGCATAGAATCAAATCATGCAAAAAAAAGGGGCTCAAACACAGTCATTTTTTTTTTGTTTGTTAAAAGTTATTTCTCAAAATATTTAGAATTTGAAAACAAGAGTGAGAATATAAAATACTCAAGTTATCCTTTAATATATCATATTAAATCTTTCACTAGCCATCTGTTTAACTTTCTTCTTTTCTTAGTTTATAATTATTTTTCTTTTTTGAATCAGGCTCATATAAAGTAATTTTAATAAATTCCATTATTTAACTTTTTTTTTTTTTTCATTTATAAATATTATAAACAATACTTTTTATTTGTAAAGCTTCTTCATAAAAATGTATAACTTTTTGTTTATTTTCTTTCTTGCTTTTATATGATTATTATTAAAGTATTTTAATAAGCTTTCATTTTTAAAAAAACAATTGAATATGTAAATTAAAAAAATATTTTCTCTTCTTCTTCCCTTCTTTTTATTCTATGGTTAGTTTATTATAAAATTTATATATTAGCAAGTGAAAATAGTACAAAATTAACATAAACATTTTATTTAAAATTCATTGTTTCAAAACGATAAAAAAAAAAAGGTATTTAGAATAAAACAAATATTTATATTATTTTATTTAGGAATACATTAGTTGTGAAAAATAACGCTTCTAAAAATTCTAATTTCCGAATATATACTTTTTCTTAGTGCTTTAAACAAACACAAACTAATTATGAATATATATGCTTCATATATTATTACAGAAAACCTTCAATAATAATATCACATATAAGATTCAAAAACTGACATTTACTTTGTCAGTAAAACAAAAAAGTAAAAATATTAAAAGATAAAAAATGAGCATATATTTATACTATTCACACTAGTATATGAATAGAGAAACATGCATAATTGCAAATTAACCATCAGACTATTAGTATAAAAAGATATAAACAAAACTATTTATTCATATGTTGCATATTGCTTATTTTTTTTACTTATCAACACTTTCTTTTCAAACCAATCAAATATCACATGACTTCAGTTTACTCATGATATTTCAGCAGCATTTCCCCCTCCTCACTGCATCTATGTCACTTGCTATAAGCTTTAGTAATTGACAGATGCAGGTGATAATGCTTAATAAATCCTTATCCAATACTGTCTTATCCACTAGTCCAAGATCCAAAGTTCCTCACTGATAAAAGCCATAAGCTATAAACTAGTATTAGAATATTACATAGAACAGCAAGGATTTATTAAGTACTAACATCAGCATTTGTCCAATTACTAAAGTTTACAGAAGGCATAGATGTGGTGAAAGAAACTTATGATAACCATTTCTGATTCAATTTAATAACAGCAAAAGTTGAAATAATTACACAGCACCTTCACATTCAAAAAATAATTAAAATTTGAGAAAGATCTATATGAAAAAAATGTATGAATCAATAAATATGATTTTGAAATACTTTCATAATTTAAAACTATACTACCAAATATCAGGAATTAGAAATAATAAAAATTTTTATGCAAAAAAAAATGTAATAACAGGTTTTAAATTTTATTCCACTTCTTATTTACATTGCTTAATTATATATACTATAATACACCATATACTCCTTAATTTACACTGTACAATGCAGTTAACATAAGATTTATTTTATTTCCTTTCTTACAGTTTCGACTGTCCAGCAGTCATCATCAGAGCTACAACATTTAAACATATACAATTAATATAAATTTAATATCTATTCATACATATATCAATATATATATACACACATACATACATAAATATACCCATAAATATAAAAACAACATTCCAAATATTCCAACTATTGTCTTAAATATGGATCTTTAATATCTCTATAATCTAAAAACTTCTTTATCCACCCTTATACTTAATTAACTTCTTTTATTTAAAATTTTTAAAAAAAACTTTCTATGTATTTTTAACGTTTATTTTTCCATATTATTATCATTTAAATTTACTTTTTAATTTAATTTATTTCTTCTATTTTAATTATTTATATATTACACATTAATCAATAACAAATAATATTAATATAATATCTTTACAATTTTACTTCCTCTTAATTTTTACTTTTAACAAATCTTACCTTTTATCTCAGTACCCTTTCTTCTACAACTGAAACAATTTCAAAAAATTTAAAAATTTCCCTACTTCCTTAATCTCTTCACTCTTACGCCCTCTATGAACTCATTCTGAAACTATATTTTAGTCCATTCCTCAAAATTTACACATACCTATTCATTAATAAGAAATCCCTACATAATCAACATTTTCAAACCATGATCTTTATTAAGAGATGGCCTAATGCTTCTAATTAATAATGCTTCCTTTATTTTTCTATCTCTCCTCTCTTTAGTATGATTTATCATTCTAATACTGTCCTTCTCAAACTTATACCCTGTCTCCAATGAATATAAATAAACAGGTGATCTCTTATCATATCTATGCTGAGTCAACCTTGTATGGATCCACATAACTGTTCTTAATATTTCTTGCCCTACAAGATCTACACTCTATTTTATACACTCCATTTATACAATTTCCTATATTCCCTATATATTTATTATCCAAAACATTAAGCATACTTTTCCTTCTTTTATTTACTACTTTAAATTTTATTGCATTATTAAAATTTCTATTAATTTTCCTAATTATTTTATTTATATTCTTCACAATATTATTATTATATATTTTTATACCTATATACTTATCTTTAGTATCTTTATTCTTCTTTTTATTATTCTCCTCATTATTATTAACAACAAATCTTTCTTCTGACTTTTTTATAGTATCCTCTATAATCTTTACTGGGTAATCATTACTTTTAAATACCTTAATTATCAACTCAATTTGCTTATTATAATCCTCTTTACTTGAGGAATAATTTATAGCTCTATACATTCTTGATGTAATACTATTTACTTTATATTTTTTATCTATGTTTGAATTCCAATTTACTATGTTATTATTTATATTCATCTATTTATATATTGATGTCTCTATTTTACACCTACCATTAGAATATGACTTCATTAATAGAATGTCCAAATATGATATCTTATCTTCCTTTTCTTTTTCTATTGTAAATTTTATGTTTGTATCTAAATTATTGCTCAAGTAAAGAGGATTATAATAAGCAAATAGAGTTGATAATTAAGGAATTTAAAAGTAATGATTACCCAGTAAAGATTATAGAGGATACTATAAGAAAGTCAGAAGAGAGATTTGTTGTTGATAATAATGAGAATAATAGAAAGAAGAATAAAGATAATAAAGATAAGTATATAGGTATAAAAACATATAATAATAATATTGTGAAGAATATAAATAAAATAATTAGGAAAATGAATAGAAATTTTAATAATGCAATAAAATTTATAGTAGTAAATAAAAGAAGGAAAAGTATGCTTAATGTTTTGGATAATAAATACATAGAAAATATAGAAAATTGTATAAATAGAGTGTATAAAATAGAGTGTAGATCTTGAAGGGCAAGAAATATTAAGAACAGTTATGTGGGTGAAATGAAGAATTCCATTTATGCACAGTTGACTCAGCATAGATATGATAAGAGATCACCTGTTTATTTACATTCATTGGAGACAGGGTATAAGTTTGAGAAGGACAGTATTAGAATGATAAATCATACTAAAGAGAGGAGAGATAGAAAAATAAAGGAAGCTATATTAATTAGAAGCATTAGGCCATCTCTTAATAAAGATCATGGTTTGAAAATGTTGATTGTGTAAGGATTTCTTATTAATGAATAGGTATGTGTAAATTTTGAGGAGTGGAATAAAATATAGTTTCAGAATGAGTTCATAGAGGGTGTAAGGGTGAAGAGATTAAGGAAGTAGGGAAATTTTTAAATTTTTTGAAATTGTTTCAGTTGTAGAAGAAAGGGTACTGAGATAAAAGGTAAGATTTGTTAAAAGTAAAAATTAAGAGGAAAATTGTAAAGATATTATGTTAATATTATTTGTTATTGATTAATGTATAATATATAAATAATTAAAATAGAAGAAATAAATTAAATTAAAAAGTAAATTTAAATGATAATAATATGAAAAAATAAACGTTAAAAATACATAGAAAATTTTTTTTAAAAATTTTAAATAAAAGAAGTTAATTAAGTATAAGGGTGGATAAAGAAGTTTTTGGATTATAGAGATATTAAGGATCCATATTTAAGACAATAGTTGGAGTATTTGGAATGTTGTTTTTATATTTATGGGTATATTTATGTATGTATATGTATGTGTGTATATATATGTTGATATATGTATGAATAGATATTAAATTTATATTAATTGTATATGTTTAAATGTTGTAGCTCTGATGATGACTGCTGGACAGTTGAAACTGTAAGAAAGGAAATAAAATAAATCTTATGTTAACTGCATTGTACAGTGTAAATTAAGGAGTATATGGTGTATTATAATAACAGGTTTTGTTGACAAAATTTCCTTGCTTCTAGATATGACTATTGTTTAGCGTATGGCTATCAAAAATTCTGGTGCAACATCACTAAATAGACAACATTAGAACAAAAATATAAATTGTGAATTATGATGAAACTTAATCATTGTAAGTAATGTTCAATATAAATGAATAAAAATCTACCTGATAAATAATGTCTTAAGTGGAAATGGCAAAGGTGAGTCTTACATGAATGTGAAAAAAAAATATAGTGACAACATAGTGATCTGCATATAGATGATAAAAACAAAAATAAATAATAAAAAAACAATAATTTAAATTCATTTAATTTATTACTTAGTCTAACTTAGAGACACTACTATTCTAGAAACAAGATAAAATAAAACCTTTAGTTATAAAATGTGATACATAAGTTGGAATATATATATATAATTGAAAAAGATAATAATGATATTACTAAGTGCTATGTCTGAGGGTCCCTGGAGATCAGTCAGATAGAAACACATCTCTTCTTTTTTTTTTTACTTTAACGCAATACACTAGAATAATTTTACAATAATGTTTATTGACAATTTTCATACTAATGTTTTTAATAGATAACATGCAGACAAATTAAAGCTAACATTACTACATAATAAATAGTATAAATTTGAATGCTCTATTTAGGAGAGAATTTTCTGCTGTAAAGTTCTTCTGACACTTATCCTCTTTGCTGGGAAAGCAGCCATATTGAATATTTAAAAAATTATGTTAGCCACAAATTTTATCATAACTTAATTTTGTATTATTCAAAAATGACATAATATATATTGTTTGAAACATAAAACACCAAAGAATGAAATTAAGCTGAGGAAAATATAGCCATTGATATTCAAAGTAATAAAAAAAGAATAAAATTTTAATATTTCTAATAATTATTTTCATAAATTCTAAATTTTCATGCATATATTTTAAAATTATATTTTTTTTCAGTAGATTAGTTGCATTCATCATTAAATTTCTAATAAATTGATATATATGAACACTTACCTAAGGTAATCCATCACTTAAACACTTCGTAGAATAAAGATATTAGTACCTTTCATTTTTCCTAGTAGCTCTTCAAAATGTTTTTCCTACAGGCATTTGCAATGAATGTCATCCCTAATAACATCCCTTATAACAAGCATTTAATATTGATCAATAATTAGTATAATTTTAATATTATAATAAAGAACTTCAATAAAGTTTGTAATTTATTAAAACTTACTACTAAAATAGTCACTATATCCAAAATAAAATAATAAAACCAAAATAAAAAGTGAATGAAATACTAAATTCATTATAGAGTTAAGCTTGAGATAAGTAAGTTAGTAGTTTACAGTCAGTGCAATGTAGTATTAATCCTACCTTTATAGGTATTGAGGGCTCATATTACTTCATGCTACTATGACCGGTAAATTTAGTAATAACTTCATCAATTGCCACCTCTCTTTGCATTTGATATGCAGCTTTGAAATTTACATTGCTGTAGTCATTTGGTGTCTTTTTATTTTTATTAAAATGCAGACAAGACATTATAGAAAAAAAATCTAAATTGGGTAATAATATTTGCAAAATATGTTTGTCTTTGCCTCATATCAGAACTCCAGATACCATGTAATTCATATACTGGACATTTGGACCCAAACCCACACCATACCAAAAAATGCAAATAATTTCACAATATAAATTTACACAATCATGAGTTATTTTTTTGATCAGCGTATATGTTAGTTTCAAAAATAATTTTTTTGTATATTTTTTATCAAATATAAATTCAAATAAGAATTTTAAAATATATAAAATTAAATAATTACCACTCTGGAAAGAGCTTCTGCTCCCAATAACATTCATTCATTATACAGACTAAGCAGATCGGTAAAATCTTGCATTTTTTCCAATGTAAATTTCAGGACAAATCCAATTCCATTAAAAATGAAAAAACTGAGAGAAAGACAAAAAAATTCAATTTGCTTGATCACAAAAATTATCATAAAATTTTTAATTTTTATCGTAGAAACAATGAAACTTACTTTTTCTGAAACTAGAAAAAAAGATGGAAACAAAGATGTAAAAAGTGCATGCATAAACTGCATAGATTTCCAGCTTAAACTGAAACCAGATATCGCAAATTTGAAAATTCAAGAACGCATTGTGTGAGCACGACTATGAAGAAGTTATACAGAGTAAAACACTTAAGCTTTGTTCATAATTCATTTCTGAGCATACCTTATAACTTTTATAATTTCAGTACCATTACAACACTAGCACTCTGACGCTTTCCAGTTAATTACTGCATAGTTAATTCTTTGCAAAGTACTTAATACGTTTTTTTAACATTTTAATTTACACAAGCATAGGTAGCATTCTCTTTATTAGTTTTCTAGAGTGAATTAGGAAGTAATCTCATGAGTGATATGCATTGAGGTAAGTAAATTTGATTTATTTAATGTATGTATGTGCAAATACAGAGATTTCACTTCTCCTTCCACTCTAGAAATTCGACAGGTATCAACAAATAAAATCTTTATATTTAATTGGGGGTCAGAACATGGGGAGTCTTTGGAGTAACTGCATTAGTATCTTATATAAATACAATTTATCCAGGACAGTTGAAATGTAGGTATATGTACATATGCACAAATAAAGGGTTTTGCTAAAAAGTGTTCAAAGTCGTTTGGATAAATTGTATTTATATAAGATATTACAGCAAAGAAAAGGGTGGTTTTGGTATATCAGTATCTTCTACAGAATAGTTGGATTTGGTTATTGAATATAAACAGTTTCATCTTTATTTTGTATGACTGATTCTAAGTTTAAATTATTATTGAGATTATACCATAGCATATCATGTTTTGATCACTTGATCCTCAAATGTTATTGTTTTGGTATGTCTCAGACAAAGTATTATCATAACAATGGCGAAAGTGATTTATATGTCTTTTTAATTTTTCCCATCTTGTATTTCAGTAATTTTAGTTGCCTTGATGTCTCTTTTATTATTATACCAAGTATCCACTTTTTCGCCAAGTAGAAATTTTATAGGAGTTTGATTTCTAATGTTACTACTAAGGGGTATCAATTTAGATAAATGAGTATGAAAGAAATGACCGATTGTTGAGAATGTGTGTACTTATATACACACATAAATGAAAGTAAAAATAAATAAAAGTAGTATTTATTAAAATGTAAATATGTGCAAAATTAAATGTATGTGCATGTATTCAGAAGCCATACACATTAATTACAAAGTACTATAGTATTAATTAAAAGAAGTAAATCCTATACTAAAGATTAGCAACCCTGATAAATCATCAGTAATAGCGAAGAGATAAATCTAGACTAAGTAAAGAAAGGCATAGCAACCATGGAATATTATTTCTGATCAGTTTCGATGATAGTAAAAACTGATTTCTAAAAATATACAAATGGAATGTAAATGGCTTTACCTGATCTCAAGAATCGAATAAGAGAACTCGAGATAAGGTCTTCACAAGGGCAGCTGATGGTCAATCAAAAGAAACTATGAATTACACCCAGATGTGCAGGTAGAAGAACCAGGGTGAAAAGGGGAGCCTTGAGGTGAAGGTCTAGGTGTGCAGACATGCCATCCCTCTTTCATGAATAGCCTCATGGAGAAGTTTACTTCTGAATGTTCCAAAGTATTCTCAGAGACTCATTTCAGGTCGTATAAATCTTCAGTAACATTTTGTAAGCCTTCGGGTCCATAAAATCATGTTATGTAGAATATTTAAATAAAAGTGAATAACTTATAATGTATAAGAAAAATACTATTCGTTTATAACCCTCAATTCCGACCGTCTGCTAATTAATCTTCATTACTTCTAGTTACTAGCCATGCCCATTCCATTTTATTCAAAGTATTCCCTTTATTATTTATTTATGCAATCCAGAGGGCAATAGTTCACCTCTGGACACAACATTTGGTGCAGTCACAGTTTCTGAGCTGAACCTATAGCAAATTTCGCAATTATCAGTCGATAACAATTAGCACAGTGACTGCCGAATAGGTCGGAGTTAAACTAATCAAACTTTTGAAGCAAACAACTTACAAAAAAAACAATTTGGCTAATTGTCGAATTGGCCAAAATGCAACTAGCAATAGCAGAATTTGATGTCAGAGAGGTAAGTGCTATTTGAATGACCCTGTTTCGCAGGAAAACTGGTCATTCGAATAGCAAATGGGTTCTGTGAACCCCAAACTACTGAGGAGTTAACATTCAATCAGGTCAAAAAATTTTTATCAGACAACTTTAACCCTCGTCTGTCTAGGTACATTATCAGACTGTTTTAGAAATAGCTGAAAAGGCAAAAAATGAGAAAACTCAAGATTTCGATTCAGCCCTTCGTAAACTCACAAAAAACTACATTTATGACTCATACATAGAGGAAGCCCTCCTTAAATAATTCTTATGTGGAATGAGTAGTAATAGTCTTAGACAGCAGCTATTAATTGATAAAGATATTAGTAATAATGATGCCATCAAATGTGGTGGTATAGCTCACAAATTGGACTTAGAGCAAGTGAAAGAATTTGTTGATATAAAAATAGGGAGCAACGATAACACAGAAATCCATAAAGTTGACAAACCTGAGAGAAGGGTATCTAAACAAAAGAAAATTAACAATAGAAATAAAGGTCAAATAAGGTGTTTTTTTGTGGCAAACTGGGTCACATTGTCAGTGAGTGCTTCTATAAAGATGAATGCTGAAAATCCTGCAATAAAGTAGGACACTTAGAAAAAAATGTGCAAAAACAAAAAATTCAACAATGAAAAAGAAAAAAATAGCCATGAGGATACTAACAAAAAATTAAACAAGAGAATTTTCCTGTAATTAGTAAAATGTCAACTGACCAATCACAGAAATTTGTAATTTATGGAAAACACCTATCGATGGAAATTGCCAATGGTAGCGAGGTGTCATTGGTTTCCGTGAGCAATTGGAAATATATCATGGCTGATATAAGACAACCACCCAAGCTGATGAATACCAAACTCAAAACTCTGGATGTAATGACAATGCTATAAAAATCAAAGAAGTAACTCAAGCCCCAATTTCTACCAATAATGGGAAAATAGTAAAATTGCTGTTGCATATAATACATAGCCTATAACCCCCCTCACTGACCATTATTGGTTTAATCAATTTGGAATAAAAATGTCTATGATCAAATTTGAAAGACACATTAGAAACCGTTTCCTTAAACTTTTTCACAGGAACTGGAAATAAATAAAACCAAACCAGTATCAATACAAATGTCACCAGAGGCAGTGCCTATAATTTTTAAACCTTGGAAGATCCCTTTTGCTCAGAAAAAAAAAAGTAGCGAAAGAAATAAATGAATTAGTTGAGAATGGCATACTTGAACAGTCAGAGAAAGCCAAGAGGGCTAGTCCACTGGTGATAATAACAAAACCTAATGGCCAGACGATTGAGTGGCAATTACCGCATATCTGCTAATAAATCAAATAAACATGCATACCCAGACCCAAACTCTAAAGAAATTATCGCATTATTAACTAAAATCTAAATATTTGACAAAATTGGACCTGACTGCGGCCTTCCACCAAATCCTGGTTATGAATAAAGCTGTTGAAATTGTAACTCTTACTATGCATGTAGGGTTATTCAAATGCAAACAACTCCCATTGGTATAGTCTCAGCACCCAGGATGTTCCAATAAAAAATTGAGACCCTACTTAGCGGACTCAAAGGTATCATCCCTTATTTTGATGACATATTAATCACTGTACTTTCAGAAAATGAATTGAGTAGTCATCTTATAAAAGTATACCAAAGAATGAAGGAATTTGGAACAAAATTAAATATAGAAAAATGTATATGGAAAGTCAGGAAAATAAAGTTTCTGGGATACATTGTTTCAAACTCAGATGCAAGCTCCTATCCCAAAAAAGTCAAAGCAATATCTGAAGCTAGAAGGCTAAACAATGTAAAGCAACTTCAGGCTTTTGTGGGCCTTGTGAATTATTTTGAGAACTTCCTGAATGGCAAAGTGCACATAGCCAGGCCATTATATAATTTATTAAGGAAAAACCAGAAATGGAAGTGGAAAGCAGTACAAGAACAAGCGTTTTGGTATACTAAAGCCCATCTCACATTTAAATATACTTCTGGTCCACTATAACAATGATCATTTGCCAACCAGCCCACTTTGGTGAATGTCTGATAGCATATGAGTTGCACACCTTGTCCAAGGCAGAAAAAAATTATAGTTAGATGGACAAGGAAGCGCTCATCAGTGTTCGGAATTCATAAATTCCACCAATATCTGTATGGATGCCAATTCAAAATAAATAACCAATCACAAACCGCTGTTAGGAATTCTGGGCACTAAAATGCCTGAACATCTCATATATTGTAGATGGCTTAACATACTCACAGGTTACGACTACAGCCTCAAATATAAAAATGACAAAAAAATTGGCCACACTGATGCACTATCACGAATGCCACACCATTTAGAGAAAGAACAAAATGATGTAGAAATTAATTACATCAACATACTTAAGAACCAATCCCTTAATAGCTTAAAAGTAGCCACATGGACTAATGAAGAGGCTGGTTGCAGATGGATTATGAAAAAAATCAATAATGGTTGGCCAAAACAACTGCCATCTTTCCTGCACATAGAGCTATGGAAAGCTTGGAAACAGATGTCAATTTGTAAAGGAATATACTTAAAGACAGTCAAGTCCCAATTCCAGTAAATGGTAGATCACAAATACAATTTATTAGATAAAGGTCATACAGGCATTGTTAGGGCAAAAGTGACATTGAAATGTTTATAAAAAATGTACAAGCTGCCAGTCATGTGCAAATGCACCTCCAGCCGAATTCGAGTCCTGGAAAAAAGCTGAAAAATCATACCAGAGAATACACATCAATCATTGCTGTCTAATCCAGGGACAATTGTTTCTGGTAGCTGTTGATGCCTACTCATAATGGTCTGATGCCTACTCATGATGGTCCGACTATAAACCAGTTGTATTTTTTATGAGTTTGGATGAAACAATTGATAAACTGATGGAAATGTTTTCATATCATGGCTTTCCAGAAACCCTAGTATCTGATAATGGTATGGAATTTGTGACAGAAAAATTCGTGGATATTATGCATGAATGAGGAGTAAAGCTCATATTCTCTCCACCATACCACCTCCAGTCAAATGGACTGGCTGCAAAAACTGTGCAAAAGTTAAAGTCAGCCATCAACAAAATGGGAAAACAAAGACTGCAAGAAGCATTGCGCATTTATATCAACATTTTATGCCTTCAGCTAAGTCAGGAAAATCACCCACAGAGAAATATCTAGGTCATAGATTGCAGACCAAGCTTGCTAAAATTATACCATCTAAAGATTATGAAGCACCTACAGTAGCAAACTACAAATTTGTACCGAAAGAACATGTAAGGGTCAGAAATAACCTTAACAGATTTTGGACAAAGGCTGAAATTGTACACCTTTTAAGCAAGCAAGTAGTGACCATCCAAATGGCAGACAAAAGTGTTATATAAACACATCAACCAGTTGTGGAAGGATGAAAGTGTAGAAGAAATGCCACAGCCATTTCGGAAAAGTGAAAACAGTAATGCAGTCCCATATAACAATATGAAAATAAAAACAGAAATCACTCCCACTGCAGACGAGTTACTTGGTGCACAGGAACAAAATAATACTATAAATTTTGAAACAAAATCCCTTCACCATGCAAAGAGAGAAAGAAAAATCACCCCCCTCCCCCAATCTTAGTGATTATGTTTTAAGTGCCAAAGAACAGAAGAAAAAAAAGTAAAATGCATGAACTGGAAAGATATGTTAAATATGTGTGTAAATTGTTAAATATGTGTGTAAATGAGAGTAAGAATAAATAAAAGTAGTATTTATTAAACATATTATATGTGCGAAATTAAACATATGTGCATGTAAGCAGAAGACATACACATTAATTGCAAAGTACTATAGTATTAATTAAAAGAAAGTAAATTCTATACCAAAGATTAGCTATACTTATAAATAATCAGTAATAGTGAAAAAATAAATCTAGGCTAAGTAAAAAAAGCCACTGTAACTAACTGAAGGCTAAAAATATACACTGTAACTAACTGAAGGCTAAAAATATACAAATGAAATGTTATCTGATCCCAAGAATCAGATAACGGAAGTCCAGATATGGGTCACCACATGGGAATCTAATAGCCAATCAAAAGAGACAATGAATTACACCCAGGTGTGCAGATAGAAGAACCAGGGAAAAAGAGGACTCATGAGATCAAACTCCAGGTATGTAGACATGCCACATCTGACAGGCCTCCTTCACCTATAGCCTCACAGAGAAGTTTATCTTTGAAATGTTCCAAAGTAAACTCAGAGACTCATTACAGGTTATGAAGATCTTAAGTATTATTTTGTAAGCCTTCGGGTTCACATAATTGTGTTATGTAGAGTATTTATATAAAAGTGTGTAACTCATAACATATAAAAAAAATACTGTCTGACCTACATATAAAAAAAATACTGTCTGACCCTCTGTTAATTAAATTTCATTACTTCTAACTGCTAGCCATGTCCGTTCCATTTTATTCAGAGTATTAAACTTATATTATTTGTTTATGCAATCAAGAGGGCAACAATTCGCCTCTGTACACAGCACCCATCAATAATTCTGCTGGCAGTTTAGTTGTTGCAGTATGATGATAGATCGCTTTTACTAAAGCTTCTGTAATATTTTTAAAATTTGTTTTTTTTTTTCAATACATATTTTAATTGTTGTATAGTCTTCTCAGCAATTCCATTACTCTCTGGATGATAGAGAGGAGTAAGGATGGGTTTAATTCTTTTAATGTGCAGAAAATCTCTAAACTTTTGGGATGTGAAGCCGGTACCATTGTCTGTTACTTACTAACTCAGGGAATCTGTGCATAGCAAATATTTCATTCAATGCTGATGGTAATCTGCATTAGTACTCTTCACTAATTTATACTCAGTCCAGTGTGAGTAAGCATCTGCTGAGAAACTAATATAATATAACCATTCAAAGGGGCAACATGGTTGAGATAGCCATGAATCCAGAGACCAGTAGGCTGTTCCCATGATTCAAATTGCTTAGTTGGAAACTTAGCAGTTTGTTGGCATGTTTTCTATGTCACTAGTTAAGTTTGGCCACATATATATGATTGAGCTAGGACTTTCATCCTGACTATCCTGTGGTGGCCTTGATGTAACAAGTTCAATATAGATATTCTGCCATGAGATAGGATCAGCACGCAATCAGTGGTCAACATACAACCATTACATAAAGAAAGTATATCGCACAAATTTCAGATTGACTTATTTACTCCAGAGGATAGGCTTTTGGCCAGCCAAATTTAATCCAATTTATATATATCCCTTATTTCACTGATTCCACTCAGATATAACAGCACTGATGTAATTTATTTCCTTGATTATAATTTGCTTCCCTGTTTTGTCAGGTAATCAGGATAAAGTGTTGGCATGACAAATTTCTTTTCCTGGCTTGTAGACTAAACTATAATACTAACTGAAGAGAACATTAATCCAACATAACATATATTGACTTACATGTTCAGGGATTTTTGTCTTTGTGCCTGAAATACTCTTTAGGGGATGATGGTTTGTATAGATTTGGGAATCTCCACCCATAAATGTATTGGTGAAATTTTTAATTGCAAAAATAACTCTGCGGAGATCAAGACTCTGGAGGCATAAGCAATCATACATTCACCTCCATAATAGGGGTGAGATATAACAGCTCTAACACCATATTCAGATGCATCTGTTGTTATGAGAATCTCAAGATCATTACGGTAGTGTACCAGTAAATTTTCAGAAAGTCAATAGGTCCTTGGCATTTTTAAAAGTCTTGTCATGTTTGCTAATTCAAGACTAACATTGTTTCTTTTAGAGAAAAGTGATAAAAATGTGATTTCTTTTTCATAAGGCTCTAGTAAAAGTTTTAAGTTCAAGGAACGCTTGCAATTCTTTTATTTAGGCTTAGTGTTTTTTATTACTTTATCTGGATATCAGTCATTAGCATTTATGATGTATCCAAGAAATTTTATTTCTTTTGTAGACAATATGCACTTTTTAGTGTTTACTTTGGACTTTCACATTTTCCAATTTTGAGCAAACAATGTTCACCAGTTTTTCTAATTCAGCTTCAGTTGTGGCAGTGATCAAGATATCATCTAAATAAGGAACAATAGCGATTACAATTCTAAAGAGCATATCCATCTTTGCCTGGAAAATGTTCGGCACAATGCAGATAGCATAAGAATAATTTATTACATTTGTGTACTCCCTTATGGCTGGTCAAAGTTAAGGGTTCTGCTGTTTTTTTCAGTTACTCGTATCTGGTTGAAAGCAGCTTTCAAATTTATTTTGCAAAGTAGTTGGTCTTTTGTAGTAATGTCAGTACTTCATGTACACTAGGGACTGAATAAGAATCTTTAAGTCCTAATTTAATGCAACTCTATAGTCTCCACATAATTGTAAATTTCCATTAGGTTTAGCAACTATGATTATAGATGTGGCCCAAGTGTATCCTACAGTGAGTATTAATACTCCCTTAGAGACTAACATACTCAGTATTTTTTTCTACTTTCTTTCTCAAAGCAAATGATACTTTATGAGGTTTACATATAATCAATTGTGCATCTTTCATTAATTCAACATTAACTGGTCTGGTTCTTATAGTTCAGTAGATCCGTTTTTTTCTACGTGAACTGTTTTTAAGATGTTTATAGGAACATCAAAAGATTCAACTCAGTTTCTTCCCAGCAATGAACTAAAATATTTATTTACTATATACCGTGTAAGAAACTGTCGCCTCAAATTTAGCCTTACAGGAACCACGACTTTACCTCAGTGTCAACTGTTTTTCTGTTAATGTCTGTGTCCATTACATCAAACTTCATTATATTAAGACTCTTTTTAAGGTTTAATTTATCTTTATCCATTCTTTGTATGAAATCAATTATAATCCCACTCCACTATCAACTTCCACAGTGACTTGTTTACTGACAGCAAGTAGTATGTGATTTAATTTACTGTCATTTAGGATTTTTATGTTTGTCTTCCTATAGTCCATCTCTCCCCAAGAATTATAGTCTGGTTTTTTTCCTATTTGGTGGTGAATGTTCTCTAAAATGGCAAATAACTACTAAATGTCCTTTAAAGTCACATTTTTTTACATTTTTTTTATCCTTATGTTTACAATTAACTTTTGAATATCCTAGTTTTCCATAGCAATAGCATGTCTTCTCTTTTTTTTCTTAGTGGGAGTCAATATATTTCTCATTAATTTTTTTTTAGTCAAAGATATTTTGTCTAATTGTTAAGGCAATTTATATTCAAAAGTGTTACCCAGAGTAGTCACCTGGACAACACAGTTATCCATTGTGATTTTATAATTTATATTCGGATTGCTCAAGAGTACTTTTCTAAAACTGTCATCTATAATTCCATACAATAATTGTTCCAGTAAGGAGTCAATTAATTCCGTTCAAACTCATAGTCTTTCGATAACTTTCTTAAAGCAAGATCATAGTCCAGATTTTTTTCATGTGATAGTTACTTCCAATTTCTAAATTTCAGCCGCACCACTCATTTATTTATTCTCAGTGCAAAATAGCTGTTTAAAAACTTCTATATAAAAGTTCCTCCAGACATTTTGGGTCATTTAGTTTGTTTGCAGATTGAATCACATCTGGTCCCACAAAATAAAGAAGTGTAGACACTTTAAGATGTTCATCTTTTACTTTGTTTATGAACATGTAGCACTCTATATGCTTTACATAGCTCCTCCATGAATCTGCATTATTAATATTGAATTCTCGAATCGTTGAATTTAGAGCCACCATTAAATATAGTATAATTTTTTTAATATTGTCCGATATTATTTTTTTGAACTGCTCTGCCTACTGTCAATTTGTGCCACTCTAATTTCTGAGGGTATAAGAAAACCTCTCAGATAGCAAACCTTCCCTTTTTTTACTTTAACACAATACATTAGAATAATTTTACAATAACAATTTATTCATAATTTCCACACTGATGTTTTTATAGATAATACACAGACAAATTAAAGCTAATATTACTGCATGTACTATAAATTTGAACATTCTATTTAAGAGAGAATTTTCTGCTATAAAGTTCTTCTGACATTTATACTGAGTAAAACATTTAAGCATTGTTCGGAATTCATCTCCGAGCATACCTTACAACTTTTATAACTTCAGTAACATTATAACATTAACACTCTAACACTTTCCAGTTAATAACTGTGCAGTTAATTCCTTGCAAAGTACTTAATAGGTTTTTTAAGATCTTAATTTACATAGGCATAGGCAGTGTTCTCTTTATTAGTTTTCTAAAGTGAATTAAGAAGTAATCATAACTGTAAGTAAACTTGATTTATTTAATATATGTATGTGCAATCACAGATATTTCGCTATGCAAAATAATTTTGATTTTTTTTTTGTATATGATAAAATAGAAATAGATTCAAACTGTACTAGAATACATTAAATGAATCTGGCTTGGAATTTTTGTTTGATATTAATTTAAATATATATATATATAGTTATTATCTCATTTAAATAAAAATTAATGAAAATTTTATATTTTACTCATTTACTAACTGTGAAAACATGATTTAGAACAAGAGTTGACTGAATTTCATTTAATGATTTATTAGTAATTAATTGAAATTATGGCTTTAATCTTCACCATTATTTTCAAATATAGTGAAAATTAAAAATGTAGTTTCAGTCTAATAAAACAATTTAAAAAAAGAAAGCAATAAAACAATATTAACAATTACTGTATACATAAACATATAAACAAATTATGATAGGCAAAACTCTCCACACAGTAGTACTACTCAGTGCAAGCCACAATAATCAATGGATGCAAGAAGGTTAGTGCATAAAATTCTTATCTAGTGCCTACTTATCCAGTATCCCCAGACTAGTTTCTGGCTTATGGCCTTCGTCAGTGAGGAGCTTTGGATCTGAGAGCACTACTGTATGGAGAGTTTTGCCTGTTTAAACAGCTTGAGGAAGCATAAAAATGGAGATCATTTGATGTTTAGTGGTTTAAATAAACTATGCCTGTTCAAAATTACCAAACTAATCAAAAAAACAAAATTAATAACAAATGGTAAAAATTTCTCAACTGTAAAATAATACAAAAACTACACAGTTTTATATTCTTGCCCACAATTTCGACTAACATTCCATTTTGAAAGAAGTTTTCAATAAATTAATAGTATTAGAGTTATACTTTTAATAAGAAAAGTCTCTTTAATTCTTCATTCTTTACTACAATTTCAAGAAAAACATCTTTAGCTTTCTCAAATATAATTTATGACTTGTATTTCTCTCATGAATATATAATGCTGAATTAAATTTTTTTTTAAATTTAATCTATTTTAATTATTTCATTTAAACTCAAATTACTTTTATCTATATATAACTTATGTAAAGAAAGAGAGCAATATAAATTACTCCAAAAATAAGATTGCTATCAATTTTCTCTTTAGAATTATTTAAAAAATGATTTAAAATTATTTCTTCCCTGTAAGTTTATTTTCTTATTATTAAATGCACTCCTTATTAAATTCTTTCAATACATTTCAATTATTATTAAAACTTTTATTAAATAAAACTCAACTAATTTATCTGAATAACCTATTCTAATATAATAATCTTATACAAATCTTTTCTTTGATACATTGGCAGCAAATATTCAACAAGTAAAACAATACAAATATTAAGCCATATAACCAATAATTAAATTCCAAAAAAGCTGTCCATATATGCAAAAAATGAAAAATGTTGATGCTTGTGTACTTTTTTATGACTGTTATGTTTTTCATTTTCCTGTACATTTATGATAATAACTCTAAGAAATACAGTTATGAGAATAAATAACAAGACAAAATCATATATTTATAACAATAATTGTATATATTTTTTGACATCCACATTTTTCATTTTCCTTATAAACAAAAGCTTCTTTTTGTGTGTGGAATTTCTTACGGTTTTATTGTTATCAATTATTTTTTTTTATAGATTGCATTTCTTACTTTTTGTATTATTGTAACGTACATTTTCACAAGTTGACTTTTTATGGTATCTGTATTTGTCATTTTCTTTGTACATTGATACATTTTCAGAAATTTAAATTCTTATGAATTTACTGCCATCAGTTATTTTCTTATAGATTATATAGTTCATTTTCTATTATTGTGTTTGTTAAACTCTTATTACTTTCTTAAGAATAACATGGATTACTTTTTATATTGTTGCACTTATAAAATCATTACTTATAGCATGGATTACTTTTTATATTGTTGCACTTATAAAATCATTACTTATAATTCAAACCACAGATTGGTTTTGTAATTTAATTTCTTATTGAATTGTATTGGTCCTTATTGTTAATTTAGTTTCATGATTACATTTATTGAATTTAGTGTATTGACCATATTGATTGAATGTATTTGTTTTTCAATTATTAAGCATTGGTTTGGTTAGAAGATATATTATTTTCAATTTATTTTCTAAACATATTATTCTCATATGTCATTTGTTTTTAATGTAAATATGTAAAATTATTATATGTTTTTTCATTTTTAATGATTTTTCACAAAAAATATGAATGTCAATATTTTTTTTTCTTTGCTTCATTGTTATATGGATAGTGACTCTATTCTACGGATGGGATAGGTTTTCTACTATGACCATATACTTCAGAATAAAATAAGAATTGAATTTTGTTAAATTAAAATTTTTGGATTCAAGAGTAATAAGAGATTTAAAGAAAGCTACTTTATTGTGTGATTATTTAGTTAAAAGTAAAAATTTGAAATCTATAATTAGATCTGATAAGTTATCAATTTATTATTTACAAAAAAAAGCAGCTTTATAAGAGTTTTTGTTAAAAGAATGAGAAATTAAATAATTTTAAAAATATAACTCGTACCAAAGAAAAGAGTTTTATAAAGATTATATTTGTATAGGTTATTCAGATAACTTAATTAACTTTATTTAATAAATCCTGGACTGATTCTCAAATATATCAGCTACAAAGTAAGATACATAATTGACCACAAGAGTGACTAAATCATCATCATCATCCTCTCCCTCCTTCTATCATCATCATTATTATTAATCTACTAAAATAATTTAATAAGAAAGAAAGTAAAGATTTTACTTTTTTGTTAATTCATTTATAAATATAAGATTTTAAAAAAGAATATTAGTAACAAGAAAGGTCAAACTTTAAATAATTTATTAAATAATAGTAAACAAAAAAATTGATAGGCAAATTATTCCTAGAATAGTTTCTATTATTTGAAAACTCTAAAATAAACATTATAAAATAAAAATAACAATTATTTTCCTTGGTTTCTCTCTTTTCTTTAAAATAATCTATCAATAATTAAATATATAGTTAAATAACTGACCATTCCATCTTTTTTCTTTACAAAACTTGTCTATTAATTTAAATCATATAAATTATGAACTTTAAAACAATAAAATTGATATACCTTATGTTTCAAACATAAATTATGATTATTATCAAGGAATTATATTCTAACAAAAAAAACCATAAAATAAGTAAATTATAAAATGGTGAAACATGAAAAAGTAAAGGCTTGTTAAAAATTTACATTTCATATAAAATAACAATACTTACACAAAATAAACTTGCTGGTTATTCTCTTTCCCTTACTAAATTCATAATTAACAAATTGCAATTTAATTGCTTTTTTATATTTATTTTTAAATAATGTTTTATTATATTTCACTTAGCATATATTAGAAATTTATCTGGTTCTTAACCAAGAAAATAGAAATATATTAATTAAAATGTAATAAAATCCTATTTAAAAACAAGTATAAAAAAAAATTAAATAATTTTTTTAAATTCTGAACATAATAAGGCAAAGAGAATGAGCATTAAATATACTTTGTATAAATGTTATTTTATATTTTTTTCATAGAGAAAGTTGCAAACTCTTAATAATGACCACAATACGTAATTTAAACATAAGATATATTAATTTTATTATTTTTTAGTATATAATTATACAATTCATGATAAAAAATTAATAGTGAAGATACATTATTCTGGAAAGATTATAAATTTATTAAAAAATTTACAGCTTAACACTGCTTTCAACCAGGTCGGTCATATTCATAGAATTAATATAAGTTTATATAAATAAAATTTCTAAGTTAAATAATTTATACATACCATTTATGTGATATTGCAATGCACTAATCTTTCTTGCTTATTGTGTTGATGTTATTTGCAATAAACCATGCCTTTTTATATTTTCCTTTTCAATCATTGTACTCAGTACAAACAATTTTAAAATTAAATGGATTGAAAATGTGGCCAGACTCAATTTCATATTCTGAAAATATAGATTTAATATTGGGTCTGTTTTAGTGCATTTGTATATATATTTGTGTTGTGCTAATCTTGCAGTGCAGTTGGCCCAAGACTCACCATAGTAAATTGCATTTCATGTTGGTTCATTACATTTAATTTTATAAACTATTTGGAGAGCCTGTTTTTGAGATAATTATTGTTCAACATTTGATTAAAATTAATAAAGATTCTAAAACTAACATTGAATTCATTTGAGAAAATTGTTTTCATCTTTTTAAATATATGCAGTACAAAAGGATGGCTGATCCATGCATTAATACTGTTATTAATGTTCCTGATATTTAAAGATGAGTAGAATTTCTTAAGTTTTATTTAATAGATTAATATGTCTTTTATATGATTTTCAATATTGTCTTTTCTGTCTGCTTCAAACTTGAATAATTTATAGTTTCTATGTAAAAAGCATTTGAAGCCAGACAATTTATATAAAATTGGAGTATATTAATGCAAGTGAATTACACTGCAAATGTTGATAGGTTTTATAATCATTTCATAATTTATTTGTGCATTTGAATGTTGAATATACATATCTAAAAACTTTATACCGTTCGATGTATCTTCATTTTCTATTGTCCAAACCAAAAAAGATAATTGACATAACTCATCCTGTATATCACTAATTGGTTTTTCTTCAGCATAGATAAGAACATTGTCTATATAGTGCATATATAAAAGTGATATTGATTGCTGTAGTATTATACTATAAATTATTCTACTTAATGATAGCCCCATAGGCATCCATGTTCAATGAATATAAAATTCTCTATTAAAAAGGGTAATAATGTCCTCACCCATTCATTTAAGAGTATCAACAATAAACTTTATTTTGTGCTTATTAAAATTTAAATTATCTAAAAGCTCATGAATTATACTAATAAATAACTGAAATGATACTGAACCATAAAGTTCTATCACAACTAATAAGACAAGTTTATTGCTAGGATTATACATTTGTGAATTTAATATTTGGATGTATTCAAATGAAGATTTTATAGCAAACCAACTTGATCAATTAACCACTTGGCTATTAATTTGCTGTCGTATAAAAGTGACTCCAAAATCAATTAAAAGTCTAAGAGGTTGATTTTCTTTACGCATTTTTATGTTTATGAAAATTTTTGGAGAAATAACCGCTGTCGTGTAAATCTTTTTATATTCCAACTTATTAATTGTTTTGTTTTGATAATGTTTTAATATTGAAACAATAAATTTTTCTTTTTATTTTTTTAAATTATATTATTCACGTTTAATTTTAATTTGTTCATAAACTTTATTTTTATAATCATTTGGTAAAAGAACAAATCCATTCCCCTTCTCCCCCTTTAAACATTTAATACTATTATATTGTAAAAATTATTTTGAAGCTTTTATTTTATTAGATCAATAGTATTTATTATTATTAATTTTAAATGGACGGAGACATAATACTTGTGCAATTTTACTTATAACATCCTCCTGTTGAGGTTTATTTTCATAATTGGTCTCAATATCGGTAAATGTATTTAAATATGGATTTTTCCAATTTCCTGTAATGAAATTTGGACTGCAGTCAAAAACAAGTTTAATTAATATTTTATGGAATAAAGAATTTAATTAAATTAATAAATTTGTCACTATCTATCTTAGGTAATTCTATATCCTGTCTATAAGCTAAAAATTTTAATTTTTTTATCTTATTTATGATTTAAAAATAATAATTTTGAACATTTGATATTTATACTTTTGAGAATTTTATAGTATTTTTGTAAATTCTTTAATCTACAAACTTCATTTTTAACTGCCTTAAAGACATCATTGAAAACTATATAAAAGACTTAGTCAATTAGGGGTATAATGCATGAATCAGCTTTCTTTTGTACTGCATATATCTAAAAATATGAAAACAATCTGCTCAAACGAATTCAATATTAGTTTTACAACTCCTCCTAATCTTAATCAAATGCTGAACAATATTTAAGATAAATTATCTCCAAACCAAGCTTGCAATTTACTATGATGAGTTTTGTGCGAACTGTGCTACAAAATTAGCACAACACAAATATATATACAAACATGCTAAAACAGATCCCACTATTAAATCTATATTTTTAGAATATGAAATCGAGTCTGACCAGTTTCAATCCACTTAATATTAAATTTGTTTGCATGAGTGCAATGATTGAAAAAATATATATATAAAGGCATAGTTTATTGTAAATAACATCAACACAATAAACAAAAAAGACTCATGCATTGCATTATCATGTAAGTGGGATATATAAATTATTTAACTTATAAATTCTATTTATATAAACCTATATTAGTTCTATGAATATGATCAACCTGATTGAAAGCAGTGCTAAGCTACAAAACTGTTAACCTTCACTATTAATTTTTATATTCAAATTAAGGAGAGAAGTAATTTAATTGAATTATACAATTCATGATGTTAATAAATATGATTTTTAAAGAAAAAAGATGCAAAAAAAATGTTAATGTATTGTATTGATCCCTCCACCTTTAGCTTTAAGAAGCTTAATTCATATTTTTTCCTTGATATTATTATTTTTTATATATCTTATTTTTATTATTTACTTATAAGACTTATTTATTACCATTTTACCTTATACGATTAATTAATTATATCTTTAATATCTGCTGCAACGGATCCCATCAATGATACCTATAGCCAGATCAAGGCTATAAAAACGCACAGCTCAATCACATTTCCTGGCTATAGTATCTCTCGACTGCTAGAGCAAAACCTACCATCCAAAGCATTTTATTTGTTTTGAGAACAAACCATATGTTATATATATAGCCAGTAAGCTCAGCCAACAGGCACACGAATCCAGCACTTGAAACATCCCAAGCTAACTTCTTTCGTTATCAAGGGTTCCAGTGCATTTTACTTAACATATACAAATAATTATACCCTTAAATTAATGGTGACACAGTAACAAGAGAGAGAGAATAGACCAAATAACAATTAAGCAAACATTATTATTTATTCACACACACACATATTTAATATAAAATAACACAATAAAACTTTACATAAAGAAAATGTAAACGATTATGTTAAGGCTAAATTTTATGATAGTCCTTCATTAAAGTTCTTGTAAATTCAAATAAATAACATATCTAGACAGTTTATTGGGAAATATATTTACCTAGATTTTCATTAGTGTTAATTTCCAACCGTTTGGCCTTTTGGTCTCCGTCGATGATTTAATGGCTTTTCTTCCATTCTTCATGTCAACAATGGGAGAGAGAGTATGTGGCAGTCTCTATTTCACAGTTTAGGCATTGGTTCCAGACATTTGTTCCAGATGAGGACAGTTGATCGAACTGAGAACTAGAACATGAAGCCCACTCAAACTCCCCTGCTTTCTAGCAACACATGTTTCTAATTCTGCAGTTTTTGCAGTGATATTTTCCACAGCAGTAATTACTGGCTCACTGAGAGTCACATTAACTATGCACTCAGTGATGAATGGATCGATGAACTGGTGAAACTCACAACTTTTCAAAGACTGGTTCTCTATCTGAATATCTGAATGAACAGAGATAAATGAACAATAGCCAAGCTGCAACTTTTATATCTAACTCTCCCATTGTTTATATCCTTATCATAGTTTTAATTTTTATCATAATTTAAATCTTTTAATTAATTTTTACATTTTGTTTTATTTAATCTTAATGAGATTCATCTAATATCCAGAAATCTTTTCAAATTAATTGCATTCCTGCTGATGAAATATTTCACAAAAATTTTTTTTTATAAACTAATTTTATTTTAACATTTTACATTTATAAAGTTTTTTAAACATTGATTCCTATTTATTTTTAATTAATAGAAAAAAGAGAGAGCAGGTTTTAAATCCTTATTTCTCCTGATTCTTTTCCCCATCCCATTCTTCATCAATAGTTTTTATTCTACTCTAAAAGAAAAATATGACACAATCTTTTATTTTTACAAAATTATATTTTAAAATCTGAAGAATGTAGTCTTGCTTGTTGGCCGGGGGGTTTGGCGGCCGCCTGCGGGGGGGGTTGGTTGGGGGGGGGGGGGTCGGGTCCGGGCGGGGAAAAGGCCGGGGGGGGGGGGGGGGGGGGGGGGGGGGGGGGGGGGGGGGGGGGGGGGGGTACTTCTTAAATATATATGTTTTTTACTTTTCTCGTTTTTCTTAATAATTGTTTATTTATTTTTAAATTATAAAATATGTAATGAAGATATATATGGGTGTTTTAGAACATATATCTCGCTAGCATTACAATATATTTATAAATTCCTTTGTTTATACAAAAATGTATACATATATACATGAAAATAGTCTGAGTTTAAATGAAAAAATTAAAGTTCATAAAAGTAGATTAAAAAAATATCTTAATTTAGCGTTCCTTGAAAATAATTGAAAAGGAAAGAATTAAGAAAACTTTTCTTAGTTAAAAGTATACTTCTGAAGCTATTAATTTATTGAGGACTTCTTTCAGTATTAAAGATAAATTAAATATTACTTGATATTGTGGGTAAGAACATATAAATATAAGTATGTTTGATTTTCTTATTTATTTTTGAGAAATCTATCTTGGATCTGGTAGTAAATTTTGATTTACTTTTGGCTATCATTGGTAACTTTGAGTAGTTGTAATTTGTTTATGCTATTGATTACTTTAGCTTTTGGCATTTTGACATTGTGTGGATGAATATACAAGTTTAAGACTCTATCTGTACAGATAAAAAATAATATTTTGAGAGATTAAAAATCTAATTTACAACAGAATAAAATATTAGGTTAAACACCAATTTACAATTTTGAAAGACATATTGCATTAGATTATATTAACAATTTTTAACATTTTCCACTAGAATTTTGATTTTCATGATTGTCACCAAGCAATTAATCTTTACATTCTCCTTTTAAACCTATCATACATAATATTTACTATTGAGAATAAAAGTAAAAACTAAAGTCATGCTTTCAAATGAATAAAATATTTTAAGAAAGAAAGCAGTGAAATAATATATACTAAGTATGTACATGTATACATATATATTATATATAAGATAAACAATATTAACACAAAATCATTTAATCCAAATGTTATGTGAATGAAATTTCAATTCTCATCTGAAAAGAATTGGAAAAATTATTAATGTGATTTAAAAAAATGAAAAATACAGAAAGTTTGTTTTTTAAAAAAAATAATACTATTCATATAAAATTAATCTCAAATGTTTCAAACTAAGGAAATCAAAGAATTTTTTAAATATGTTTTCCATTATCCATTAAAATGTCTCTGTTGTTTAATAAAATATTAGTGTCGAAATTAAGTGTTAAAGATTCCTGAACTGAAACTCAATTTTTCACTTCTGGTTTTCAAACATCACATATTTCCTAGACCATTTCCCAATTTTATTAATTTTTTATGTCTATCAAAAAAAAAAAAAAATAGCTACATAATTCTTATATTTCTTTCTGTACCATTTTTCAAACTCCCTATTCCCATTATTTTATTTCAATGAAAAGTATAACAGTAACAAATTATGAATGTTTTAAATCTTAAAAAAAGTATATGATTTATGATTAGTTTTGTTTTACAATTCATATTATTATTTTTTATTTTGTAATTTTGAAAGAGCTGTACAGCATATTAGTTACTACATCATTTACCATGTTCCCGATCAAGTCTCAAGAAGACTTATGATTTTTCTTTCAAGTAACTGGTGATCAGGAACTAACTAGTTATACAATATTGATCAGTTAAATACATATCTCACTAAAAACTAAAGATTTCAAGATTAATATTAATTAGACAAATAACTGACAATATGCTATGCTTACTATAAAAATAAAAATTATACTTTAATATGATGTATTCTTTATCAATAGTGGAAGACATGATCTTTAATTTTTTTAATTTAAGTTTTATTAAAATATTAAATTGAGATTTTCTAAAAATACTAGTTTAGTAAAATTGTTTTTGTTTTTTTTACTGTTTAAGTCATATTGTTGTTAAAGGAAGTTTTTCTATATTTATATTGCTATAAGATTAATATACTACTTCCTCTGTTAGTCAAAATAAAACAACACTAAAGATTCTTAGAACATTGTGTTAATAATGTTCTATGATTGTATAAATAAGATATAAATAGATAAGATATATTATAAATTTAAATACCTATGGGCAACAATTACAGTAGTCCGGCCCCGACAAATTTTTGCTAAGGAAGCTTGAATATTTCTCTCTGTTTTTGTATCCAGTGCAGATGTAGCCTAAAAGTAAATTAATATGTATATATAATGACATATAATATTATCTTCACTTTAGATATTTCTGTGTAAGTAAACATATTAATTTGTATTTGTGTACATACACACAGATCAGTCACATACTAATATCAATTAACAAAAATATATTAAATCTCAATCAGTTTAAAAATATTTAAAATTCTAAAGTGATAAATTTTATTCTTCAAAACTAAATTAACAATGAAGTAAATAAACTAATAAAAAATTAGGACTTACTTCATCTAGTAAAACAACTATTGGTCCTTTAAGTATAGTTCTGGCAATAGCTACTCTCTGTTTTTCTCCTCCACTTAATTTCAAACCACGTTCACCAACAATAGTATCATAACCTAAATTTTTAAAAATTTAAATATATATTTATGTGTCTAAAATATATAATTGATCACGATAGTTATAACTGTATCTAAATTAACATAATTGTAAACATCAATTATATTTAATATATTTAAAATAATAGTTTTTTATTGTTATTAACAGTTAAATGGAAACAAATGTGTTTGCATACAGGCAAATATAGAACTTAAATATGTACAAAAAAAAAAAAAAATTAAATAATAGCTGATTCTAAATTTAGACAATAGCAATTTTTCCAGAATAATATTTACAAAAAAATCTTTTATAAATAATCATATTATTTATGCGTTCTACAATATAAGACTATGTAAAATTCTCTTTGAACTATGTACAATACTTAATAAACAAATTAATGGTCATTAATTTATTAATATAACTGATTTTCAGAATAGCTCAGCAAATAAAAATATTAGAAGTTATCTTCATCTTGAAAAAACAATATGATTCACCAATGATGGCAAGGCAGCAAATTTCTCAACTAGCAGGATAAATATAATTCTTTAACTAGAAGCCCTTAGAAATATTATTAATGTATATAAAATTTATGAATGCAAAATTTGTAAAGCAAAACAACACCAAAATAAAAAGATTTAAGTTTAGCCACAGGATATATAGTAGAAATGTTTCACTAGACTTTACGCTATTCCATATAAGAACAGAAAATATGAAAATCTTATTAATAATCTATACATTCACTAATTTTTATTAACATAATCAAAGGGCTTGAGATAAAGGTTCAAGCATCAGAAGTGATAGAACTGTGTGCAATCCATAGATTCAAATGACAATAAAAATGGATTCCGAGATGTGATGCTTCAGAGAATATTAAAGATTAAATGAACAGAAAAAAATATTTTAGATATAACCTAAAAAAAGAGTTGGGTTCACTATATTTTTTGAATGCCCAGATAGAAAGAGTTTTCTAATATTATACAATAATCTATTATATGCTTTGATAATTCATACTGCATTTGTGAAAGGTATATGGAAAAACTAGGCAAAAGAGTATTGTCTTAAAGTATCAAGAATCTCAATATTTAGACAAACATCACTCTTTATATTACTAAAAAAACATAAATGTGGATATTATAATGAAAACTAAATGATGAAATAAATTTCTTTGCAAATAACAATCTTTGCAGTTCCAAAGTAGCAAAATAAAAGATGATTTTTTCCTTAAAAGATATTCAATAATAATTTATTAAAATATTTTTTATTTCCTATTTTAATTAAATAGTTTTCTTTCTTTAATTATTATTATTGTTATTATTATTAGATTTGCATTTTATTGTTTAATGCAACAGTAGAGTGATGGATCTGAAACTTGAATGTTCTTGGATTGAAGCTCAGTCACCAAGAAACAAACACATAGCTTATCAAACAACATTAGATTATTCTAATATCATCACAATTGAAAAAGAATAAAGATCTTTATAATGTTCTTCCATAAAATAATAATCAGAAAGTAATGAATTCTTTACAATAGCTATATAAATATCAATAAATTTTTTTTATACATTAACAGCCTTTTTCAGCAACTGGTTTGGTGTCCTTTTCAAATGTTAATAATATATATAATGTAAATGAACCATTTCAGACATAAAAACATCTAGTGTTCAATAATGAAATTGCAACAAACAATAATAAAGTAAATCATTAAAATAAATCAAAACCTTTATTTATTTTAATGATTTATAATTTGTTGCAATTTCATTATTGAACACTAAATGGTTTTATGTCTGAAATGATTCGTTAACATTATATATATTATTAACAATTGAAAAGGGTACCAAACCAGGTGCTGGGTTTTTAATGTATAAATTTTTTTTACTGATATTTATATAACTGTTGTAAAAAATTTATTACTTTCTGATTATTATTATTCTAATAATAGACCTTGATTTGTTTCTTGAGGCAATTGCATTCTGTAATAAATGCTGGCTCCAGACATAAGTAAATACAAAAAATTATACATTATTAACTTCATTTATATAAAATATCTTATTATGGCATCAATAAAATACAAATTAAAAATAATTGAATGGATTTATTTCTTGGACATTCATAAGAAGTAGAGTCTCAGAAATGATAGATCTGGGTAAGCTTCAGAATCTGCCAATCTATCACTGCACTAAACCATGCAAGCATTATGATCTTAAGTCATTAGTAATGATAAAAATAAACATTATCATAGTAATATGAGAAATGATTAAAATAATATTACAGTATATAAATATCTTCCCTAAAAATTGCAATATACTTAAAGACAATCAAAATTTTAATTTATTATATAGAGAAATTAATTAATAATAATGATTAATAATCTCCTATGTTTATAGTTTGAGTTTAGATCTAGGCCAGTGAAATTTTAAAAAAATGTTTCATATTATAAGCAAGCCCAAAGCTTTCTTTCAAGTATCAATAATTCTTAGCTAAAGGAAAAACAAGATAAGAAAAATCTCTCACCACCCAGCAGTTGGATAGTCTCTTTGAAAGAATATTGGAAAGGACTTTGCCCTCTACTGGAATGACTAAAGATTGTTTAATTTTTACTTATTACATAAATATATATACGTATTTAGAGAAAGGAATTATTTTATTATAAGAGAATGTGGTATACAAAGTAACACATAAAATGGAAGGCATTTAAAAAGAAATTAATCTAAAATTTACCTTTTGGAAATGTAAGAATTCGTTCATGGATATCTGCTGCTTCAGCAGCTTTTATAACTTCATCTTCTAATGCAAGAAAATTACCATAATTAATGTTATACCTACAAAAAACAAACAAACAAAAGAAACAACTTTGAAATTCAAATTAAATTATAGTACAATATAAGTAGCAAGTTATTTTATTTTTATTAATAAGGAGATTAAGAAGAATACATATCATTTAGGGGTATTATGCCCAATCTAAAGATCTAATTAAAGTGAGATGCATATTAAAGCAATCAATTTTCCAAATTAAAAATCTGTATTAAAGTTATTTTTAATGTAAATATTATATATGTATATTTTAAAAAATTCTTATTTTCAATAAAAATTTCAGTGATAAGAATACAAGATCCTATATCATAATTACTAAAATAAATCAATATTTTTTTTTACTGTTTTATATTTTCATTTCCCTCATCATTTTAGTATAAAATTAAAATATTAAAGCATATAGATAGAAATAATTTATTATTACCTTCTCCAATTATTAATCAGTTCAAGGAAAGAGAAAACAGAGATAATAGACAATAATTAAGTTCATGTAATTCCGAAAATCTTGAGTTATTACAAGAGATTTCCATTATATCTTCACACAATTCATGTATTAATACATAAATTAAGATAAGGCATAATTAATAAAATGAGATTGTTTTGCTAGTAGATTTCTGGTTTTTTTTTACATCATATCAATGGCTTACTGTCTCACTTTGATTAAATAATATCAATACTATTCAAATATTCATATATTTTTTGTAATAGTAAATTTTTAAAATATATAACTAGAATATAATACTATTAGAATAGCTAAGATGCAAATAGTCCTAAAATCACATTTGCTATTTGACTGAAAGTGAGATTTTCTCAAAATTCTGACAAAATAGTGATGTAAATCAACACTATCAAATATAAATTGACAATTAGTGTATCTCAATTATTGTAAAAAAAAAAAAAAAGAGAATGATTTTCTTTTGTTATTAAATATATCAGTGCTACAGACCATAATTTATTTTGAGACAAACAATATCATCAGATTGCCAAAAAAGAACAACAGTCAAAAATCTCTTTGTCCTCAACTACATCATCAAGACTATTATTTCTTAAACTTAAGGGAAGCAAAGCATGTAAAGAAAGTGTAACCTCCATTTGTTTTAATTTCAAAATAAAAATAATGATCACTTAAATATATTTTTCTTTTAAACATAGAATATAAATCATAAAATATCTTGATATTATATATGTTTATTATTGTCATTGTGTTTGTTCATGATTACAATGATTATACTCCAATCATACCCTTGGTGAAATATAGCTCTTAGTTTTAGGATAAACTATGAAAGAAGGGGCTGCACATCATCCCTGATAGAAACATTCAGATTTAATGAGCATCATCATCTAATAAACCGTTTTGGCCATTGGCTATGCATTCTATTTATATACACATTGGTTCGAGCCCAATGAATGCTCAATCTAATCTAGATAAGACGGGATATAGACTAGTCCATTATTTAAAGGCAAGGTAAGATATGACAACTGTAGAGAATAAATAAAAGATAATATAATGATTGGATAAAAGAATAAAGTTTTTGATAACTGCTTTTAACTTCTATCAAAATAATCAAAAATATTCTACAAGTGAAAACATAATTATACTAGTGAATGAGAAACTTTCTGGATTTAGTTTTAATATAAAAATTAAGACAAGTATCTGAATATCCTAGCACCTCACTGAGAAGAGCCATCAGCTCGAAAACAGTTTGAGGATAGGGATAATTCTAGATAGAGATTTTAAATGCTTTCTCTTCTGGCATTTATTGGAAAAGCTTGTGTAGAGCTATTAGCACACTCATTATATTACATTTGTAGTACAAGTTTATTAAGTTAAATCATGTGATGTATGGTTTGATTTTCTTACTATTACAGTTTTTGCTTTTAAGGTTTTGGCAATGTTAAATTATTAAAGCTATTAATATATGGTATATCTGAATTAAGTTCAGTCCCATATGGCTATTTAAGTTAGATAGCTGGATTTGAAGACATATAAATGTCTGAAAATTTCAGATTTTCTACTTAGTAGTTAAGTATTAGATAAATGCTGTGTTTGAGTTGGTATTTTAGATCTAGTGTCTGAATATCCTAGTGCCTCACCAAGGAAAGCCATCAGCTCAAAACCGGTTTAGGGATAGGGATAACACTAGATAGAGATTTTAAATGCTTTGGAAAAGTTTGTTTAAAGCTATTAGTATGCTCATTATATTACATTTGTAATACAAACTAATATTAAGTTAAGTCACATAATGTATGACTTGATTTTCTTATCATTAAATTTATTATATAAAATAATAGCATTAGAAATTTCAGACTTTTGACTATTAATAAATTATACCACATTTTAAAATAAAAAATACATTAATAACAAATAAATACATTTTTAAAAAACTACCAATTTAGTTTTTTAAAAAATAGTTTATTCTTTTAAAATTATAAAACAAGAATAATAGAATCTTCAGTGTTAATAATTTCACACACTGATGTAAACCAATAACTTCAATAAGATGTTACATAATAAAAATAGAACATTCTATTTATTTGAAATAAATTCAAAAGTATTCAGTTATAAGTTATCATAATAAAAAAATAAAGATAATTTTATATCTTTTATTTTCACATTAAGAAATATTTTATATTAGTAAATAAAATATTTTGTAATCTTTTATATATAAATATAATTTTTCATTTTTATTGCATAATTTCTTTATTAAATACTTATAAATAATGTTGGTTTCATGGTCTCTACATAAGAATAACAAGTTCTGCAACAAATGAAGAAAATATATATATCATTCCTAATTTTTTTAATTATGTGTGGACTTTCTAGGATATTCTTGGAAAATGTTGTGATATAAGGATCTCAGTTTTAATCTAAAGCAAGATTTAGCTTTTAGAAAGATTTTAGTTGTAAACCTGTATCTTAATAAATATTATATTTATTAAGTTTCAAATAACAAATTCAATTTTTTTCAAGATGACTGAATATTTAAGACATTCCTAAGTAGAATACTTAATTTTTAATTATAAGAAAAAATGTGTAGTCTAATTAGTGAAATTAATTTGATTACATATGTGGAAGAAGAGCAACAGATTCTTTCTTTGCTCTCCAAATTTTTCAAAAATAAAAATAAAGGTTTTTATTGACCTAAAGAAAGTGTATGAAAGAATATCAAAACATCTTATTATCAAGTGGAGTTTGAATCTGAGTGATAATTCAAGGGACAAATCTCTAAATAAAATATAAACGAAAAAATAAAATCATTGTGATAAGTAATTCAAAAAATAATAGATGCATTTAAGGCAAAATTTGGTTTTATCAGGATAAGTTCTGAGCCATTATTTATTTTTAATTATTATATACATACTGACAATGACTTAAAGAAAACAAAATATAAAAATTTCCTGGACGAAAATTTATAAAAAAATTCATACTAACTGAAGAAGAAAAAGTTTGTATTCTTTTAATTAGACAAGAATAAAAAAGTATAAATTGAGAAATGATATCTACAAGGTTTAACAACGAATCATTCATTATAATTCTACTCTGCAGAAGTTATTTACACATATTTTTTAAAATAATTATTCCATTAAAAAAATAAATGCATGCAAATTAGAAATGTCTATGCAATGCACAAAAAAAATTAGAAAAACAATAATGAAGAAAGTTTATCTAATAAAATTACCTGATGTTTTCATTAAATAATACAGTATCTTGAGGTACAACTCCAATTTTTGACCTTAAAGATTTCTGTGTTACCTTAAAGAAAATAATTGCAATGAATATATAATTATATAAGTGTATATACATATTAAGGAATTATGCATGAATTGATGATATTTTAATTAAGCTATCTATAAAAATTTAAATTATTATATATTAATGAAATGTTTATTTTATATAGTGCTATGTTTATAAACTGTAATATTAATAATCAGCCATAAAGGTAATGCACATGCGCTTTGTAGATTTTTAAATATAAATGAATACTCTTCCTTTCAAACATATGATAAAGTCTTTGTGAAAAGATAGAATAAATCCATCTATCTTTTTGACCCAAACATTTATGTATATTTATTTATGTTATTGTATATTGCAATGTCTGATGAAAAATCAACTAACTCTTTTTTCAGAGTATGAGTTTCTGTCAATCAAACTTGATCTCAGCAACTGCTTGAGGGAACCACTGAAATCATATTGTCACATCAATTAAATTTCTATTTAAATAGATGCATAATACTCAATTTGATATCAAAGTGTAATTGTCAATTTTAGTAATAATTTAACTAGTTTTCTTTGTATCAGTTTAATGTAAATGATAGAGGTGTAAATAAAATAATATTTTACATGTTTAAGTGATGTTTGATTAATTAATATTTATATATTTATTTAAAGCAAAAGTTTTAAAATGAGATAGATTATAAGTTCTATCTTGTCTATTGAAATTAAGCCAATACAACAATGGTTTTAGCTAAATTACCATTAAAATTTATGTTCAAACTTTAATATCAAATTTAACATTGCTAGACTATTTAAATAGAAATTGAAGTGCAGCTTTTGATGTGATTTCAAATTGATCTCTCAAGTAACTAATATCAGATTTGATTGACAAAAATATGACCTGCAAAATTCCTTGATTTTTCATCAAACATTGCCATATATAAAATCATACATTTTTATGAATTTCTGCAAAGGGTGAAAGTAAAATAACATTAATACATGTATAAGTAAACAAAGTAATGAATGGTAATATTTCCATGAAATAGCTAAAGGGAGTGTTTAGCAGTTTCTATTGCTAGGCAACTATCAATTATTATTGACAGCCCTAAAACTACACTACTTACTCAAGTAGCTAACGATATCTTTTTTTGTCTTGACTTTATATAGAAAAAAAAAGATGCTCATGTAGAAAGTTCTCTGTTTTATTCTTAACCAAGTTTTTTATAAGAATTTAAACTCGTTAGAGATTTTTTTTTTTATAAATATGAGAATATAGAAAAATTACTCCTTCTCTTGACATCATGTAAATAATAATTTATCTTCCAAGAGAGCTATATGTTACATTAAATATTTTCATGGATTAATTATGATATAAACAAAGGAATGAATGGGGATATTTCCATGTAATAATTACAGAAATATGTTTAGCTAAGTAATTATCAATAACTACTGATAACCCTAAGCTAAATTCAAAACAAAAAATCTATTGCTGGCTACTAAAAGTAAATAGTTTAACTTAAGACTATCAATAGTAATTGACAGTTATCTATTAAGCCGTTGTTAAACATATTTCTCTACTTATTATGTAGAAATATCTCACTAACTCTTACTTAAACTTTCCAAACACAAACAACTTGTTAGTAATAACACACAAATAGACAATACAGATTAGTAATTACTCATTTCGAGTTGTATTATTCTCCACTCTTCTTCAGGTGTTACTGGCCTATATGCATAATGACAATATTCGCTTAGAAGTTGAACTCGCACCTTTAGATTTTTAAATATTGAATTTAAGGCAAATGCCCTACCAACTGAGCATTCTGTTGGTAGAGCGTTTACCTTAAATTCGACATTCAAGAATCTAAAGGTGCAAGTTCAACTTCTAAGCGAATATTGTCAGGCCAGCAACACCTGAAGAAGACTGGAGAATAATACTACTCGAAATGTTGTGTAATTACTAACCTGTATTGTTTATTTGAGTGTTATTACTAACAAGTTGTTTGCATTTGGAAAGGTTAAATAAAGTTTAAAATTTTCTATACATTCAACATTCACTCATAAATGATGGAAATAGTCCAGCATATCACATCTTATAATATATCATCATTACAAACCTTCAGACAAAATCTCACTAACTCCTTTGTTTACATCATAATTAATTTATGAAAATAGTTAACTAACATATATATATATGTAATAAGTTAAGTTTGATGTCTGTATTCGTTGCACAATATATGTAATATTCAAATCAATATATATATAAAAATACAGTAAAATTCACATAAATTATATTATTTTAGAAGTACTTTTGACTATACATCTTGTAGTCTTTATCAACTATGTAACAATGAATAATCAAAATGAGACAACCTTTCACAATATCCATAGTTCAAGTCAGATTTCCCATAATTCTATTATTTTAACATTTGATGATTGACGATTCATTAACATTTGATGATTTCTTGAAATCAACATAGCTTCTTTTATTTTACATTAATTGTGGCAACGTTCAATTTGCACAATTTTTATATTTTGATAATCAAATTTAAATCCATATTGACAAGATTTCAAGAAATCGTCAAATGTTAATGAATCATCAATCATCAAATATTAAAATAACAGAATTGTGGGAAATCTGAATTGAACTATGGGTATTGTGAAAAGTTGTCTCATTTTGATTATTCACTGTTACATAGTTGATAAAGACTACAAGATGTATAGTCAAAAGTACTTCTAAAATAATATAATTTACGTGAATTTTACTGTATTTTGATATATATATTGATTTGAATATTATATATATATATATTGTGACCTTCTCTTATGATCATCAACTAATCTAGACTCATGTTTGGCGCTATAATCAGCCTTTATGTCCTTCTCTTTGAATACTGGAATCATATGTATGAATCTGGCCACACATTTCATGGCACCAAATCTGCCCTTTATAACCTATCATACTCTCATTATCAAGACTATAAGCATAAAGAAACAAAAAAAAAAGGTTAAACTAACAAAATGATTCCTGTATTGAATAAAACTAGCATGAAACTATAGAACTAAAGAAGATCACAAGGTGATTAATAAAGATAATAACTTCTGGTCAAACCAGCTTTAAAATCCACACAAACAAAATGTGATGAGCTAAATTTGATATTCAGCAAACCAATAAATAACTAATAATTATATCTCTGGAATGATTATGAAATTAAACTTATAAATGAAATGATAAGTAAATTATGATGTAGATGACTAAGTGGATGATGAAAAGAAGTGATAATTAAATAGTAGAATGAAATAAGTCTAAAAATGAAGAGAAAAGAATGAAGATGTATGAGAATAATGAATGATTAAGATGATGATAGAATAAGAGTTAATGAATAGTTAAGATGATAAAAGAATAAAAGTTAATGTATGATTAATCAATTATGATAATGAATTAAAGTCAAATGAGAATGAATAAATAAAAGAATGATCAAGATAAAATTGAAGAGTAATGTTGATGATGGAGACTGAAATCTGAAACTATAAACTAATATTGTATTAAATGGTAAAAAGATAAACTAAATAAAAATAGGGATTCCAAGCTTGACACAACCAAAGTATTTATCATAAAGTTAAAACAAGTTATGCATTTTATGACAAAAGAAGTAATTTACGTCTTAACGTTTAGTTGGCTTTCATAAAATAGTGAAGGTAATATACCTTTAAGTCTAACTATAATGAATAACTAGATATAAAATTTATTACAAATTTATATTCTACGTTGAAACTTAACAACTAATTCTTCTCAGGTTCAAATACTCAAAATCATTATACAAAATATACTTGGGTCAGTGAGAGGGATTTTACCACTACCCGAATAGAATGCACAAAAAAACACTCAATATAAACTCAAATTAACAACTATATTTAACAGTTCCATAAAAATTTATAAACTCAATAAATATTATAAACTTTAAAATTTAAAAAATAGGAATAACTTTTTAATAATTAAAAATAATAACTTACCAAATTCCTTTTCTCAAATAATTATAAACAATGTGATCAAGATCAGTGAATGATAGCTCTGCAGGTTCAACTAAACCGATTAAATCAATATTATGTTTATCTTTTAATATATTACTTAAAATAATGTGTACTCTAAGTTATTAACATTTTGATTATTGTGTGATGATGCATTAGATATACTAATAAATTATAGGGCTTACCCAAATTATTAGGATATAACAACATATAGTTAATTGTACTATATTGGTCGATAATGATTTCAAAATATAATCTATTTTGATATGTCGATAGCAATAATAATAATAATGTGTATGGTGATTAGCAATAAGACTACAGACAACTAAATAAATTCTTAAACACAACAAGATTTATTTACAATATTTACAAATTTTAATTTAGAGACATTGTATGAAATAAAACCAATACATTAAATTAAACACAGGGATGGAAAAATACTTGGTATCCCATTGACCATATTCTTAGTCAATACGATCAACTTATACAATGACCTTAAGTATCACTTATTGCTGTTTAGCCTATCTTAAAGAATAAGATAATGAAACTTATTTAAGATGAACTAGCACTTAAATTACAAAAAACAACAGTATATTTAGGACTTTAGGGTATGCAAAAATTTTAAATTAAGAATTCAAAAGTTATAAAGTAGTGCATTATACTAAAGCCATTTCTTTTATCAGAATATGATAAGGGCAATTATCATATTCCGCACAATTAATAATTGATTAAAATTTGAGATGAATAAGTTTAGTGTATTAAAGTAGGAACAGACATCAAAAGTCAAATACACACGTCACTAAAACATTATCTATGTACACAACCTAATCATTGAATAGTTAACTGATCTTACCAATCCATTGGTAAATCACTACTTAATGAAGATAAATCCACACTGTCCACATGCACCTCTTGCTCTTACATCTATAAGTTCTACAATTACAAGTAGATTTTGGGTTTGGTCCATCTATACACTGATGAAGATCCTACAACATCATAAAACACTATTATAATTAGGCAAACACTATAGCTAGATCAGTGTTCCTTAATATAACATCATCTTATCATTGCTATTGGATTTTGAAATACTGAACTTCACCATACACAGTGGAAAACTAACTCTCTAACCTCATGAGGGATTAAACAATAAAAAGGGAGGCTTTACAAACAACATGATAGTTGTATAATAATATGGCTAATTCTAATACCTCTCTATAGGAATACACATGTGGGCTTAGCCACTTCACAGAAAATAGAATTCAAACCATGGATATCCTTTCCTTTATGATTAATTATGCT
Organism: Epiperipatus broadwayi; assembly: GCA_028023455.1. NCBI lineage: Eukaryota > Metazoa > Onychophora > Udeonychophora > Euonychophora > Peripatidae > Epiperipatus > Epiperipatus broadwayi. The sequence goes on from JAQFVV010000033.1 coordinate 7,599,188, forward strand.
AACTAAGCATTAATTATTACTCAGCCTCTACCATACTATCCTCTCATGCAATCAGCAATGGGTGATTCTCCATCAGCCCATGCTCAATATTAATATTAATCTATTTGATGCCATTATATGTAGCATATACTTAGCAGCTAAAAGCTGTCACAAATCATTCTCAATACTATAGCAAGGTAAAACAATACCAACAGTAAAAGTGGAAATATAAATATTCCATTTCACAATGCAGAAACTATGAATGTATTAACAGACCAACCAAAATATATGTCAAATGAATCAGTAATTATTTTAAAATAACCAACTATACTTTTGTTATAACAAATACTATGCATGTAAACAATAAAGATAGACCTGCATTTATATTCCAAGTGGACATGTTCATTTCTATGCAAATTTTTAAAAAAAACTTAGATTAATTTTTTTTTCATATAAGAAAATAATTGGGTCTTTAGTATATCTTTGACAAAATTTAAGTCTATTTGTTCATTCTTTAAATAAATATTAATGACTATTTTAAAAGTACGAGAGGTAAATATATCTTCCCATCTCCCCAGGTAAATGACACCTAATAATACGTTCCCCCCAAATTGGGAAAAACAGCAAAAATATGTATAATATTAAATGTATGTATTTTATACATAAAAAAAAAATTATACATAAAAAATTTTCCAAAGGACACATGACATAAGTATTATAAACTAACATAGCAATAAAAAAAACAAAAAAACAAACATTTTCTATCATCAGAGTTTACCCTGTTAGTAAAGTTTATTTTATTCTGGTGAGCTAAAATGATAAGAACTGATATTATGATGGGTAAACATTCCTAAAATAATGCATATATATATATATTGATTCTCCTGTTTGATGTTAATATAATCCAACAATATTCCAATTCTTTTCCAAAGAACAAAAATCATTTATCAGTTCATTTACCGATAACAATATAGTGAAATTAAAATTCAAATGTTTTCAAGTGTAGCATAATCAAAAGGATAGGCTTATCCACTTTTCTATAGATAATTTTCCTTAATAACTTTATAGGTTATTATGATCTTCAAAACAAACTTTTTAACTACATTTATTGATTCTATTCTTTTCTTCCGCGGTAATATTTGTAACAATCTTTAAACAATCTGGGCATTTTTAAACCATTTTTAAAATCTTATTTATACGCATTGCACAATTAAAATTTTAAAAGTAAATATTTATTTAATTACATTTCCACTGGCAAAATAATAATTGTTTAGCAATACTAAGAAGGATTTATCCAATTATAAATCCGATATCCTTAGCATTTTAATGAATCTGTAATTTTCCATTCCTATCATTACACAAAATTGGCGCTAAAGAAAAATTAGCAGATGAATGTTTATTTCTTAAGAAAGAATTGAGAATAAAATCACTTGCAATTATCTTTTAACTTTATTAAAATTATATGATATAAAATAACTTTTGAGTTTATTTACTATAGATATCATAATACTTTTCTTCAAAATTATCTCTAATTATTTTTTTCTTGAGATTTTAATTTACAAGCACGCGTAGTTTTCTACTAAATAATAATAATAGTGTGAAAATCAACATTGTCAACTTTTTCTTTTAAGTCCAAATAATTTATGCATCACTTTTAAATTTGAGAATTTAAAAATATGAACAAAATAAAAGCCAAAGCTTACTTTTTCTTGAATTGTTCTGGGTTTGAAGCAATATTTATGGGAATAAGTTATGATCCACAGGGTTTCCATTTCCTTTCCAGTATAACTTTTAAGAACCATCAATCGACGGAAAACAGTGTTGAAATTATAGCAAGGTTTTTTAGATTTCTATTCAATCATTTTAGATAACAATATACTATAATCCTTATTCAATTAAATTCCAAATTTTTCTGATTTTTTCAGCTTTTTCTTATTCTATAAGAGTAGAATCAAAGTCTGTTGTTTCTAGTTTTCTGTTTCTTAAACACCCCCCACCCACAACTTTGTTTTAACATATATAGTTTTTATTACAAAGCATTGTGGTAATAAATTGATCAATAACCTTAGTGTGAATATATTAATATTATTTTACCTACCTTCTTTTTTAATAACTACTCATTATATTCAAAATCATTTTGGATTCACTACAAAAAAAATGCTTAAGGAATTGACTATAACCATTTATTTTACAATATTTAATAAATTTAATTTATTTGTTTATTTATTTCAATTGCTATTCAACAATAATAAAAATAGCAATATTTATTTCCCAGTTAATAATAATACTGATAAAATTATTATTTTATCCCTAGTAAAAGCCTACACTGGGTTTGAAATCTCTTCTTCACTCAAGCAGATTTCCTAGTGCATCCAGAACAGTCTTTATTTAAAGCCACTTATTAAGATTTTCGTGCCAGATATATTATCATGATTTAAAATTTTGGATTATTCAATACAGGGACCTAAATAAAAGGTCACAATATATATATATATTAATTAACAAGAATGTGTATTTGCTCCAATTTAGTTTTCCATTTTTATATAATTATCTTTAAAATAGTTTATAGACAACTTCATGAAGCAAGCATCAAAATGAGATATAATTCTGGTAACAGATCTTTAAACTTCAATAGAGTTAAAGAAAAATAAACTATTTGATGTCTAGATTTATAGATTTTCTAATAATTGTGTTTTTCATGCTAATTTAAAATATAATCTACAAATATAATTTAAATGGAATATATAAATACTTTTAGTAGATTTTTATTAACTTGAAAATGTGAATCAATTAAAATATCTTGGTAGTTTTTTTTAACTAAAAAATCAAACTTGAATGTTAAAATATGGCAATATGCTGCTGCTGCATTTAAGAAGTTCATCATAATGAAATAACAGTTGTAACTAAATTAATTATATTTAGATATAAAATAAATAGTGGTGGTACACTAATCTAGAAAGATAATAATTTATTAGAAAAATTTACAAATTAGGGTACCTTCATTATTTATTTCATATTCAAATTGAGGAAAGAAGTAATCTAATTGACTTATAGTGTTTTCCTGAAGGTTTATTTATAATTAAGATATTTTACTTGTATTTATATATTAGGCTATTTCCATCATCTAATATAAAGATTGAATGTCTTTAGAAAAATTTAACTTTATTTAAATATTCCAAATACATTCAACTGTTAGTAATAGCATACAGGTTAGTATATGCACAATGTTTCGAGAGATATTATTCTCCTCTCTTCTTCAGGTATTGATAGTACTAGCATGGGAATTGAACTTGAATTTTAAAGTAACACTATAACCAACTGGCCATCTTGCGAAAGGCAACAGTCAGTAAAAATTTCATATACTTATCTATGAAGTTCTTCCTGATTTCTCCACTTTTTCTTCCTGATTTCTCCACTAAAAAGCCAGACCCTTAATAGTGCAAAGGTAGCCGCATGGACCAGAGAAGATGCTGGCTACAGATGGATCATGGAAAAAATCAGCAAAGGTGGGCAAAAACAAAGGCCATCTTTCTTGCACATAGAGGTATGGAAAGTTCAAGTACAATTGTCCATTTGCAAAGACTGTATACTCAGATGTGACCAAGTACTAATTCCCATTAGTGGCAGGTTGCAAATAATGTATTCCATGAAGGTCATCTGGGCATCGCAAGGACGAAAGCGTTAGCTCATAATTATATCTGGTGGCCGAAAATTAATAGTGACATAGAAGAATGCATAAAAAACTGCACAAACTGCCAGTCATAGGCAAATGCATCTTCAGCCAAATTCGAGTCTTGGCAAGAAGCAGACAAACCATGGCAGAGAATTCATATCGATCACTGTGGCCCGATTCAAGGACAATTATTTCTAGTAGTAGTGGATGCCTATTCAGGATGGGCCAAATATAAAATAGTTAAAAACACCAGTTTGGATGAAACCATCGACAAACTGATGGAAATGTTCACATACCACGGTCTCCCAGAAACCCTAGTATCCGACAATGGCACAGGTTTTACGTCAGAAAAGTTTGTGTACTCGATACACGAATGGGGAATTAACCATATTTTACTCCACCTTACCACCCCCAATCAAATGGACTGGCTGAGAAAACTGTGCAAAATTTAAAGTCCACCATCAATAAAATGGGAAGCGGTCTTCAATGCACTTCTTTATCAACACTCTATACCTACAGTTAAGTTGGGTAAATCACCTGCAGAGAAATACCTAGGTCATAGACTGCGAACAAAGCTCAACAAAATTATACCAACGAAGGACACTGAAGTACTTTCAGGCATAAACTATAAATTTTCACCAAAAAATTGCATATGGGTTAAAAATAATCAGGACAGATTCTGGATAAAAGTGGAAATTGTGCGACATCTAAGTAAGCAAGTGGTTGCCATGCGAATGGAGGATGGAAAAGTGTTATACAAACATATAAATCAATTGTGTAAAAATGAAAACATACAACAAACGCCGTAGCCATTTCTGAAAAAAGATAATGCTCCAGACATGGAATCGGATCTCCCCCAATGTTCAAAGAGGGAAAGAAAAATTTCCTCCCACCTCAGTGATTACGTGCTAAGTTCAGAGAACAGTAAAATACTAAAACGTTAATCTCTGAACTTGGAGGAGGTATGCTAAATGTGTATGTATATTTATGTATACACAAAATACATATTATTAGTTACATAGTATTATAAATGATATTATAAGAGTAAACTAAATGTATGTGCATGGATGTCAATGGCATTCATAATATTTTATAAAAGCATTAGTCTAATTAAATAGTTTAATTAATGGAAAAATTATAAAGATGAATTCGCACAAAGGATTTGGTAAACAAAGCCATTGCGACCCTGAATGTTTAGTTCCTGATCAGATTTAATGATAATAGAAACATTGCTTAAAATAGACAATGCTAAGGTAATTGCATTATCTGATCAGGGATCGAATATAGTAACTCAAGAGATGACTACCACGTGGACAGCAGATGGCCAATTAAGGGAGTCTACACTAAAAACAACAAGAGGGTAAAACAGATCTAGAATAAAACTGAGACAGCACACTTGTTAAGTGAAGCTCCTGAAAGGCAGATGTGCCATTTCCTCGGGTGCTCCAGTCAACTCCTTCCTTCACTTAGCCTTGCAGAGAGGTTTACCTCCGGATGTTCAAAAGTAAACCTAGAAACTGTATAACAGGTCATATTCATCTTATTATTATTTGTTATGCCTTCGGGCCCTTAGTGTTATTTTTTATAGCATGTGTATAATAATAGTCATATATTTGTATATATTAAACAAGATTATCTCCTTATAACTCTGTAAATAAATTCTTATTACTTAAATTTACTTGCTGAGTTGCCTCATTAATTAGTAATTATTTGTGTTATTTATATTTGCAATCCAGCAGGCAATAGAGAGTTGCTGGACACAGCATAAACAAAAACATTAACCAAATAAAACTGAAATATTTATTTCATTTTGCTACATGTTCTGATAAAATCCTCCCAAACAGTATTGTGATTCATCATAATAGAAATGTCTACATGACCATTTATGCATAACATTACACTTATTTAACTTTGAATATCTCACCTTTTCCATATATATCAAACAGAAATGTGAAATGTATAATAGAAATTAATCATTTTTTCCCTTTAACTTCCTAAAATAATGTTAATCTCATAAAATCTGAAAATAATATAAGCAAGACTGATAGAAAAATAGAAATCAAAACACAATAATATACACAAAATATATCTATTTAATTACATTTCCATATATATATATTGAAATGATATAATCATTTCACATGATTATTCATTATTTTATAGCAGGCAGAAATTGGGAGGTAGTACAGCATAGATATTTATTCTTTGGAGATAAGCTAGGCAAATCAAGAAAAAAATAAAATCATTTGAATATAATAATAAAAAATCCATTTTAAGAAGCAAACAATTTATAATATTAACAAATAGGCATGTGTTATGTTGCGTATATGTTCATGCATTTCTGTGTACAATATATACATTAATAATAAAAATATATTTTAAGAATTTTTTAAAATATTGTATAGGATAATTTTTAGTATTGTATAAAGCAATTTTAAATTTAATTATTAAAAAGATAATAATATTATATGAATAATATTTTAATATTATAAGACACTTAATAAAAGTTTGTTAATTTATATATATACATTGACGCACTGTTATGATTGACATTATTTTTAAAAAAATTAATTTCAAGAAAAAAAAGTGTCTAAAAGAAATTTTATTGTCTGCAAGTTTTAAAATTGATAAAAAAAAACTTAGATTATCAAAAGTTTTTAAGAAATGGCCATAACTAAAATGTTTAGCATACATTTTAGCTTCAATGGCAGGCTGAAATTTACAAGACCCTTCTTAGATACAGTTACCAACTTTGAAAGAAAAGTTTTCAGAATGCATTAGGAACAAAATATTAAGAAATGTCTCATCCTTTACAGCAGCTTGACAAGTAGAATAAAGGATTAAATACAAAAGAAAACACAATACTAAATGATAAGCATTTATTTTATAACGTCTTGCGTGCGATTATAATTACGATAGAATGACAGCCTGTTAAGCTAAATTGCGCAGACGCTCTGAGAATGTTGTTAATTTCATTCGCGCCATTCATACAGACATTATATATAGTAATTTAAAGTGACTATTATATAGTCACGCCTTCGTTACAACTATTTTAGATTTGCTCATATATAAACATTTGAGTTGTAGGAGTAAGAGGGATTCTTTTTACTCTTATATAAATACTATATCATGTGGTTGTTCGAAGGTATTCATTTATTAACAACATTCTCACAGCGTCTGCGCAATTTAGCTTAACAGGCTGTCATTCTATCGTAATACTAAATGATATAAAAAGAATTTATGTAAAATAATAAAAGAATAAATGATTTGCAGACAACAACTGAGATACTTATATCAGAGCTCTAAAACAAATAATTAAAGAATAATTAATATTTACAATTATAAGCTTATCTGAATTCAAATTAAGATTAAGTGCTATAGTAATATCTCTATTTGCATGTAAGTTATCAATAAATTGTATATATATAAACTTTATTATAAACTTTTAAAATTTATGAAAGAACTTTTAACATATAAATATTATAAATACAATATATCATTCAATGTTATTTCATGTATTTAAAGGGTTTTATAAGTAATGCATGTTTTATAGTAATAATTGGATAATTTTAAATATTTTGGGTTAAACAACATTTTATTTTTTACTTCAATAATAATAAAAACTTGATGTAGGTTTATTTATGGCGAACACAAATAAAACAATAAATTATTTGCTATTTAAGTAAATGATTTATTAGTTTAAAATATGTTATCAATTTTATTTTGAATGACATAAATTTATAATAAAATAAATGAATGTAGAACAAGAATGGATGAACAATTGAGATTGTTGGACATTTGTGGACTATCTGAATTTAAATCATTTTTGAAGCTCATAGAATTTTGCTAAAAAATGAAAATGCAACTTAAGAATTTATCTGTTGTTTATTTATGGAGATGTAGGGCTTGAGATGTGCATGTATTTAATATATTTTTATATATAATCAATATTAGTAACAGGGATAAAGAAGTTTTTGAAATAAGAGTTCTGTCATGTTCATACTATTCTGCCTGAAGTATAAAAACACAGATGTGATATTCCTGTTTACTTATATTGAAATAATTATATATGTGCCCACTGATATGTATTCCTGCTTTTATGTTGAAAATAATTATATGCAGATCCATTGTTTATTTACATCTTGATATTCTGTATGTTGAGACAGTGAAAATCCTGGCATATGAATGATTAGTTCGCTACACATTATTATATTGATATAATGATATTTTAAGAGTGTATATTTTCTGCACGCATTTGAATCACAGACATTTTAACTGTCCTGCTGATGATAAAAATTGCAGTTACATCCAAATGATTGTACTTTAAAGTTTATGATTTATATTAATGTATACTACAAGTGCAGCTTATCTTAACCTCTTTATAGAAATCTGAACATATAATATAATCATAAGTTATAATATTAATGTAGATAATAAAATTGCTTTATTAAAGATGACATGTATAATGTGACAATATGCTTTGTATGTATAATTCACAAATTTATGCATAATAGGTCATTGGATTAAACCTAGTCTAGGGATCTCATTCTTATTTAGATTTATATGAATTAAAATATCCTGCGCATTCATGTTTATATGATAGATTAAAGTAATAATGTTATAGAGATTAAATAATAATAACATCAGTGTAGAAATAGGATTACACATAATAATGAAATTCATAGAAACTAGATGTGAAATCTTGATTTTATAATTTGTTGGATGCACTATGAACACTCCTCTCACTTATCAACTTTGGCACTGCCAATATGAAGAATTAGATGACTTTTTTATTTTCAAATGTGGAATTATTGAATAAATATATTATAACTTAATTAAATTATGAATATGTCCTACCTGGTCGAAAGCAGTGCTAAGCTTTAAAAAAATTTTTAATAAATTTATAATCTTTTCAGAATAGTTTACCTTCACTAATAATTTTTTTATTTTGAATAAATATATTGTTTTATTTATATGTTAGTTAATAAACATATATTACATAGTTTTACTCATTTTATCTTCTATCTGATTTATTTTAAGAGATAGATTTGTAATGGTGGATTCATTCCATTACTATATAAACATTTCCTAGGAAATTAGTTGATTCATTTATGAATTGTACCTGAATATTATGGTACATGAGTTTGAACCCTTCAAACTTTATATTAATAAAATTTAGCAGAACATTTCTTTCGTAAAAAAAAGCTTTGAAATTGTTTTTTATATATATATTATGTATAATTAATAATGTAAAATGTGTGTATTTATAATTATATATATTACTTAACAAAACTTTTATGTTTTTTTATTAATTTGATTTTTATAAATTAGATCACATTCCAGAAAGCATTATCTAACTATAAAAATACATACGTTTTTTTTCTTTTGTTCACATTATTGTTATTTTGCTTCTTCTGTTAATAAAGTGAAAGGAAAAAGAAATAAAACTTTTTGTTAAAAAAAAAAAAAAAAGGGAAAGAAAAGATTTACTTATCATCATCAATTGCAAAATTGCTGATTATACATATGAAGAAATTAATGAAAATAATGTTTATAATTGAAGAACAAATATGAATATTTAAACTCTAACTCTTATAGACATTGTTATTCATCAGAAAATAGCTATTGTTTTCCTATAATGTCCGTTATTGTTGAATGTAGTACACGTAGAGAAGGAAGAATGAAACTCATGTAAAAATCTATAATAGCACAATCAATCAATGCTTTGTTGAAGTTTGGACTGGCAAACATATATAATGAAAGATAGAAATCTCATTAATTATGGAAATAAACATTAATGCTTGAATTGCAATAGTTATAAAAAGTGATATAGAATATATATCTATGTATTTCCCTACTTTTATGCTTAAGTCTTTACATATGCATAAGTACAATGAATAACAGAAAATATATGTATATTGAACTATAAAAAATTGAATTACTTTAAGAGTGAGTTGAAAATATAATAATATTATTTATTGTCCATGCTTAACTGCATTAATGTTTTATGAGCTTATAACCAAAAGGAATTTTTTTTTTGTTATATGCATTTTTTTTTTCTTCATTAGTAAATCTTTTTTATTTTATTTTAAACAATTATTATTATTATTGTCAGTAACAAAAAAAAAAGAAAATGTTCTGTAAATGAAAGAATACTACAACATCGTATCTGTTATCATTAAATTATTATTATTTTTTTTATAATCTGTCTTCTTATTTTGGCAGTGTGCTAAACATTTATGACTTATTATCAGAGTGCATTTGTAAAATTTATAGCACGAATCATCTAAGAATATATACAAGCTAGCATTATGGGTGAATATCAATTTAGAAATTAAAAATCATGTGGTAAGAGAATATCATATGAATTAAAAAAATAGCTGGTATTTGTAGATCATAAATTTTCATTACTGCATGATTTTTTTGGCTGACCATTGTTAAGATAATATATATATAATTAGATTCAATAAAATATTATTTAATTATAAAAATTGATCAATGATAATTTATTGGAGTCCAGAAGCAACAGTTGAACAAGGATCAATACAATATATATATATATATGGATTAAATTTCAATCTGTAAAAGGTTAAACTTGTTTGTATAGAATGAGATGACCAGAAAGAAAAAACTAGCAACAATAATATTATTAATAAAAGATTGAATAATATCCAATTATGTAATTATTGGAATATTTAAGACACTTTTTAAGCAGATAATGCTAACAATTCTTTGGCTGTTAATAAGAATAGCTGTGATTATGGTGTTTCATACCAAAAATGCATTAAGCTAAATAGAATTCTTAGTGATTTTTTATTCTTTGGATACTTTAGTGTATATATATATTCAACTTTGTTCCATTTATATTAATGAAAGTTTTTCATAATTATTGTATAAATATATATAAATCCTAAATATTTTACTTTAAGCATAGAAATAGAAATAAGTATGCACATACTTGGAAATTGTCAAATTTTAACAATGCAAACTTCTCAAAAAAATTATGAGCATTTTGACTTTAATTTTCTTAGTGTGGTAGACAATATCCATGATATATACAAATTTGGTGAAAAAAATTTGAGAATTGAAATAAAATGAATAATATTTATTTTTAACTACCATCATAATTTTATTTTTCAATAAACTTTTCAATTATTAGGATTAATAATTTTAATAATGATATTAATTTTTATTTATTAATAAATAAAACATTTGCACTACTTTCTAATAATGGAATATATAAGGTAAATTAATGTATTGCAATAATTTTATTTCTATGGAGGTAAATTGACTATAATTAATAATATACAAATAATATTTTTAGAATTATTGTGACTTACTTTTGTAATATCTTGACCATCAATTATTATTTTGCCTGATATTGGATCATACAATCGAAAAAGTAGACGGACTATAGTACTCTTACCAGCTCCCGATGGTCCAACCTAAAAAAAAAAAATGTAAATAGTTTAAATTAATAATTAAAAAATTAACCCTACATATAAATTAATCTTATAATTAAAATATTCAACTTCAAAATAATCTATAAAATTTTTGCAATATTCTATTACTTGATTTTGTGCATAAAATAAAAAAAAAAAAAACACATTCATGATTCTTTCTGTCATATTTAGTTTATTTAAAAATATCTAAATAAATTATAAAATGTATATATTTTAAATCTAAATCTCATTTATTTAAATTTAAAATATTATTTCCACATTATCTGTTTCTAATTCACATCATAAATAAAAACATTCCCAAGTTTGAATATCAAAACAACATTGTCTACTGCAAAAATATTTAAGTAAATTTATCAACTATGATGTCATTATTTTGTAATTATTATCAATAGAATTATGTAATGTTTAGTAAATCATATCTACAAAACCTGATATCCATTTAATAATTAACATTCTCTACACGCAAGCAAACAAAAGGTGGAAAACTGATTCTAAAACTTCATACTAATTTATTACAAAAAAAAGGTTTGGCAAAAAATATAATAAAAAAAAAACAAATCAAATTGTTCAGTATCTTTTATTATTTATGATTGTAAAAATAAAAAGTACTTTATTTGAAATAACAATAATCTAACATCTAGATAATAAAACTTCAATATTAATTTAAAATACTGAATATGGTGAATCTCCAAGTTATCTATTACTCATAAAACATTAATATAATATTTATATCTTATATTAAAATAACAATATACAATTCAAATATTGCTTCAAAACAATGACACAATGCTTTAAACAGAAAAGCATTTGCGATTCAAAAGTTTGTTTACAAGAACATACAATTACTATTACAAAAAGATGGCTACATAAACAAACATAGATGGGTTATCCAACAATATGTTTCAGTAGATGTAATGGACTTACTGGGTTTTATCTCAGAGTTTAAGATCAAAAAATATCACGATCTTTTTTCTTAATTGTTGAGTAGTTCTTGATTGAAATGTCAGCTGAATTTTCTTGAAGGCAGAATAAATGTGTGTGAATAAAGTTATATAAGTTATAACAGAACAAATGCAAAAGCAGCTTAAATTAGTAATATTAGAAAGTTGCATGGTCAAAAAAAAGAATAATAATAATTATGATAGATTGATTAATAAATTTGTACGGTTGTAGTATTATGGACAAAGACGCCGCTCGATGGCACCATTTATGTGCTAAAGCACATAAAAATTATGTTTCCGTGGCCAACATTTGCGAACCCACGTTTACTATAATACAACTTTTTGTTTGTGTTACAGATTGCAGGCCGCTTTGTTGCTTCGCAGTACAGCATGTATGCGAACCCGCGTTGAACTATAATACAACATTCGTGTTGTGTTACAGAATACAGGCCGCTTTGTCGCATTGCAGCAAATAAATTTTGCGCAATTCGTACACTTTATACAATTGTTTGGCTTGGTGAGAGGGTGTGTGTATTTGAATTGGATGGAAATGTGTTTTTTCTCAAATTTTTTTTTAAGTATTAAAATATTCCGATTTTCTTAAGTAATAATTATCTGACTCTTTATACCATTCTGTATTGAAGTTTGAAGTGGCAAAATCTTGTCCAGATAGATGTGTAAAGGCAGTTATAATTAGGTCACGCATCAAGTAACATACTGTTCATAACATTCCACGAGACCAACAATATGGCGCAGGAAAGTGCACATCTTGTTCGATTCTGGTATTTACAAACAACAGAACCCTTACTCTAAACCTAACTCTAAACCTAACCCTAACAACTTTTACTTTTTGTTGTCATTCTATTTGAATTCCAAAAATAGCGGTAACACAATAATATCTGTTTCTCTGTAAAAATTAAAATGTAAAACGAAGAGTAAGAAAGTACAAAAAATAGCGGTAACACAATAATATCTGTTTTCTGTGTAAAAACAAAGTAAAAAACAAATTAAATTGTAATTTGTTGATTTTATTTTACATTTATTTGTTATCATTTAATTTCTTTACATTAATAACAAAAAAAAAGTTTAAAAATAGACGATTTTTGTATTTTTTTTTTTTGCATAACCAAAAACACAGCAAAATGATTCAAATCAACGGCCTGGGAATATTCATATTTTATAGTTTTGGCATGATAATGGCGCCATCGAGCGGCATCTTTGTCCATAATACTACAACGATTTGTACAATGCCATGTGTATGTGGGCATACATATTTAATATATATGCATAACTCTATAGAGTTAATCATATTTTTAACAGTCTATAGATTTTATAATACTATCAAATATTTTGCAAACAAAATGTATTTTGCAAAATTATAGTTAATAAGATACCAACTTGTATTTTGCAAGGGAAGAAGGAAAAAATAGATAATTTATTGAAAGAGAAATTAGATACAGTTTTAGTGTAAATGAATTTGAATTGCATAGTTTATGAAAATATATTGTATTTTGTAATCCTTTCAGATTTTCCTAATGATTAAGTGTTTAAAAAATATAATTTGCCATTTTTATAGTAAATTGAATGGCAAATCTGAATATGTTATTAACAATTATAAAGCACTAAAATTGAGAAAATTAGGGAACAAATTTTAAATAACATTTCAGAGTTTTAGTAAATATTGCAGAAGTTATCAGATAAAAGTAAAAAAAATAGGACTAAAAATGTCAAAAAAAAAAAAAAGCTAAAGTAACATTCAGTGGATTTTCTCAGAAGACAATAAATATTGATAATCATGAATTGATAAAAATTTAATAATTATGAATATCTTGGTCAATTATTATTAATTATTAGTGGAAACAGTGTAAAATTAATCATATAATTAAATTTGGATAAAATGCTTTTAGTAGAAATAACAGTATTAAAAGGAAATATGCCTGTTTGAAAAATGTTTTTTTAATAGAACTATTTTACCAATTCTTATTTATGAATCTGAGACCTCAACACTTAACAGAAGAGCAATACAAAACTTTCACACCAAAAGAGAAGTATGTAGAGATGAATGTTAAAATAATAAAAAGAGATTGAAAATAAAATACAGGGGCAAGAGAATGAATTAGGTACCATTAACATCATTAAAAGAATTAAGAGAGTAGAATATTGTTAGAAGGCAATAGTATATAGGGTTAATTGAAGTTAAATTGGATCCCAAGAGATTGTAAAAGATCTAGAAAGAGATAATATGTGAAGTGGATGGATAAAATAAGAATGTTTGTTAGTATGATGTAGAGAAAAGCTCCTATTGATTGAAAAACAACTGGATTAAACTTAGAAAGATCATCTTGCAATGGGTTGATATTGGTTGAAAATGATGATAATGATTAAATTACATGAACCTGTCAATAGCAAACCTCAACAGAAGGCCAACTGTGTAAGAATATCAATGACTAATTAAATCACTTTATAAAATCAGGACAAAACAAAACTTACGATAGATTTTCAAACATCAAAATTTCTCTATGATATATTAGCTTTCAGATATGCTTGCATATTAAATTCAACAATTCAATTATGGCCAGATGTATATGATGACACTAATTAGTGGTATAAAGGCAGATATATAAAATCAGCCTATCACATCCATAATATGCATACATTAAAACTATTTAAAAGGTAAAATAGTTTTCTTTTCCCTTTCTGTCAACCTTTTGCACTAAACATAAAATTAAAACCAAAAGTTCTTAAAGAATAAACTAAATGACTTTACAATGCAAAAATTTCAAAAGAGAATACCATAACGTGATGACCTACTAAATATTTATTGAAATTATAAATTAAAACATAGAACAATTAATTATTAAACATAATCAATAAATGAGTTTCTCACCAAATGATATACTGCATGCTACTTACTGATAATATATATTTATAACTAAATAGATAGATAAAAAATATCCTTAATGGATAAGTGAATATTAATATTATACTAAACTGTAGGTATATGGATATTTACTTAAAAACATTTAAAAAATGAAATGTTTAAATTTTATGTAAAAAAAAAAAAAATTAATAAAGCAAATTCTGAATCAAAAAATAAAAAGTCAGCAACTATTTTATTTATTCTTTGCATTTATTAAAAAAATTAAATCTCATTTTGGATTTTTTTCTATCTATTACTATTTTATTATAAAATTTAAACAACTCTTAAATTTAAATTTAGCCAATGAAAAATGACTTTTTTGATTAATTTCCAAATAACTGATAATGAATGTTTAGCAACATTTTTTTATACTTATAAGTTAAATAGATTCTATTTTTATTACTACTGTCTATGTGTGTGTTCATGATCTTTTAATGCTTTAAAACAAAAAAAAAATGTTTTCATTTTTCATCTCACAGTCGATATTAAAAATTTATGCTGGAATATAATCCTCTTAATAACTATTAGAAATTTATTTTATCTGAATACACTTGCACTAAATTTTTATTTGTTCTATGCTTTTATTTTATAATTATTAATACAGTATTTTGCTTTTAGATAGGTATTGTCTATTTCTTGCCATAAGACCTAGAGTCTCATATATGGTAGTAGTATTTTCAAAGACAAACAACATCTACATTTCATTCATTTTTGATAACTTCTAATTTTTACATGTGAGCTGTACACACAAAATTTTCTTTTAAATTTGGAAGATATTGACGATATATTATAACTATAGAAAATTAACAAAGGTGATTGTAAGTCTAATATGATAATATTTAAAACAATCTGCATATTTCTAAATCATTTGCATATTTTTTATATCATATATTGTGCAAAGATTTTATTTGTGAATTTCCATCCCATGATATACCCAATTCATAAAGTATCATGAATTGTGTTCTAAAGTTACATATTAGGAACAAGTAAAATTATGTTCTATGAAAATGTGAAACATGAGGATCCATTACATTTTTCTTGGGAGTTCTTTATTTACATTTTAATTGTATAAAAAAAAATCTTTTTTGTTTACTTAAATATTTAAAGACTATTTAATCTGATGTTGTCACTTCTTTGGGTAACATAATGTTTAGCAGAAATAAATCAGTTATCGCAGTGCATAGAATAGATAGAATTATTTAGGAAGAAAGGGATCAATAAATCATTTTATTTATCATACTAATATTTTTTATGAATTAAAAGACTGTATATATACACATAGGCACAGTAAAATATTGGTATATGTATGTATAAGTTTGTGTATAAAAATGAAAATTTTATAACTATTTATTTGACAAATAAAATTTAATGCAATTTTAAGCATTATAAGAAATAATATCTCTTTATTTATATTATTTCAGTTACACAACTTTTCTTTTAAATATATAATTTTCTTAAGTTAAATAAAATTAAAACCAATAAAATATCATGACTTCAAATTATTTATGTTATTTCAGCAGCATACTTCTTTTCTTTCACCATATCTATGCCACTTACATACAGTAAACTTTAGTAATTGACAGATAATAATGCTTAATACATCCCTATCCAGTTCTGTCCTATCCAATATCTATATCTTCAGCCTAGTTTCAATCTTATGAATTTCATCAATGAGGACAGCATGGATAGGAATTTATTAAGCATTAATATTTGCATCTTACAATTACTAAAGCTTATAGTAAGTGGCATAGCTGTAGTGAAGGAAAAAGTATGCTGCTTAATAAAGACAAATAAATTTATCTAATCAATCAACGTTTTGGACTTTATTTTAATTAAATAATATTTGGAAACTATTTTTCAAAATAAGATTTATAAAGATAAAAGTTTTAATAAATCTTTTTTGTTTTAATGCTAAATAATGATCTGCAATCAACAACATTTATTTGATTTTGTAAACTAGAATTTAATCTTATCCCAATAAAATTCAAAATAAAAGTGTATATGTTGTTAATGTTTTCTTTTTTTTAGATGTCTTAATTAGTTAATAAAACTTTCCTTATTGGATAAATTAATGTAAAAACCTGACCAAAAATTATTTAAGAAAAAATATCTTTTATTTAGAGTGAAACAGAGAAATTAAAAAATAATTTATAATTAATTTTTAAAAAATTAAACTAATTTAAAATAAATTGCTTTATTAAACACAATATTTATTCATCAATAAGAAAAAAATTATTTAAAGGACTTAAAATAAGAATTTTTCTTAATTAAAACAATATTCACATCTTAAAGACGTTATAAATCAGAACTCTAAATTATAATAGATATATAAAGATATTAAAACAGGCAAAACTCACTATACGTATTGCCACACACAGCAAGCTAGAGTAATCAATGGATGCCAGAAGGTTTGTGCATAAAATCCCCATTTAGTGCCTACTCATCCAATATCTCCAGACTAGTTTCTGGCTTGTGGCCTTCATCAGCAAGGAGCCTTGGATCTGAGAGCACTGCACCTAGATCTTAGGATCTAATGCAACCCTTTAGCAACCACCTTTTATCTCCATTTAACTACAAAACTGAGTCTTAAACCAAAAACATCTTAATGTTTTCAATCCAAGCCCATTAGCTTATATAGTCATATGGGTCGAACCTAGTTCAGTACCCATACATTTTGGTGTCTTTGGTTCTTTAATAACCATAGCCACCACTATCTTTATTTTAAGCCAATAAACATCACATGACCACCACCTCTTATGCTTGTGTATAACTGTTGTTAAAACAGGCAAAACTCACTATACGTATTGCCACGCACAGCAAGCTAGAGTAATTAATGAATGTCAGAAGGCTTGTGCATAAAATCCCCATCTAGTGCCTACTCATCCAATATCCCCAGACTAGTTTCTGGCTTGTGGCCTTCATCAGTGAAAAGCCTTGGATCTGAGAGCATTGCACCTAGATCTTAGGATCTAATGCAACCCTCCATCAACCACCTTTTATCTCCATTTAACTACAAAACTATGAGTCTTGAACTGAAAACACCTTATAATCCAAGCCCATTAGCTTATATAGTCATATGGGTCTGAACTCAGTTCAGTAACAATACATTTTGGTGTCTTTGGTTCTTTAATAACCATAGCCACCACTATCCTATTAGGCAGGATTGGATGAATAGGCACTAGATGGGGATTTTATGCACAGGCCTTCTGGCATCCATTGATTACTCTAGTTTGCTGTGTGTGGCAATATGTATAGTGAGTTTTGCCTGTTTTAACAACAGTTATACACAAGCATGAGATGGTGGTCATGTGATGTTTATATAAAGATATTAAATTCTGTGCAGACATATGTAGATGTTGTGTGAAAAAATTTGACATAGTGATTGCATACTTTGGAAATGAATAATATGATTCATTAGATATGAAATAATTGTATGATTTAATAATCTTTAAAAAGAAAGATTACTGAGATATTTAAATATTAATTCTTGTTAAGTGCAATGTCAGCACATAATATTTATATAAGGCTATAACCTTAGTACATGCACCTTGTTTGCTTAATTTTATAACAAGAGACTTCTACAAATCTTAATGCAAGATTTGACTTTACAAAGATAAGAGTGGCCACTCTTATCTTCAACCTATTTTTCTAATTACAGTATAAATATTTGCTATAAATGATTATATTAAGTATAAAAGTAAAAATATAAATCACTTCTAAGGATATATAAATGATCATTTCCTGAAACTCAATTTGTAGTCATTTTTATTACAACTTGGCATTGTATATATTTTATAAATATTTAAATCAAAATTTAAATAAGAAATTCTTCAATTTTTTTTCCAAGTATTTCTCTTCAAGGAAAGAAATCTGGTTGTACACTTGTATCAATAAGGATTCAAATAATATGATCTGAGAAAGACATATTTGCATGGTTAGATCTTGATTTCAAGCCTCAAATATAGTAAACTATATGTTTTTCTATTCACTAATAAAAATTGTCATTATAAATATGCAACTTTTTTCGCATGCATTAGTGAAGCTATAATTGTACTATAATGTGTAATAGGTCTGCTTAGCGCTTTTGAGATTTAATGTTCGAATCTCATTTGCATATGTGTACAATAAATCATAACAGTCTTCATTCACAAAGCTATGAGTATGAGATTCGAACATTAAATCTCGAAAGTGCTAAGCAAACCTATTACACATTATAGTATAATTATAGCTTCATTAACGCATGCGAAAAAAGTCGCATATTTATAATTAAACTATATAATGGAATTGTATGCAGACAAACAGAAATGAAAAATTACATATTACTGAGAATTTAGACAAGTATCTTTAATATGAGTAAGGCATATTTTTAAAATAATAACAATAATGTGTGTATAGGAATTATAAATGTATTGCTTTATATTTCTATTCTTCTTTACAGCTTTATTAATAGTAGATAGTTATTTTAAAAATTTTAGTATGAATTTTCAAAATCCTATGGATTCACTAATTCTATTTAAACAAACTATATATTTAATTAAAAAGATATAATTCAAAACTGTATACTTCCTTTATTAATATTAATCAATAATAATTATTATTAAATATCAAAAGTAAATGTAAAAATAGTACTTACAATTGCCAAAGTTTCACCAGGATGAACAATAAATGAAATATTTTTTAAAATAGGTTTACTAGAAATAAACATTAAAGTAAAATTGTAAGTTATAATAATTTTTTTTAAAAATAAATCATGTAAAAAATTATTGAAACAATATATTTTATGAAATTAAAAGGAACAACAAAATATTTTAAAGTAATTTCTTTTACAATGCATTTAATGAGAATAACTAGTGATATCAACTAATATTGATGTATATATAATATATTGAAGTTATACACTTCAATTTAATTTATTTAAAAATCTTTGCAATAATTTTACAGAAAAAAATAATAATATTGATAATAATAGTAAGTAAATAGCAATTGTCCCCCAAAATGTTACAATAATGCTAAGACTAAACTATTATAAATGTTATTAATCAAATTAAGATTATTCTTTTTTAAAAATGTATTCTCAATAAAATATTTATAAATATAAATACATTTATAATTCTATGTTGTTATTTAGATTACATACATTAACAAATGGTAAGTTAATAATAGCTTTCAATAATGTGTAAACACATTTTATTCATAAGAATGTATCAATCATTCAAAAGTACATTACTTCAAAAGATAAATATAATAATTTGATCATTTATATTGTTGCAGAACTGCAAATACTTTAAAATGCCATGTCTTTTACATACGTAATTTAACCACAATTTACATCTATAGTTAAATGGAATACTTTTATGCCTATAAAATATATTGAGCTTGGTATGGTAAAAGTTCAAATGAAATTAACCATACAGAATTCTAAAATGCCTAGACTTTTTTTTTCTCATGTGTCAAAATGTTATATTATTCACCACATTGTGTCCTTGCTATGTGACTACACAACTAAAGAAAACCGTAGATTGCTATATTTTGTTCACCATATTTAGAGGCAAAAACCTTTAGAACATATATGTGCATATTGAATCAGTCCATGTTATTTCTTTTAAATACAGCAGCTTTTTATTACTGAATATGCTAAAATATAAATTAAAAATAGTAAGCTTTTATATTTTCTAGTGTTCAAGTGTTTCTATCACCTGCTCCATATTAAATATGTACATGCTAAAATTTGAAATGCTATAAAACAAAAGAGAGGGTAGTAGAAAAAAATATCTATTTATTTAAATAAATTAATGATTAATAGGCCAGAATACATCATTTTATATAGTTGGGATAATTAAAAACAGTTTTAAAAGGTAAATCATTTATTTAACAATTATTTCATTAAAGGTTATCTTTATTAAATAAAATGTACAGCTAAAACATCATTATTGTTATTTCTGAAAGTATTATGGATCTCTATATATTCAAAATATCACTTAAAAAAAATCATTACTGTCTTCAGATGAAAATGCCTGTACTAAATAATAAATATTCTGCATGACTCCAACATAAATTTATTTAATTTAAAAATAAAGACTTCAATGAAAATTGCATGCAAAAAAAAGTATAAATTTCAAATCTAATTAATATAATCAATTCTGTAATTATGATAAAGTTTGTATTTCATTATGACTATCAAGAGAATTATTAAATATGCCAGTTCCATGATTAAAAGAATTTCATCCAAAAGGAAACTCCTTAGAAACAGAATTTATTGTTCAGTGGGAACTACATTGTTCATAATAAAAAATAATTAAATAAATGAAACACAACATTACTTTATTTGAAGAAACAAATACACATAGACAGAATATGTTATTAATTAGCATCATATTAGAATATAGTTATAATATTTTTTTAAATGAACAATTTTATTATATTACTATGTAACCAATTTATTTGATATATTTAAAGTTGTTAATTATAATATGGCAAGTAATATACTATTTTTGTTTTTATGAAATCTTATTTAAATATTAAAATAAAGAGTTAAAATTTTTTTATATCATTTTGAAAAATTAAGAAAAAATAATTTTTCATAATAGTATGTAATCATTAATATAAAATCTAGCATTTATTAATGACACGATTAATAAGTTTTAAATAAAATACCTATCACAATATCATTAAATTATAAATAAATATAAGTTAACAGATAGGGCTTGAACTTTTCAAGTACATAAAATATAACCTTTGTGGCATTGATTCAACTTCAAAAATTACTTCTTGAAAGAGAAATCATTTATTAATAAATTTCAATTGCTAGCTATCTAACAGTAGTAGGATATGTATTTTCTAATGAAATAGCATAAAAGATCGAATATGTTTTATGAATGGATGTTCATATAGTCTATATTAATAAAATATTAGGCTAAATGATATTTACATTATGAATAGTATGGACAATATTTAATTTAATGTGCTGAGCATTTTAAGTATAGCCACTATAGTTTATTGTTCATAGAGTAACTTAAATCAAAAATTTTATGTATTTGATCCTTGGGAAATTTTTAAGAATTTTATTTTAAGAAGCTTTGACTTAATGTCCACTTTTAGTAAAGTGATGCTGGAAATCCAGAAATGATTCCTTATACAATTTTATCATCCAATCTTATTGAAATCTTAGTGGAAATCTATAAGTGACTATCCAAATATTTATTATTCAATCTATATTAAAGTGATGGAAGAAGTCACGAAAAGACTCTTTAAATATATTTTACTGTAATTATGATATTAAAAAATTAAATGGATTACAGTTATAATGAGAGCTATATAGAATTTTAAAAATGGGGTTAAAATAAACTTACCACTCTTAAATTTTATAATACACTAATTATTGAACAATAGTTTTTGTTTATAATGGGATATGGATATGGAGTTAAGAACTCATGATAATATGACTATACCAAATATTACCAATTGTATCAGACTGGATTTCATAATTTTTTATTATTATTATTCTCTATTTTATTCTGTTTAAAAGAATTATTATTATCATAAGTTTTAAAAATGTACATTTATCTTATGACTTATAGCTGCTACATTTTAATTTGATAAAGCTATCAATTACTTAGCTACTAATTTCCCATAAATGTGTAAATGAATAAAGATATCACATAATAAACTTATAACATATTTAATTTGCAACACCATTATGTGAAATGGTTGTGGATTTAACATAATTATATGCATAAGCAAGATATCTTTATAAATTTATTCTAATTCATAATCAATAACTCTATAATAATTATTTCTTTAATTGTCTTTTAAATTTTTTATCAATTATTTAAAGCAAGAATTACATAGATAAAAAAAAAATTACTAGAGTTTATAATTGCTCTTAAAGTTAATTCTTTCAATCTTATAAAAGTTTTACAATATAATCTATAGCATTAATATTTCAAAAATATGGATTATTAATTTTAAGCATTTTATATCACAGTAATTCAATTCATATTAGAGGACATTGAAAATTTATTTATTATATTTTTCAGTTTTTCATTAATTATTTTGTTTTGTTTTCTTTATTAATCATTATATTTAGTTTCCTTTAGAGTTCTTTTTAAATTTTTGATGTCCTGAATTTTATATCTGTAAACAGAAAATAAAGTTACAAACAAATAAAATCTCCTTTTATTATAACTATTTTACTATTAAGTATCTTAATATTTCATGTATTCTTGAATATTTATTGATCTGAAATAGAAAATTATAATAAGTAACAAAGAGAGTTAAAGATATGTAATGGACTCAAAGACATTAGTCAAAGAGTATAAATAACAGATGATAGCCATGATTAAAGTTATTCTGCTTAAATTGAAATTATATTAGTATTATGGTGCCCAACAAACTCATTGATTTGCTCTCTCATTTATGCACACACAAGCATAAAATCTATCATAGAATGTTTGTGATCATAATTACATCTATTTAACATTATTGCACATATTTTATCAAATGTTTTTACTAAGTATAACATATAAAAAAGATAAATGATCTCCAATATATGTATTTTGTGCTGAACCAGCACTCATCAGTTAGTCCAGACCTTCATCTCCCACACAGATATATAATCAGTGCTCAGTTTATATTAAGATAGTAAATCTTCAAACTATAATAGATGGGCTGGAGAAGATTGAAGCCTGTCCATTAAAGTTTGAATATTTTCTATCCTAATATAAAACTGACCACTGATTACATATATGTGTGGGATATAATGATCTGGACCAAGCGATGTGTGCTAATTCATCGTGAAGTAAATATAATATATATAATAGAATAAAGATTAGTGTTCATGCTCATTACGCAAATGATTTGCAGTTCAACTCGTAAAACTGGAATTTATTTCAAGCAAAATAAGATCTTTACGTCATTAAACTCCTAGTTAAACAACTATTCTATTATACATAATTAAACAGTTATCTAGATATTTTTAAATAAAGGCTAAAGATCCTAGGATAATCTGAATTGGTTAGATAAGTGTCAATACATTAATTGTAAAACAATATATAATTGAATTATGATGTAGCATTCCCCGTTTGTGGAGAAGATCCTGTATTTCTACAAAATGATTTATCTATATTTTATATTGTATTAGATATTAACTGTAAATATTTTAAACAATTAAACAAACTATAATCTGATTATTAGTCCATACTTAGTTAACTGTGAAATCACTTCTTGTCATTGGTATAGTAAATATATAATGAATAATATATATATTGAAAAGAATTATTTCTTATGTTTTTTTCTCAGAATAGCAATTACTAATTTATTAAAAAAGTTACTTTTCTTAATTGATCATATGATAAATTCCAACATTTTAAATAATAAGAATATGAATAATTAAAGTTTGCTAGGGGTAATTGTAAAATAGAGAGAAAAGAATAAGAAAAAGAAAAGAGTAAAATAAATATTAATAATTTTTTTCTCTCTCTTCAATAATTTTATTTAGTTATATATTTTTTTTCATTTGAAAAAAATAAAAAGAGAGAAAAGTAAATAAATAATATTTATTAATTTATAAAAGAAGAAAAATTAAGACATCTAATCGATCAATTATATTTAAATTACTTTATCACAGCCATCATGCTTAATCCCAAACCAATAAATACTTCAGTAAGAAGGTATTGTCAAGACAACACTATAAGTGTTTATTATATATAATACCACATTTTGTTTGAAATGTTATAAAAATTATTATTTATTAGATTAATTTTGGATGATTTGTATGAAATTAATTCAAATTTTTGCCAGAGATTTAAGTTTAATCCATTACATGTTACGTTACCACTTAGAGTCTATTTAAAATCATAGATTAGAGTAGGAAATGGATTTCTATTTCCTACCTATTCATAGTGCTGCCTTGACAACAGATTTCTGAAATATTTATTGGTTTAAGTTTGGGCAAAAGGGGTGTGGTGAGATAATCTATAAGTATATATAAATTAGTTGTGAGTTTTTATAAGTTATTTTCCATTGTTTCTTGATGTAATTATAATTCAATTACAGAAACAGAGAATTCAAGATAATTGAGTATTGTTAGTTAGATGCAAACATAGCATAATTAACATTGCTATTTTCAATTTGTGAAATTTTATTAGAATGTAAGATTGATTTTCAGGTTTCCTTAACATACTTCGGAAAGTTATAATATTTTGACTTGATAACCATTGCAGGTGTATTGTTTTGTGAAATATCTTATTTATTTAGAACACAGATTTTTTTTAAAAAAGAGATAGAAGTTATGATTAGAAAATAGATTCTATTAAGACCTTTAATTCTGTCAATTGTATCTGTGAAATGGACATAATATAACTTATGTATTTCATAATTTATATGTGCTCACAATTACATATGTTAAAGACTTAAATTTGATTTCTGAAACAAGCATAGTAACTATAAGGGCCTTGGACTTATTTTAGTAATATCTAGAAAGGTCAATTCAGCTGGTTGTATTGTTAGATTTAGAAGAGAAAAAATTGTTTAGAATCTTTCAATTGGTCCATTTCTTACACTATAATTCTTTAGTTGGTTTGAAAAGTTTCTTGTTAAACATCCAAAAAAGGAGATCTTGATATGCAACATATCACAGAAATTAAAGTAAAATAATTCTGAACTAATTAATGATTTTTCAATATTTTTTGCATATAAGCTTGCGTTTGACATTTTGTTAAGGAAATAGGTAAAGTAATTGGAAGTCTCTTGAAAAAGAATCAACTTAGAAATATTATAATGATTTAAAGAATAGCTTTATTTTCCTTCAGCAATAATGAAATTTCCATATCAAATTATGAGTTTGTTCACTTTTCCAATAATATAAAAATGGAAAAAAAAATCATTTTTAAACTTTCTTTACTTAAATAATGCTGATCATCACCATCACTAATTGGCAGATCCTGTACTTCAACTTTATAGCTCTCAACACACTTTTCTATTCAGTAATTCTAAATTGTAACACTAATAATTCGTTTTTTAATCAATCAGTTTTTTCTTATATTTCTTCCTCTTATATGCTGATCCAATCCAATTCTCTTCCACTACATACTTTCTTTAACAAGTAATCTACTTCACTTTTTTAACTCTTAAAAAATCCTATCCTTTCAATTTATCTTTCATTTCAATTATTCTTCAAATCTACAATTAATAAATTTCCAATAATTTCACACTTTTTCTAATTACTCAAGTATCAGTCTATATAAAACAAAATTCCAAACAAAACATTTAATAACCTTCTTTCTTAATTTCAATGTTCACACAATAACATATCTAGCCAATTGCAATCCTTTTAATATCTTTATTACTATTTTCATCATCAAATTTCTAGTTAAAACCTTAACCTATTTTAAAATATCCTGTCAAATGACACAATTTATTTTTACCTCTATTCATAATCATTCCTTTGTAAAGTCTTAGATGCATTATTCTCATCTTAAACTTACTGCAAATTTTATTACTCTTAATTAATATTTTGTTAAACTCAATAATATTTACAAGCAGTCAGGTCATTAGCAAACTGATACAACAAATCTTCCTATCCCTAATGCTAACTTTATATTTATAAAAAAGAGTCATTAAAAATTCATTTAAATAAATATTAAACAAAAGAGGAGATAGACAGCACCTATCTCTTTTTATCAATATTTTATAAATATTTTTTTGAATCATGCATCTGCATTCCAATTTTCTATAAAATAGATTTTCTCAATATTTGTCTGAAGGTTTGTAATGATGGTATATGTGATATGTTGGACTATTCCCATCATTTATGAGTGAATGTTGAATGTATAGAAAATTTTAAACTTTATTTAAACTTCTGAAATACAAACAATGTGTCAGTAATAACACACAAATAGACAATACAGGTTAGTAATTACACAATGTTTCAAGTAGTATTATTCTCCACTCTTCTTCAGGTGTTGCTGGCCTATATGCATAGTGACAATATTCGCTTAGAAGTTGAATTCGCACCTTTAGATTCTTGTATATTTAATTTAAGGCAAACGCTCTACCAACTGAGCTATTCTGTCAAAGGCAACATATAGTAGAAATTTGATATATTTATATATGAGGGTTGGTTCAAATCCTCCTGAGTCCTTCATTTTTTTTTTTTTAACAAGTCTAATTATTTTTATTTTTTCCTAAGAGCAAGATTAATTAGAGGCTTCCATACATTGTGTATTGCCACACTGGGTTGACTTATAGGATTATTTACCATTGTCATATGAGCAGCTTCCTTGAATTTTCTTCTATGCATTTTTTTCCTCTTTATCCTCATATATAAATATATCAAATTTCTACTATATGTTGCCTTTGACAGAATAGCTCAGTTGGTAGAGCGTTTGCCTTAAATTCAATATACAAGAATCTAAAGGTGCGAGTTCATCTTCTAAGCGAATATTGTCACTGTGCATATAGGCCAGCAACACCTGAAGAAGAGTGGAGAATAATACTACCCGAAATATTGTGTAATTACTAACCTGTATTGTCTATTTGTGTGTTATTACTAACAAGTTGTTTGTATTTGAGAAGTTTAAATAAAATTTAAAATTTTCTATACATTCAACATTCACTCATAAATGATGGAAATAGTCCAACATATCACATCTTAGATTTTCTCAAGTTTAATGAAACAAATATGAATTTCCCTTTCTCATTCTTTATAATTTTTAATATAATATTTCAAAAAGGCTGAAACTGTTGTGATAAAAATAATAATATTAGTGTATCTTATCATCATTCTTTAGAATCACTTACATTTTTGTTTAAAATTGATTAAATTAATGACTATATATATAACAATACCTGATTGAATAAAAAAGCTAGTTATATTCTGTCAATATTCGTTTATGCTTTGTAAGAATTCATTCCCTTATAATCATTTTCTTACTAGTTTCTAGTCCATAACTGATTGATAAAATGATCTGATGAGATAAGAAACAAAATAAAAATAAAAATGGCAAGAATATATATATATATGGCAGAACTGTGCAAATAACATCTAATAAATAAGAAATTTCAAAAATAAAATGAGCACAGAGAGGCAAATGAAAGTGATTACACTAATAATAAGAATCTGAAAAAGTATTAATAAATTACAAATAAAAAAAGTTACAAAAACAAACCAGAATCCAAGAGCTATTTTTTAGAAAGTTGTTATATCAAAGAATATCTAAATAAAACAAAACAAAAAATTTAATAAAATCATATTCTCTGGATGATGAGATATAAAAATGAAAAAATAATGGCGTTAATTTGAAAAAAAAATGCTAAAAATCTTTTCTTCTTTTATTCTATTCTGAAGAGAATAAGAGAAAAATGCTTTATTTAATTTTATAATAAAATGAAATAGGAAATAGTAAGTTAGGATATTTTACAAAATTTTTCACAATAGATAATAATATGGTTTGAAAAAAGAATAGAGAAAAAATAATATAAAAAAAAATACTTTGTTGTTATTGGTGAGTAGCATATTTTGCTATATATATGTTAAAAGAAAGAATAATGAACAGAAAACAATGAATTATGAAATTTAAAAAAAAATTAAATCCTAGGCAAATTTGTTAAAATTAATTCCTGATTTAATTTTGAACAAAACTTTGGTAATTAAATTAACTGCTTTATCATATAGGAAAGATAAAAAAAAATTCATCTTTTTAACATGTGTGTGATCAAGTGTGTCAGCAGTATGAGATAGCGTGGATAGTTGAGGGTCGTGTGAAAGTCTGAGTTCAAATCCTCTATACATTATATATTGGATTGCAGATATGAAAAAAGCCTGTACTGTAAAAAAAAAATTATAAATATTGAAACTAAAACAAGAAAATTTTTCAGAAAATCTCTGGATAAAAAGTCCATTGAAATTATTAAATTGTAATACAATTAGTTCACAAAATGCATTTACAAAATACCTATAAAATGAATTGAAAATAAGAAATAATTGCCTTCAATGAATTTTGTCACTTGACAAAAAATGATTTTAACTGTTTAACTGATTAAAAACGTTTGACAAATAAAACCAAAAAGATATTTTTAGTTACGTAAATCATGATGAAAATCAAAAACTAGTATTGAGATTTGTTGATTTTTAAAATTTTATTTATTTATTTATTTTTTACTTAAATTTCACTTTTAATTATAGTAATAGTTTTAACAAGGCTGTAAACCTTAGCAATGAGCGTCTGAAAAAATCGTCACTAGGGACCTCTGTAGGTCTTTAAAACACATGCTTACGCTATGAAGAAAAGAGAGAATCCCTTCTTTACTTCGACCTACTTTTATATATAAATAGGTGAAGCAGAAGTGTTTTGATCTAAGAGTGTGAAGCTATTAAATACTTCACTAATTAAGTCCACAATTCTTATAATACATTAATACTCGCGAAATCTTACGATTTACTACGAGTTAATGAAAAGATCTTATAGTAAGAAATAGATGAGCAAGATAAAAAGAACTTAAATTTTAAAATGTTGAAAAATTTATTTAATAACTAAAATTCCTAAGAAAGTGAAAGAACTGTATGAATATGCAAAAGCAAATTTTTTATCTTAATTTGTTTTATTTAAAGGCTTAATTTGCATGTGATTTCAGTTCAAAATAGCACTATATTATACATATTATAATGGACCAGACTCTATTTAAAGTAAAGTAGTCTGACCATACAAGTTTCCTGGCCTTGCTATAAAATTGATATTTGAAAAAAGTAGCAGAATTAATTTTATCTTTATAAAAGTTAAATAGGGTCAACACATTGAGCTAATACATTAATTGATGATCACAATTCATTTAAAAAGGTATATGAAAAGCTATATTAGGAGAAAGACAAAAATATATAATTTATGTTGTCTTAAAATCAATTGAATGGAGAATTCAATATTTACCAAAAATAACAAATTCATAAAAGGATTGAAGTTATAAACAAAAATATCTAAGTCAGAATTAATTTCTTTTTTTCCATATCACATCAGCAAACTACTTTATTTCATCCATCTATCTCACATGTAGTTTCTTTTCTAGGTCTTTTACGATCTTTTGGAATCTAATTTAAGATTTCAATAATCTACCTATTAACATCTCTTCTAGCAATATGTTCAACCTAGCCCCACTTCAGCACCTCAATTCTTTCCATGATGTCACCCATGTATTTTGGTGTCAATAGCTTCTCGTTATTTCTAACATACATCTCTCATACTTCACTAAGTGATCTGAAGTCACTGCATTGCTCTTTTGTTAAGTCTCCAAGTCTCAAATTCGTAAGTAAGAACTTTTCAACTTATTCTAGATATTACTTCTAACAAAAGCATTCCATTCAAGTTTAATCCTATGATTAATTTCATTAATTATGTTTTAATCTGTATTAATAATCCAACCAAGGTATTATTAACTTTTTGTAATTCATTGATATCAATTTTTATTTTCTTCTTTTGAGAAATCCATTAAACATTATTTTAGATTTTTTAGCATTTATCTTCTAGTCCTATTTTCTTATCTTTATCTGATAATTCTTCCAATATTTTTTAAAGCTCTGAAGCATTATATGCATGAACAGTCACATCATCTGGAAAATCTAAATGATTTAAATAATTTCAGTTTACTTTTACTCCTTCAGCTTCCTCCTTTATTCTGCAAAATACTTCTTGCAAAACAGCTGTCAAAATTTTTGGAGTTATTGAACCACCTTGTCATATATCCATTTCAATACTAATCTTCTTAGTATCATTGTGTAAATCTAATTATTACCGTTTGATTTTAATAAATATTCTTCAGAATAGGATAATAATCTGGGTCTATATTTTGATGATCCAATGCCTTTTCCCTGTAGAAATGCTTATAGAATCAATTGTCTTTTCATACTCTATAAATCCAAAGCATAATAACAAATCATTTTCATTGGTTTTTTCTATGACTTCTCTCAACACTTGGATGTGATCCACTATTCTAAAACCATTTTTAAATATAGCTCGTTCTTTTGGTTGATTAAAATCCAAAGTTCTCTGTAGACAATTTATAATTATCCTGGTAAAAATTTTGTATAGAATAAATAAAAGACTGTAATTTCTAATATTTTCTTTATCACTTTTTTTTTAAATATCAATGTTATTATTGTATTCTTCCAATCATCTGGTACATCTCTATCAATTAGACATTTGTATATAACTTTACCAATAACTTTTCTACATCTTCTACTTCTTTTAGATATCGATTACAATTCTGTCATTACCTGGAGTTTTTCCTTTCTTCATAGATTTAATTGCATGTCTCACTTCTTCATTTAAAACACTGGTCAATTCAGAAGATGTAGTAATTGTAGGGGTAACTTTATATTGTTCTTTTTTGCTATATAATTCTTTATAGAACTCTTTGAAACATTTCATGATAACATCTCTTTTTTTAGTAATACTTTCATCTTTTATTCTTATTGTAGTAATGAAATTTCTATCAATATCAAGATGTTATTTTATATTTTTGAAACTTTTATTCTCTTCTATAGATTTCCTTGTTAATTCATAATTATATTTTCTTACAGCATTTTTAATTCTTTTTTGTATCATTTTACAAATCTCTAGATATTCTTCTTAATGAATTGCCTTTATATATTTTCATATTTCTTCTTTTTTTTTTATAAATTTTCTTGTCTTAGTAGAAAATTCACTGGTCAATCTTTATTGCAGTGCTTAATAGTATATCAGTTATCTACCTAATAATTTCATTCAAATTTGAACCATCTTCAAAATCTCTATTAATATTTTAAAATAATTTACAAGTTCTAATTTAAATTCATTGGAATGTTTCTGAAGGTTAAGAATATCAATAATTATTTTTCTTAATAGTATTCATCTTTGTCTTGCATTAACATTTTACATCTCACTCATCATTATCATTTCTTATATTAAATCCAGTAAGAACATTACAATCTTGAAATGCATATTTTCTCTTAGTCAAAATGTAATCCAATTCAGATATACTTTCATTTGAACATTTTCATGCCATTTCCATTTTTCTCAAAGAAAGAATTCATAATATAAAGTTTCACTTTCTGTGAACTGCACAAGTTTGTGTCCTCTCTCATTTCTATTACTGTAACCAACTTTATTCACAGAACTTTCATATTTTAATCATTTACCAATTCTAGCATTAAAAAGTCTTTTGTACAATCATCACAATGAGAATTTGTTGAGGCATAAACCTGAATTATCTGCATTTGATATCTTCCATTAAGTTAAATAACTCATCTTCCACTCTGTCAGATATATAATCAATTTCCACAATGTTGTTCTTCCACTTTTTATTTATAATGAATCCCATTCATTCTACTTCCAATATTTAAAATTTTTATAGTATAATACATGTCAATTAGAATCAATTGCCTCTTCACCTTTTCTTTTAATTTCACAAAATCTAACAATATTCCATTTAATATTAGACAGTTATTCCAATTCTCACAATTTTTCTTTTGAAAATGATCTGCAGTTCTAAATACCCAAATAAAAGATTATCATCAAATCGCAGCCTTGGTCAGAAATCAGAGTATTTTTAGCAATTGCCACCTTCAACCATCAACTTCTGCCTCAGCTGGAAGCTTTGCAGTCTTCTGAGAATAAGAGCCATCTCTACTTTCAAGAAAACTCAAGTAAGAACTATCAAGCAACTGAGAAGAAAGATCCAATAAACTCACTGCACTGGCTGATGTTTGCTGGTAAGCAGTCCATCCATATTCATATATACTACATGAATAATCATATAGAAATAACAACAGCAATGTTAAGAATGTATGGAGTGGTCATTAGCATTTGCCTTGCTCAGTACCTTTAAGGCATCAAAGAAGAATCAAATCATCTCCTTTCAGTTAACAGCAAACTTCTTTCTGCAGACATTATTTATAATGAATTATATTTCTTTTCATTTTTGATTAACAAGAATATATATGTATATTATATGAATGTTCATAAATAGACATGTGTGAAAAATAATTATAGTATATTTTGAAATTGAATCTTTTATCAATGAAGGATCTGGATAAGCAAAATAAACTTCTGATATTATTGTCATTTTGCTTTAGTCAAGAGAGATAAGTCATTTTCCAAGCATTTATAAATGCTAATTAGAAGAGATAAACTAGTGGAAACTTTTTCCTACATTTTGTGTTAACTTAAATACAAATTTCAATAAATATTATAATATTACATTTTTCATAACTAAACAATATGAATGATCAAATACTTGAAAAATAATTGTAAAAACAGTCTACATTTTCCATAAGTTTCAGAATCAATGGATTATATAAGTAGGTTAAATAGACCAAAAAAAATTACTATCATTGTGATGGTTATATATGATGCATGTGTCAATTCTGGCTATCAATTAAAAACTTAAAAAGAAAGTTGAAAATTACCTTGGTTCATAATGAAAGTAAAGGTCTTCAAATTCTAAACGACCTTTATCCATGTGAACAGATCTGGCATTAAGAACATCTTTAATCTGTAGAAAAACAGAAACAATTTACTTGTAAATTTAAAATATTTCTTATTATTTTAAAGAATCATCTCAAAAATAATCAAAATTTAATAATTGATATAAATCTCTTATTACCAAAAACAATACCACATGACTTTCTCATACACTTACTCATATTCTTCTAAGAGCAGTTCTCTTCACTTTATTCTAGAGCCATCTACTGTAAGCTTCACTAATCAAAGCATACCAAATGGAATAATGCTGTAATATTCTTATCCCCTGGCTAATTTTGGGCTTTGCCTTCATCAATGAAGATTAGGATTCAAAGCAAAATCTTAAGCTTTTTTTTTTAATTTCAGGCAATTAACTTAAATAATATAAAGAAATAACAAATAGGTATTATGCTTTAATGGCACTACCTCTATCTTTAAATCCTAATCCCAGTGTTAAAAGCCAAAAACAGAAAATAGACTGAAGATAAGAATATTTTGAATCCTTTGTTAATAGTAATTTTACAACAATTGTTAATTATTTCCAACTAGCTGTTTTTTTTTTTTGTTTTTTTTTTGGAAGATAAATTCCATGATTAAATTTACAACAAATCATTATTTACAATTAAACTCAGTACTAATTAGATCAATAATATAGAATATATATTTTTCTGTTTATCAAGATGAAATAACACAATGCTAGCAATAAATGCTTTTTTTTTCATTCCTTTGCTTTACTTTAAAAGAAATATGATTAACAATCATTATGAAAAATCCAATTGAAATTATATTTACATAAGATCAAATAGAAATGTGTATACATGACATCATTCTAAATATTACAGTATATATTTATATGAATTGTAAAAAAGACAATTCATATAAAGTATCTTTTGAAATTTTACCATGTTTATAAATTCAGGAGCTTTAGTTTAATAATGAAACAAAAATTATATTATTATCTAGCAAATATAATAATATTTGGATTTAATATTAGTCATTAATTAATTTTATCAAGAATACTATTAATTATAATCACAGACAGTGGGAATAAAGTTCTGGTAATAATATAGTTTATATTAATAACATGAAAAGACAATAAAGACTCTTGAGCTATTTCTATAGAAATGGTTTTATTTGTAAAAGAAAATAATTTTTTCCCCCTCTTTTTATGGTACAGTTCAATAGAGATGTGTTATAGTCTCAGTTAAAATAAGTCAAAATTCATGTGAAACTGAATTTTTAGTAAATGCATTGCATGCAGCGCAGTATATTGAATTTTTGTTAATATTACATGAAAATATGGTGCTATATTAAACAAATTCAGTTTATAATTATGTTTCATACATAGGTAAACAATGAGAATTATCATTCCTAATGCTAACAAATCAATCATCAATGATTATTAATACATCACACATCACATCAAGCTTTTTCATTTAATGAAGAAAAGAGACAAATAGTTCACGTACATGTTAATATTACATATTTGAAATATTGATAAAATCAACTAATTCAGAGAAATAAAAATTATTATTAATTATATATTCATCAATTTAAGCACTCATATATATATATATATATCACTTCATATTAATTACAATTATAATCAGGGCATTATAATAATTCTAATTTGCATAAGATTTGGAAAAATACTATAATTATCTCTGCTTTGCATGTTAAGTGTTCAATATTATATTGCTAGTTCAAATACATTTGAAAGTTGTGATTATATGTAAACATCTTCATATTTTAAAATTAAAATATATCACATTAAATTAGTTATACGAGTATATGATCTTCTGACTATTGCATTAATGTGATAAGTAGATGTTTTGACTTCTTGTATCATGAAGCTAAATTATAGCTGAAACATATCTAGTAGGAAAGAACAGTTGATTTATTTTTATTATATAGTTGTCAACTTTGTTCAAAAAATTCTGAAGTTTACATTTGCAGTAGAGAATGCTAACACACTTCCTATTTATTTTAAATTACTGTTAATGCATTACACATACATATATATATATTGTAACAGAAAGTACAATATTAAAATAAAATATAAAATAAAAATGTGTAGTGCGTGATCATTTATTATTATACAGAAGTGTTCTTAAATTCAAATCATCTACCTTCCATTACCACAAGCAAAGAGAACATATAGACATAAACGAATTTATATCCATACCTGATCGAACCTGTGCCAATATGGATATTACCACAAGGTTATCTTTCCCGATCAAATGTCTCTCGACTGCTGTAATTATTAAAGAATTACAGCACTTGGTTAAATTATAAATTTAATGGGATCAGTAATACTGTACAACTATCCACACGTGTTACTTAGTACTCCAATGGAGTAATAATTATAACCAACCCCCCCCCTCCGGGTATATTAAACTATTGGAATGGCGAAGAAATGAGATGATACAGATAAATTAATTAAGATACATTTACTATAATAATAAAATAACAAATAAAGAAATTACATGAAATATTTACATACAATAAAATCATTTAAATATAATACTACAATTAGGAGTATGTGTTAAATCCTATAAATGTCTTTAATCTATTGAAATAAAGTATCCATTTATAGTCATTCATTCCATGTATTATTAAAGAGTTTAATTAATGTCTATCTCATTAAATATTTGGAATTGCAATTGCTTTTAATGTGAAAAGTATGTGTATGCGTGTTATATATTGATCTTTATTTACTTTACCTAGGTTTCCTTCTTCTTCGACACTAACTATTGTCCTGCCGACTGTCATGTGGAATTCCTCCACTTCTTTAATAGAGACGGCCGTTCTTCGGTTTTGACTTTTGTTTATGGGGTCTCCTCTTCGACACGTAGTGACTTGTTTATGGGGTCTCTTCTTCTACACGTAGTGACATCACAAGATTAGGGTATTAATGGCATGGCAGGCGGATCATCAGACAGGCGCTATGCCGGCAATTGTTTCATGGCGAGGTGACGAGTACGGTGGGTTTGGATCGACCAGTGACTGCGATGGCCCTTAGCCACACATCCTTGAAGATTCACTGGCATTGCAGATTAGTTTCATATTCATTCAGCTTGTCCTTATTCTATGAAAATGTTCTTTACTCAACTTTCCCTTTTTTTCTTTAACGTCTGCTTCCCACTAGGTAATCTCTACTTCTTCTCAGAACAGTGCTCTCACTGAAGTCTCCATGTGAACTGTCCTTGAATTAATGTCTTTTCTTTCTTTCAAAATTCTTTTCTTATCTTGATCTCTTGTTTGTAGGTTTTCTTTCACACCTTTAATTTTAAAATGTTTTCTACAACTTATACAAAATTTCTTTTAATTTCATATGATTTTATAACATCGTGTTTTACATTCATTTATCAATTATTTTTTTAATAAAATTCTCATTTTAATCTGCAATAAACCTTTTCCCTCTTTATACATACATTTGCATGTGTATTTCATTTCGTCAAATGTGTAATTTCAAGAACAGATCTTTATCTTTTGTCGTATTCTAAATTTTACTTATATTTTTATTTAAAACTCCCCAATTATCACCTTTTAAGTCATTTGAATTCCCATTTTATTTATATTTCCTTTCTTCATTTTTAATCTTAAACTAACCATATGATTCTGATATTTTCTAACTTTAATACTTCTATTTTTCTCAAAATCTGAACTTTGGAGGGTAAAAGATATGAATATTGTTCGATTCCGTTCCCTCTCTTTATCTCAGTATAGTAACTAAAACATTCCTTTCTTCATTGGTTTTAATTCTTTAACTTATTTATATTTCAAAAACTATAATATTTAATATTAATTAATGTTAGATATATATATGTGTGATCGCAGTATGTGTGATCATCACAATATATATATATATATATATATGTGCAGAGACATTATGTCAGAACTCTTGGTTCTCAACCATAACAGAGCAACAATTTTGAAAGAATAAATGAACATATAATAATAATCCAATAATATAGCTTTTATTCCTCTCTATAAGCATTCCATATTTTTAAAGCAACCATAAGGTGTGTGAAACATTTATTAAATATACATAATAAATAACTATTACTTTGCTATATTGAATATACAATGACAATTTATTCATTAGCAGATACTTGTGAATGAATATCATTATTTATACCTTAAAAACAAAAAGACAAAAAATAAGTTAAAGATGAGATTTACAAGGAACTATAAATTGCGAAACTTAAGTATATCCATATATATGTTACAGTTGAAGTAATTGGTTATTATTAATAATAACTAAATAAAATGGCCAAAGTGATTAATTTTAAAAAATATATCACATGAACCGGTAATTATTAATAATTCCCAACTGTGAATGGTAAATTTAATAAACGTCAATAATGTTAGATTCGAAGCTTCTCTGTATTCCAAAGGAAATAAGAAATCATATCATTGTTGTGTCCTTGCTAACGATTTGCTTAGTGCTGATTACTACTTTATTGGAAAAGATTGCTTTTTATTTAAGTCTATGACTAGGGTGACTGGCACATTGTTTTTACATTTTCATTAATTTTATTTTACCCATAAACATAATGGAGAATTTAGACATAATGAAGAAACGATTTAATGATCAAATGAATAATTTGAAATTGAAAAAAAAAAAATCACCAGTTATTTATAAGAGAAGAGTATTATTTATTTTTGCTAAAAGTTAAAAAAAAAGATTTCTAGCAAACCATTTGCAGAATAATAACCAGTTAATTATTAATACTTACCATATTTATTACAATAACTGTAACATATATATCTAGCACTGAACCTTTATTTTGTTTAATTGATATTTGGTGATATTATCATTTAACCATTTCTACAGCAAATTTCATTTTCCAAAAAACTTTAGTATTCATACCTTTCCATTGTATTCTTCTCAGCTATATCTCCCCAATGAAACAATCAAAAGTGCACTTCTATAACATGTCTTTAAAAATTCTTTATAATGCAAATGGATATATCTCTTGTATAAAAACAATGATCAAGTTCCTTATAAAACACTTCTTTAGGAAGTCTATTCATCATCCATGTTACATCATGTCCATTCCAATAAAGACACTTACTTATAAATATTGATTCAATATCAACATATTTAATAAGATAAAAAACATTTTAATTGATCTTACAGATAACAACATTCTAAAATCCCATTTTTTCCCCACCTAAAAAGCTACTACTACATTTAAACTGATGACTTTAATAATAAAATCAAGAAGCAACTTAAAAGTATGTTAAAATTCATACCCCCCCCCCCTAATTCTTAATTAAAATAAAAGTTAATCTTTGATTGAATATGGAGTGTTTTGTTTTTCATTTATATTAGCTGTTAAATATTTTATGTTAAACAGTTATAAGCTGACATAATTTTCAACAATTTTTATTTCACTTAAAAATATAGCTTCACCTTGATATTTTAATCTAATATTTTCAATAAAAATCTATTTCAAAATAAATTCTAGCAATTATTAGTAATAGCACATCAAACAGGTTAGTATATGCACAACATTTTGAGAGGTATTATTCTCTCCTCTTTTTCAGGTGTTGCTGGCCTGACCAGTGACAATAGTAGCATGGGATTCGAACTTGGATCCTTAGATTCTTGATTATTGAATTTTAAGGTAATGCTCTAACCAACTGAGCCATCCTGCCAAAGGCAACAGTCAGTAGAAATTTCATATACTTATCTATGAGGTTCCTCCTGATTTCTCCACTTTTTCTTAAGAGCAAAGTTGATTAGTGGTTTCCATACATTATCACACTAAGTTGGCTTATGGGATTTTTTTGTGTTTGTCATGTATGTACCAATGAATTGGGGAAATACAAAAATATTGGATAGAGAAGAAAAGATACAAAGAAGAAAATTCAAAGAAGCTGCTTACATGACAATGGCAAAAACTCCCATAAGCCAATCTAGTGTGACTATACTGTACTGAACCATACTAACCAACTTTGCTCTTAAGAAAAAGTAGAGAAATCAAGAGGAACCTCATAGATAAGTATATGAAATTTCTATTGACTGTTGCCTTTGACATGTTGCCTCAGTTGGTTAGAGCGTTATCTTAAAATTCAATAATCAAGAATCTAAGGGTCCAGGTTTGAATCCCATGCTAGTACTGTCACTGGTCAGGTCCGCAACACCTAAAGGAGAAAAAATAATACTTCTAGAAACGTTGTGCATATACTAACCAGTTTGATGTGCTATTACTAAAAGTTGAAGGTATTTGGAATATTTAAATAAAAGTTAAATTATTCTAAAGACATTCAATACGCAGCATATTAGATGATGGAAATAGTCCAATATAAAAATACAAGTAAAACAACATATTGACTAACTTTTTTTTAAAGTTATTTTCAGCCATATTATGTTCAATGCTGAAACTTCAAATAGCAAGCAAAAAAAAAACTATGATCAAGTTTTCCATTTTATATATGCATATGTTTACAAATGGCTATTAATGAAAGAATAAATGAATTATATATTTTTTTATGATAGAACAGATAGTGCCTACCACATATAATCACATATTAACAAATGAAATTTTAAGTTACAAACATGAATGAACACTTCCTTATTCAAAAGCTACCAAATATGCACTATTAATAAATGAATTTGGTAGAATAAAAAATAAAGATTTATCTAATATTAAATATTATCATTTATTAATGAATAATAAAATCATTATTAACATTAATACAGAATATGCTCCAATATTTAGTGCAATTTCATTTTACAAGAGCACAAATTGATTCATTCAAAATGTATAACAAGAAGTCAATAAAATTTAAAAAAAAAAAGTTTAAGAAAGAAAATAATTTTAGTTCAAATTATCCTATAGCTTTGTTTTTTAATTTAAAATGAATCAAAATTGGTAATCAATTGTTTTTGGAATATAGTAAAAAAAATTATAAAGAAACACATTTTAAGTAGATAATAGGCATATTTTTTTCTATCAATAAGAAAATCAAGTACTTCATTAGATTAGTGCAGATGCACTTAATTAGATAATTATGGCTCTAAACTATTTAAATCAATTTTAAAATCATTGAAAATCATCACATTTTGGTGCTTTAAACTAAATATATCGAAATCAATGCAGGCTATGGTGTTGAAGAAGAGTCAGTAACCAAACGTTTTTTTTATTGATAGTTCATGAGACAGGAGTTGTCACATAGAAGATCCTAGTAATTTTTGCAAAAACAGTTATATTATACCAGCAGAGTATGGAAACATTTTCAGTATACTGTGATAGCCTTCAACATAAATAGCTAATTTCCCAAAGTGTACCAGTCATGGTCAGTTTTTGCCCAAGGATTATTAATGAATCTATGATTGTCCTAATTAATGTAGAGCCATCATATTGTAATAAATTAATTTATAAAAAATAATCATAGTGTTAAATATTCAAGCTTTAAGAACAAGATGGTGATCATTGCAATATCTTTAATAAACAATGATTGTTATATTTGTGTGTACTGCTAGTAATACTAAAAGCAGCTAGCAAAAAAAAGTAATTCCTAAAATGCAGTATGCTGTACCCTGGTTCATCAATTTTTCATTTGATATAATAGTAGTGAAAAAAGTATTATGCAATGATAATTGGAGATGACATATCTAGATTTAAGTTTATTTAAGATATGTTAATCTTTGTATTATATATATGTATACTACACTAATTTAAAAAATATCTCAATTACAACAAGTAGAAGTCATTTAAATATAATAATCAATAGTTTTCAATCTATTCTAGGCACAAATAACAATTTTTTATAATGATGCAAAATACACATATACATATAAAAGCAATATTTAAATAACTGAAGGTTTCATAAAATAATATGCCTTTCTTATATAAAGTAAAAACAAAAATGCTATAATGTTATCATCAATAATAATTATTTTCACCCTATCTAAAGTTATCTACTGTAAACATGAATAACCAACGGACACTAGCTTTGAAATGTAGTTTTCAATAACAAAGACAAAAGCCAGAAACGGATCTGGAGATAAAGGTTTTATACAAATAGATCATCTGGTATCCATTGATTACTCAAGTTTAAAGTTGATGTCTCTAGAGTAAAGTGAAAACAAAATGAAAATAATTGCTCTTGGGAGTATATGAGTAAGCATATAAGAAAATCATATGATATTGATAGTAATATCAAAAAAAAATTTATGAATATTTTACTACAAAAAAAAAAAGTTTAAAAAAACAGTAACATAAAATTAGAGATTTTTTCATTTATTACATATTTTTTAGATTATTTTATTAAAGAAAATGCTAATCATGATTTATTGATAAACTATAAAATAGTAAAAATTAAAACACTATATTAAACTAATATTAAAAGTTTAGATTGCATTTTATTTCTTCTACCAACTGTGATGCTACATTGAAATGTTGCTGCAATTGGGCTCAGACTGCCTTCTTTTCAACTGTCTGAAGCATTTGCATTGTGGTTTTATATTCATTTGATAGCAAAACTGTAACTAAAATGTGCCTTGAGTGATATTAGTTCAAACTAAAATATTTCAAAAATAATATCAAATATGCATAAGGACTTTAATATTGGTTTTAGTTGCTCCTTATTGCTAAATAGGCTTATACTAGGTCAAAAGATGATGATAAAGCTCAACTGATATATGTCTTGGATTGTCTATTTTGCAATGTCAGATACTATAATAATAATAACCAAGATCATTACAAGTATCTCCTTTCTTAGGAAATCAACAAAGCTAGTAAAAGTTAAAAAATATAACTCTTATTTTATAATTGTAAAAAAACTTCATTTATTTCAGTAATTTTGTTAAGCATATTGTAATGCCTATTAGCACTATTTATTTAACAATGAAGTAAATTAGCATCTATAAAACTATGATGCATTTTTAAAATCAACAGCTACTGTTAATTCCAATCTACATTAATTTTCCTTTGTTTTAATACACTACTATTTGTACATAATCTCTGATATCTGCTACACTAATTCTTACCTCTTCAGTCTCAGAAAACAAATCAAACATATTTTCCATATCTACAAAAGACTTTTGGATTAATCTGTTAAAGAAATAATAATAGTAATGATATAATTTTAATATTGAATTAGCATATAATTGTCATACAATAATATTAATTTAAAATTTCCCAACTTTTTTTTTTAAAATTAATCATTATATTTTCAAACTAACTGAAAATCAATATATAATAAATAAATAAATTTGTTCCTTTAATCAAAATCATTTACAAAAACTGGGACTTTACCTGTAATATGTTCCAAACCAATTAAGAGGACCATATAACTGCATAATGTAACTTGCAAGCAAAACATAATCTCCAACAGTTAAATTATTTTCATGGTGAACTATCATAAATGCACACAGCATAGTTGCTGTTAACAATCCAAGAACAATAACTAAATTCTGAACAGAATTTAAAACATTTAAACTTGCCTGGGTAAGCCATTCCACATGCTTAAAAAAAATAAAATTAATAATAATTTTAATATTTATTATTATTTAATATTTAAATCAAATTTTTAAAATTTCTTAATGAGCATTAAATAAATGTTTTTAAAAAATTTCTATTATAAAATAAAATCAAAAATAATTTTATAATATACAATAGAATATTATTTATATTTGGCTCATTGCAATATTCATAATAAGTCTAAGAAAAAAATATAAACTAATATTATTTACTGACTGATGTGAAATACATACTCTTACATAATTTTTTTTTTAAAAATAATGAAAACACTGATTTCAATGAAGTCATTTTATATTTACATCTTTAATAATTTTTGTATTCTCTCCTCTAACAATCTTCATAAGATTAAAAATAATTTATTATCTTTATTATCTTAGTTCTAATTTGATTTGCTTTCTTCCATTTGTGTATGTGTGTTTACTAAAACTATTATTATCAATATCTTATAATGGGAAGCTGCAATGTCTAACATTGTAACAGTGACATAAGTTCAGTTTGTATGAAAGACAGAAATCATAAGTGATTTCTTTATGACATTTTCAAAATCTTGAATAAAAAGTGAAAATAGAATGAAGTTGTAGTGCTAAAAGATGGGTCTCTTAAGATTGAAAATAATGAGAAAGATTAAAGATTTCTCTTTACTGCTAGTTTGTTACACATCTAGACTAAAGCCATTTGATTATCTAATTATTGTTATATTGTTATGTTCAGAAAAAAAGAGATTAAAAGATTATGATTGGAATTTGAAATGCATGGTACTGTATTAGCCAGACAAATTTAAAATGTAAAAACAGAAATGGGTTGATTACATACTAATGTTTACAAATTCAAAAGATAAGATTGCCTGAGAGATTTTACATCACACGTTATCTATAGCTCATGTCATAAAAAATAAAAAACAAATGGTATGATTTTCTCTGTCAAAAAGAATATTGTAAGAATTGTTATTATTTGATTTCAAAAAAACCCACTCAATTACTATGAAACAAGTCTATGTTCTAACAAGTCAAGGAAATGATTTAAAAAAATGAAAGGTTTTGCAATCAAGTACAAACAGAATTTGACAAAACTTGCAAATAAGATAAATTTCTAGTGATTGATAGCCAAAATGGAAAAAGAAAAAAAAATCTCATTAGACAACATGGATTTGGAAGCAAAAATGTATTTTTTTGGGAAATAACTAATAAGTCTTTATGAATTCAATGATCTTTCTATTGCTAATCACTTTTTAAATTTAATTTCAACTAGGATAAATCAGTGTATATAAGTAAAACACCACTAATGTGAAA
Organism: Epiperipatus broadwayi; assembly: GCA_028023455.1. Taxonomy (NCBI): domain Eukaryota; kingdom Metazoa; phylum Onychophora; class Udeonychophora; order Euonychophora; family Peripatidae; genus Epiperipatus; species Epiperipatus broadwayi. The sequence continues at coordinate 7,643,441 of JAQFVV010000033.1, forward strand.
TCCCTGATTTAGAACTTTGATGGATTTATATCTTTCACCTCTTTAATATAATGAAAAAAATTTTAAAGCAAAAACTTTTCAACTTAAGAATTTTTTAAATAAAAACAGTAAAAAAAAATTCCTTTTAAACATTCAGTAATTAATTTTTTTTTTTTTTTTACAATATTAAAATTATATGTATGTATGGTCATACTTTTTGCATAGATGTGATAAAAATTGATAATGAAAAAATGCAAACGATATAATATCTATAAATGATAGCATATTAAAATTTTTTTTTTTTTTTACTAATTGCTAATTTTTTTTTAATATTTACTATAATTTTTAAATTTTAATTGAGTGAATCAGTGGATATGGATACTATAGATAAAAGGGCACCATTGTAAAAACATTTTATTTATACACAAATACTTTCTGAATATTATATAAATTCATTTTATTAATAATAATATAAAACTTTAAAATATTTTCCATGCTTATTTTTATTTTTATATAAAAAATTTTTATGGTGGTACTTAGAATAATAATTTATTTTTAATGATTAATTCCTTTGTTTCTAATTTCTTGTTTAAAATGCAGAATCACTTTTCCAGTTAGCAATTTAAAATAATCTTTTTTAAAAATGTAAAAGACTTTGAAAAAGTTTGTGTTTTTTTTTTCTAATAATTTTTTTTCCCCTCTCACCTCATCTTCTATTTAACTATTGGATATCTTTTTTAAAGATTAATTAGCATTAGTCATAAATTAAACAGAATTATTGAATTATAATAGAAAAAAAAAACAAGCAATTCTACAATTATTCTTAATAATTTTTAAGTATTTGCTGACTTTTTTTTTCCATTAATTTTGTTTATAAATATGTATACAAATTAATTTGTTTATAATAAAAGATTTAAAGATTATCTTTGTAATTTTGATTGGATAATGAAAGTTTTTGAATAATTCATATTCAGAATAACAGTATTCTACTTTTATTACAAAATGTATGCTAAATCTCTTTCAATCTTCAATGTTTTTTAATGATGAAATGTCAGATTTTAAATCTTTTTAATTTAGAAATGACTTATCTCTATAAATTTTTAAAAACAATTTTGATAATTTTCAAGAATGCATTAAAGGTAATGATAATCCAGGGATTGTTTACCCTTTATCATTCAATATTAGCCAATCTATCGAAACTACATCTTCAGTGAGTAACTTACAGGTCTTTTCAACAATGAAAGAGAAATTTAGATTATGAATATATAAGTAGAGTATTTCTAAAGTTTCATATGAATATTGATGAATCATTGTTGTTTTTAAAAGAAGGGGGGAGAGGGTAAGTTAACTTCTGGAGGCAATAAACGGTTGATCACGCACAGCTTGATAGTTGATTGCAGACGTTTCTGTCATAAGATTATTGTGGCCTGTATTCCGAATTTTATTTTACATTTCGATTTATAAATTCTATAACTGAGTTGACTGATGGTAGCACTCGAGCGGCAGTACAATGTAGTATCGATATGTGTTTTTACGTATTTTGTTTTGCTCTTATTCTAAAAAATTTAGCAACTAAGAAATTTGCATTAAAACATACCACACTTTCAGGCTTGAAAGTGAATTTGTTATATAATACAAAATTTTATTTTAAAAATTTTTTAATCCCTTAATTATAGATAATTGCTAAAAAACAAAAACATATAATTTTCATAATGACTGGGAGAAGCTGGTTTGTAATATAAAATTCTTGATAATTTATGTTAAATATGCTAAAAATATAAAATGTTAACATGAAGTGTTAAATATTAATCAACAGTTTTAACAAGTATTAATGTTATCGTTCTTTTATATTACTTATTGTGACTGCATTAAATATATTAGAACATAAAACTTTTTCTTTAAATATAAAAATCACTTTATTTTTGACTTATTGTTTGTATAATTTAAGTTTACAGTCAATATAAATTATATGCTATTTTATTATTGTATTTTTATTTTTCAAAGATAAGTGAATATTCTGTTTAATGAATAAAAAAAGTAGACTGCAGATCTAACTGTTACATTGATTTAAAAAAAATTTTTTTTTATAATATTCAGAGTATCAGAAGTATATAAACCATATCATATAAATGGCCATATTCTTTAAAATAAAGAAGAAAAATCTATGAAACTAATTGTATTAGATATAATAAGAAAAAAAAATATATAAAACCCTATAAAAATAATTCATAATTGTCAAGCGTTGGTGGGAGCACAGCTGCCTTACAAGCAGTTGTCCCAGATTAGCGGGTTCACTTCCCGGCGGATGCTATGACACATGAAAAAAAAAATTCATAATTGATCATTTAAACATGAATGGAAAATAATATAATGTATTTGTATAAATTTGTATAATATTCTGTGTAGAAATTGTGTACAAACAACTGTGCATTATAATTAGTATATTTCATTTATAAATAGATGTCTGATATCCCATATATATATATATACAGGTGTGTTTCATTATAATGAAAAGATATATACTTTTTTTATGTAAGACTTTAGCTGTTAGTATGGTTTATAAGTGTATAACGTTTTTTTTTTTTTCATTGCTGTGTGATGTAGATAATATTTATATGAAAATACAGGAAAAGGAAAAAAAACAAAAACATGTATAATAGTCTATAAATGTTTGACATATATATATTACACCGAGAACAATAAAACATTAGTGGAAGAAGTTTTTTTTATATTAAATAATATGATAATTTGTTGCAAGACTTTTTCAGTTTTATTTATTTATTTATATGCAAAAAACAATATAAAGGATTATATTTCCATTTTATAATATTTGTTAATATATAGGGTATATGAGCACAGACTTTTACACGACCCACCACTCTCCATACTATCTCATAACACTGATACACTCGAACACATATATGTTAAAAAAATAAATAATCACCAATATTCGTATTTCATGCTAAACCAGCAATCATCAGTTGGTCCAGATTACCATCTCCACACATATATGCTATAAGTACTCAGATATATATTAAGATAGCCAATCCTCATACTTTAATGGACAGGTTTCAATCCATTCCATACTCCAACTCTTCATCGGCCATCCAATTGAAAATCTGATGATGATACATTGTTAAGACAATGTATATTAAGTCAAGTATAACATATCTTTCAGCCTTCTTTTGATTTCTATTATACAGTACTAGCGTTAAAAAATAAAAATTAAACTACTGAAATAAAGCCAGATACATAAAATTGTTGATTAAGAACAATAATCCTTTCTTCAAATCATTAATTAACTGAATTGTTATTTCTAAATCTGCAAACCAGAAATAGTAATTTTGAAATATCATCTGCATTTAAAACTAAATTATTAGTACGTGATTTCTAATAGAAAACTGTGATGATAGAATCTTCTAATATTATAAAACCGTCAATGTTATGTAAACAAATTAGAACAAAATTAAACTGATCACAGATGATAATTTCCTTAACAAATAAGAGTGATATCATTCTTCTCCTATATTATATCTTCAAAATCTTTGAATTTATTTAAAAGTTAATGATGACTGCAATTAAGATAATTTATAATAGAATAGATTCCAAATTCCTAAGATATAATTTTATTTATTTTATTCCAGTGCTGCCATTATTGTAATCTTGAATAAACAATATATTCTAAATAATATTGCTTATTAAATCCCTATCTAGTGTTATTTTATCTCTATTTTCAAACTTCAATGATGAGAATTTGGAATTAAATCTAATGCATGTGAATCTTTTGGATCTAAAGTACCTTTCATCCAAAAACTACCTTTTATTTTCTTTTTTACAAAAATATCAAGTTACCACCTTGAAATTGAAAAACAATATTTTTAATCTAATTTGCTCACATTGTTATACTGATGTGAGTCCACATCAGCATCAATTTTTTTTTTTTGCCTCTCAATTTCATAATAAACTATAGGTACATTTATCTTTGGTTAGGATTAAGAAAATACTAAAACATGCAATTATAGCTAGCTTAAGCAATGATTGTCAGGAATAAACAATTTTTTATATTTTATGCTATTGATTAATCAATAGATGCTAAATGGTAATGCCTATTAATTACCTCTTCAAATCCCCAAACTATTCTCATTAGTAAAAACTTTGGACTAGGATTTGATAAATCTGTACCTTTTGAATCTAATGCAACTTTCATCCAGCAGCCATCTTTTATTCTTTTTTTTTATTATTATCAAGCTACCAGCCTGAAATTTAAAAACAATTTTAAGATTTGAATCCAAACAAACTTGCTGTCATAGTTATATAGATTTGATGCCAGTTTATTATCAATATATTTTGACTTCTAAACTTTATAATAATATTTGGCTATGGATGGATATAAAACCAAAAAACCCATCATGTAAACCCAACTTTCATAGCATTTTTCAGGAGCAAACTCTATTTATTCTACTCTAATAAAAAATAGTAAAAAATGGTTGTTGAATAAAAGGTATTTATGAGTAAAAATCAAGTGCACTAATCAGATTAAAGCTTTTCTCTAACAAAAGTAAGCTAGAAACTAATTTGGGGATATGAATAAAGTACCATTAATTAGGGGTTTAATAAGTATTACTATCTAACATTTACTAATTACTCAAGCTTAAAATAGATAGCAGCACTGGAGTAGAATAAACTGAATTTACTTCAATATCATTGAACATGTTAAATATATTAATTTCAAATACTGCAGGCAACCTTATAATAACAAATACATAAGAATAATATTGGTACTCTTCTAGAAGACATAATTTATTTTTTTAAATAAATAAAAGCTCAGTGTCTGTATAATATCTTGACTGATTTCATAATAAAACTTAGTCTTAGTTAGCCATATCAAAAGTATTACCTGAATTATATAAATCTTATTGACATTTAAAACCATAAATTACTCAATCTAAAGTTGTAAAAAAATAGCAGGTTTTTTTTTCCTCACTTAATCCCCAACTATATCTTTTACTGACTCTTGACAATTAGATAAAACAAAACATTTATTAAGTATGAATTTTATGGTTTGAAAGACCTGAATCAAGAATGCCATATCAACATTAATCACTCTGATGAGATGTAATCTGATTATCAAGAACAAATTTAAAAATCACATTGCAAGAATAAAAACACTTTTAATGGAATGAAATAAAACATTATAATTATCAGTTACTAAAATAATATTTCCATTCTTGCCATTACATTTTTCTTTTAACTAATTCCTAGGAATAATGGTATCCCAAAAAATCAATAGCATTTCTCATTAATATGAATATAAAGAATATGACCTATGAAAATTAAATGTAATACAGAGTTTAAGAAAAAATTAGCATAAATATTTAATCTAGTCATGAAATGAATATCATAAAAAAATGGGATCCTTGATAATAAAACTCTTGACCTTGAATAACAATTCTTAGAAATATATAAATAAGTTTACAATGCTGGATTGGTTCAGATTTTTATATTGACTCAAATGTAATTATTTTCTACTCTTTCAAAAATTTAACTATTAGCTAGAAGAAATATTCTAAAATTTGTGTTAATCATTTTTCTACTAATTAAAAAAAGAGTAAACAATCAGATAAGAATTCCAGACCATGTAAAACATATATCTTTAATATAAATTTAAATCTGAAAATGTAGAAATAAAATTTAAGCATTCTTTATTTTGGATATTTTATCAAGAGGATCAAAGTGCATTTTCATATGCAATCTGACATTAGCATTTCTTTTAATCTTTCCTTTATGCCATTTCTTATTAATTATATAATACTCTAAAACCTCATTGATTTTCCAAGATTTTATATGAATGTTCATTATCACTAGTGATATTAATATGTCAATTATTTTTAGCATGTTTATCTATGTATAAATGCAATTCTAAGCTAACAGATATATACTAAATTACTAAAAGTTACTAGTTTTTGATTCAACTACTTGAAAGTGATTCTGCTATTTTTTAATACTTAGTCATCAACATACATTTTAGATATTTAGTTGAAGTTTTTCATAAATTTTAAAGTTGTCATTAACTGTAAAAGACTTCAACACAAAAGTTTTAGGATATATATAAAAAAAAGATTTAATATAAAATTTTAACTATCATAACCACTCATGATGTATTGAGAAGCCAGGAATAAAATATTATCAGTTAGGATGATCTATATTTCTAGTGTGACTCAAATTAAATATCTTTTTTTAAACTTAATTCTTTCCAGATCATATGATCTATTTGAATTGCATAGTTATTACTTACTAAACTTTTATAATCATTCTTCAACTTATAATTCTTATCTGCATCACTGGATTCTCTAACATGTAATGTCTTCGCCCTTAAGTTTTTCAGAGGGGTAGAAAAGAGCATACAATCCGATATATAAACACAAAATGAGGACAAGAAATTTAGATAAATATATGGAACTCAGCTACATAGCTAAACACCAATTATTAAACAGTTGTGACACAAATAGCTCTAACAGCTTGATACACGTATCCAATTTCTTCTGTTAAACAAAACTATAACAAGTGCCCAATGTTTTTTGACTCGCAGTTTTTATATCCTCTGTGTTCTTTTGTTTACGTCTTATCTGCTACATCTCTCCAAATTCTTTATCGCATGCTTTCCAAAACCCCATTTTTGATTGTTCTTATCTTTTAATCCCTGCGGCTTTGTTTGGAATTATAATTATTTCTATTATAATTATTTAACTTTAATTAGTTATTTTTATCTTTAATAAAAATAAATCTCCGCAGCTTGTTTGTAATTATAATTATTTTCAAAGCAAAACTCTCCATACAGTAGTGCCAGCCTGTGCCAACCAGAGTAATCAATGAATGCCAGAAGGCTTGTGCATAAAATCCCTATCTAATGCCTACTCATCCAATATCCCCAGACTAGTTTCTGGCTTGTGGCCATCATCAGTGAGGAGCTTTGGATCTGAGAGCATCTTAGGATCTAATGCAACCCTCCAGCACCCACCTTTTATCTCTACTTAACTACAAAACTATGAGAATGAAATTGAAAACACAAAAATATTTTCAATCTAAGCTCAATAGCTTATATAGTCATGTGGGTCTGAACTCAGTTCAGCACTCATACATTTTGGTGTCTTTGGCTCTTTAACAACCATAGCGACCACTATCCTATTAGGCAGAATTGGTGTTAAACCATTAAGCATCACATGATCACTATCTCTATGGTTATTAGAGAGCCAAAAATACCAAAATGTATGGGTGCTGAACTGAGTTCAGACCCATATGACTATATAAGCTATTGAGCTTAGATTGAAAATATTTTTGTGTTTTCAATTTCATTCTCATAGTTTTGTAGTATAATATATTTTACTATAATATTAATATATAATTATTAATAATATATATATAATTATATAATATATATATCTCATAAGCTTTAATTACATCTAATAATAAATATTTAATTATATTCAAATATAAATAATACTAATTATCTTTTTTTATAATCAAATAATAAGATATTTAATACATCGACTCGCCAAAAAAAAGGCGAGTCATAATAATATTCATTTATATACTTATTATTATGTTATTTCTATACTTATGTATTAATCATTTAAATTAGGGTTCGAATTGGGCCGTCCATTAGATGGCAGATTTTAACTACTCTAATTAAGCAAAGAAGAAGGTAAAACATTAGAAAAATTACAATTTTTCTAATGTTTTCGGCAAAAAATCTTGTATAAGAAAAACTTTGATTTAGTTCAATTTGTTCAAAAAGTTGTATTGAGTCTGAATTAAATGAGAATTCATTAAGAAGGATAAGTATTGGTGAAAAGATGAAAAATCATCTTATTCAGATTAATTTTGTTGGTCAGGACAATCTAAAAAAAAATTTTTCGTTTCTTGCTATACTGGTAGTATAGAGAAATAGAATTAAAAGTCCTCCTAAGTAAATTAAAATGATTACATAACTATATCAGAAATTTTGTGAGTTTATTCCAATTAAAATAGATAATGGAATTACGTAGATGATGATTGAGATTCCTATTGAAATAGGATGATTTATAAGGAAAAATCATATTCCAACAGTTAGTGTTGAAAGATAAAGGATTGTCATAAGTTAAATTCTAAATTTAAAATTTTTATTGTTAGATTAAATTTCCATTTAATCTACTTTGTTTCGACTTTTCTTGTTTTTGCAAGAATGACGGGCGATATGTACATATTAATGTTAATTTTCAATTTATCATGATAATGTGATTTTACTAGCAAATTCTGTTTTTAAAAATTTTTC